>NW_010729113.1:4048598-4283115 GCF_000365185.1 Nelumbo nucifera | reverse complement strand
GTGTAAAACTCGGCTCGTTGCCACCCCTAATTTTGGGGGGGGGAAGTTGGTCAATGGGATTTTGGTTCCCATTGACTAAGAACCCCATGTTCTTTTTTTAGATTAATGTGGGGACCAAGGAAAATTTATTTTCCTGGGTAAGTGATACCAATCTCCTAGGTGGATAAATAACTTTACCACTAGGGGGGAAAGTTTCCAACACTTGCTTGGGACAAAATGCCCCTTTTAATAATGGATTTTTATGGCTAAAATCTAAAATGGTCATTTTCTTTTTTACTTGGGAAATAAAAGAACATGGACAAATACATTTGCCTGGGTAAGTATTTCCCAGGAAACACTTATAAAAATAATTATATTTACCTGAGTAACTTACCAAAAAACGAATGGGGCATTGTAGTTATCTATCATTGGGATAAAGTTCCAATTTTTGACTTGTAACCCATTTCTTTCTTTCTTTCTGTTTTCCCTCTAATCTAACCCAACATCCCCTTCTAATCCACCCAAACTAGCTTGGGCTGCACATGGGCACAGAAAACCCATTATATCGAGTTTTAAGTGAATTATATGGGCTAAGTGATATGGTTATCTAGGTATTCATTGAATACTACATTATATTGTCATTAACACATCATACAAAGTTCCAAATTCTTATCCTCTATTTCTTCCCAGCTCAGTTCAAGTTGATGGGTGCGGGTTGAACCGGTTAAGTGTGTATAAGAGAGGGTCATAGATCCATACCTATTTAGGGGATGTTCTATAGTGTGGATGAGAAATTGGTGGGTGTGAACTGGTCTACACCACACCCTGTGGTAGGGACCAATCCACATCACACCACAATCCACAATTGTTCTGAATTATGGACAAACTGTGTGGACTAGACCAGTCAACACCCACAGTGGCGTTCTGTAGCATGGTGTGGACTATCCCCCACCACACTTTTTTTATTCCATGTATCTCATGCACATTTTGGAATGATATACACAGTTAATCATAAATATTTAATTTTTGCATTTTATAATTTATATGATAAATATTTTGAAAATGCATCAATGAATTAATGTTAACCAATAAATATTAATTTTTTTATAAAACAATAGTAAAATAATTAAAAATTAAAAAATATATTTTAATTATTTAAAAATATTATTTTTTTGATAAAAACATTAAAATTTAAAAAATAAGTAAAATAATTAATATTTTTTAACAAAAATGTTAAAAATAATATTTATCTCTCTCCCTCTCATATTCTCTCTCTCTCTCTCTACCAATACAAGGATCTACTACTCATCTCCCTGAACCTCTCGACATAGCTAACTAGTAGCAGCATTTTTCTCCCTTCGGTCACTTTTCTTGGACTTATTTCCTCCCATTTTCTCTTACATCCTTTCCCACACTTTATCTCTCTCATGGCCTTCTGGCCCCCTCCTTCTCCTTTCTTCCCCATAGCCACTACTGCAACTCTCAGCAGCAGCGACAACACGCCTGGATTTTTTATCCATCTTCATCGTTCATTCCCTTCTTTTTTATCATCTTACCTTTCCTTTACATTTCTTTTTCTTTCTCTATCTCTCCAACCGTCTCATTCTCATCTTCGAGTTGCATAAATGAGTAGAGAGAAACATAGCGAGAAATAGAAACTAGCGAGAAACATTCATCAGGTTGTCTGTAGAAATATGATCTAGCAAGCGGAGAGAAACTTATCAGCGATGGTGGAGAGTTGCAGCGGCAGAGACCTCAATGACAGACAATAGGATTGCAAATGGTTGAAGAAATACTTGTGAAGCATGGGATCAAATATGAGTTGTGGAAGGGACACATCCATGATATTTTATCGTTTACGCTATTTTGGGGTGTGGACGGGACTGGTCCATGCTATATTGGGGTGTGGCGTCGACCAATCCCATCCACACCCAACCGAACGAGACTAAATCCCATGGATGGGACCAAAACGGGCCCCCGTCCACAAGATTTACACAGTTCTGAACACCTCCTTAAACTCCACTTAAATCCATGTTTAAATGAATGAATGGGTTGGGGGCTTGTAGATCAACCCACATAAGGAGTCGGCCTGCACCATACCTCTTTTCCATGGTTTTCAAAACTATATTGGATTAGACGGTTAGACCGGAAAAACCAGTAACCGGTCAGGTGACCGGTTCCATTTTATCCCAAAATCATTATTTCCCCCAAAACCGTTGATTTGGTCAGCAGGCCACTGACCTAGGTGATCAAACCATTCAAACCGTTCAATGGTTTGGCCAGTTTTTATTTTTTGTCAGAATGGGCCATCCGTTCGGTTCAAACGATCGTGCCATTTGACCCGGGAACTGGACCCTTGACCGGTTCGTTGTCTAGGTCTGTTTTAAAAACCTTGCTCTTTTCTTATTTGTTTTTCTAAAGGTTGGATGTCAAGATTTTTTTAGAAATTTAGGTTATAAATGTTATCACCTTATCATAAAAGTGATAACCAATTAAATGCCCTGTTTAGAAAGAGTATAAATACAAATATCTACAGTACAAATACATACAAAATAATAGAAAATTCAAAGTTTTGCACTCTATATATTTGTATTTGTACTCTTTCCAGACTAAACCGTAGAGATATCTATTAATACATGGTCTTGTGGAGAGGAATGTGGGAAGAACTTGTGGGTAGGAGATATAGAGCATCTTAAATCACCATTCAATCTACCAAAATATTGAAAAAATGGCCATAAGTCTGGACTTAAAACTGGACACGTGGCTCATACATGAAAAAACACATAATTCTAATAGTGCAAATCATGGTTTTTAGTCTTTTTCAACTGATTTTTTTCTGTTTTTCTTTTTCTAGATTAAATTAAAGGGAAAACTCTCGATTAGTACCCTGTACTTTGGGCCTAGTGCCACTTTGGTCCTCTGAACTTTAAAATGCGATAATTTAGTATCCGAATTTTCAAAATGTGTCAATTCAATACCTGACGTTAACCACCTGTTAAGTGGCATTTGAAAAGACACACCTTTTGAGTGTCATCTAATTTTCATTATCAACCATTCAAATGTTGATAAAAAATGAACAGTGCCAAATCCTTGCCTCTTCTATTTAAGAAAGTCGGGGTCACGTATTAATGGTTGTTGCATTTTGGGGCTGTTCATTTTTTGTCAATATTTGAATGGTTTATAACAAGAATTAGATGAGACTCGGAGGGTATTTATGTCTTTTCCATGAATTAAAAATACGTTTCTTTGGATTGGTTTGTACGTTGTATCAATTGTCCTGAGATTTACCAAAATCAGAAAAAAAAAAAAACTTATTGTTATTATTATCCACTATCCACTTGCTCCGAAGATATCTAATTTAGTATGGTTGTGGTCGTTCTTCGGATTAGTACTTTAAAACTTTAAAACTGGACTAGATAACTTGGTGATCGCGTCAAAACCAGGTTAGATGGGTCATCAACTCACTTACTGATAATGGGTTTTTGGGTTGCTAACTGAGGCCCATTATTCTGTGAGAAGATTCTACGAAGATATTTACTTTGGAATTTAGGATCACTACTCCAGCTCTTACTCTAATTAATTATATTCTCCACTACGTCCTTTTCTATATCACATATCCACTGGATTTGTAGGTAGATTTGCTGAGTCTTAAAGTCCGTCCTTTAGAAAATGATGAAAGCTAAATGATTCAAGACTTCTGCACATGTTCCTCCCAACATGGACGATTTTTTATTGGATCGCCGCGGTGGTTTATCTGCATCACAATCTATCATCTTCGAATCTCTCGTCAATATAGTGTAAAGAAAATCAGGAACAAGGAGGGATCATGTTTTAGTCACAACATGAGCTGCATTATTTCCTGCAAAAAGACTAAGAAACGATTATGAGAATGAAAAGTCTGCAGAAGACTTCTGCAATCTATCTTCAGCATTAAGGTATCAATTTTAATTTGACCCGTGATCCTTTTTGTTGAAGCCTTGAAGATAGAAAATGGAGCTACACAGCACGGCGCGTAGCAGGTCCCCAGAAATTACAAAGTGATATGACGACTTGATGAGCACCTCAAATTTTGATCATTTACGTCATGTGCAATCTTCTTACATTTAGGGGTGTCAATGGATTATGGACGGATCGGACGGTCTAAATAATCGTATGGATTCGGACCAGTTCAAATTTAAGTGGTCCATATAATGCGGAACAACGAATTTGGACAAAGCCACTGAATCAAAAGGTTCGTTCATTCGTTTGAAGTTTTCTTTAAAATTTTTCTCGAAGACCTAGCTAGTGTTCTACACCTCCACCGCTCCCTCCGGCAATTGAACGAAGAAGAAGATTTTTCTCTCCTTAAACTCCGACAGTACTTCCGGCAATGATTTCTCTCTGGCGATGGTATCTCTCCGGTTTTTGGTTTGTTTCCTCATTATTTTAAAACCCAATCCGGAATTGGAATCATTTTGGTTACCAGTTTTTGGGTTAATGCTTCCTCATTATTTCTTATAATGTGTTCCACAACATGATTTTATATTTGAAAGCAAAAATAACTGCCACATCAGTAAAATTCTATTATTTTTGGTAAGGTGACAGTTGTTTTTGTTTTCAAAAGTAAAATGAATCGTGTTGTACAACCAGTTCGGATTTCCTACTAAATTTATCTGCTCTCCTCTGTACTAATCCAATTAACATTTCCAACAATCCACCAAATGTTAACCTCCGTTACCTATTATTTTTTCAAAACAAAATATCTATTTTTTATATATTAATCTTTTGGGAATATTTTTCAGTTATTCACAAAAATAAATCCCTATGTTTCAAGTTTGGGTCACCGGATCTGTTCAAACTGGCAATTGGCAACTGGTATATTGGTTTCCTATCAAGAATAAGACTGTCGAATGTCGTGGGTACCTAAAAGGTTGGGATTTATTTTTCCGAAAAGATTAAAAATATATTTTATTTAAAAATAATAATAGATAAAGGAAATTAACATTTGATGGGTTGCTGGAAATGTTAAATATTCTTGACACATGGTATAGTTTAATTGGGTTAGTAGAGAATAAAGCAGAAATAGATTAATAGGAAATCCGAACTTTTGTAGAACACCCTCTAAATTTGCAGTCCATGATCTATCCCCAAATTCTCCAATGCGTGCACTTCAATCTCCCCCAATCTGTATCATTTGAGAAAGCTTGAACCTTGTAGACATCTCATGTGCACACCTCGCCACCTAGGCTTCGTAGTGGAGTGAACCCAAAGAGCTAACATGTCTAAAACTTCACCCATATATATGATTTCCTGCTAATTGCTATGCAACCATTCTCTCCTCTCAAGGAAGGGTGGATTCAGTCCTCACAAAATTGCGTTGATACCGTTCTCACAGCCCTTTTCAATTGTGCATTGAGAATATCTTCATATTTGTATCTTTTTATTCATGGGAGATGTTCCCTATGTATGACTATAAAGGACTGTAAGAATGGTGTGAACATAATTTTGTGAGCACCAAATCTGGTTTCCTCTTAAGGCCTCAAAATTTATTTTGATCGAGTTCTATTCCTATGTGATTTTCTAGATTTGAAAATTGGGTGGGCTTAACCCTAGCCCAGTCTTAGATTCATCCTAAACAAGCTATTGCAAGAGAACCACTTCTTTTTCTAACTCTAAGCTAGCCTTGGCCATACAAAGCAATGCCATCAGAATTGTATTGGTAGAAAAATAAAAAAGCTCACTAGGTCACAGTTTTACAGGTTTAACCAATGTTCTCAACCTACTATTGATCTAGATGGCTGAACTATTAGAACTATCACCTCACCATGATTCTAGGTCTGATTTCTCTAAAACCCAGAATTTGGTCAAAAGTCATTGACTTAACTCGGGCAATTGAACCATAGACCCGTTCAACCTGGTCACCTAGTCATGGGTTGAAAGGTTCAAAATATCGGAAATGTCAAGTGTATCAAAAAGGCAATTTTAAGAGACGTATCGGGATACACCTTAGATACATATGTGTATTGGAGAAAAACTAAGGTACGCATAGATACGCTTGGAAACACTATAAATGCTTTAGTAAATCATAAAAATACATCAACAACACTGAGTATAAGACCTCAATGAGGTGTATATACATTAAATTAAGATATTTTAATGGTTTTATGAAGAAATATATTGTAGCTAATTATAACTTCATTAAAAATCCTATGCTTAACTATAATTTATAAATTATAATTCTTAAGTTTTAATGTTTTATAGGATGGAAAAAACCCAACTCTCCTATCCAACCATAAAACATGCATTGGCACAACTTCTATGTGAAAATATAATTAATAATTATTTATTATTTAAATAATTATTATTTATCATTTATTTCCAAAAATTATAAAAAATAAATAAGCATCATATAATATATTCAAAAAATAGTTACTATAGAAGACATTTTAATTGCTTTGTGGATATGATAGATCATCTATAGAATTATAATATATTCAATCATTGTGATCAAATGATAAAATATAATTAATTATTTATTTATTTTTTAATTCTAAAAATATAAAAATAAAAAAATAATAATAATTATTAAAGAAGAAATTTCAATTGGTCTGTGGATATGATAGATCATCCATAGAATTATAATATATTCAATTGTTGTGATCAAATGATAAAATATAATTAATTATTATTTATTTTTTAATTTTAAAAATATAAAAAAAAATAAAAAAAGATAAAGAAGAAATTTCAATTGCTCTGTGGATATGATAGATAAATCCATAGATCTAAAACATATTTAGTCTTTATAGGCAGATAAAAAAATTACATTTTCAAAATTTTTGTTAATTTATATTTTCCCCAAATATCTTCATGAAATTTCCATAAATCTATTGATAACACAAAAAAATTGTGATTTTGAATGTAAGAAATGTAGATCAACATATATTTAAACATTCAAGAAAAAGAAAAGAAATCACAAGATATTATAAAAAATTGAACAAAAATTACCTATTTTTGCCATATTTTTTTTCAAAATTTGAAAATTCTTAAAAAATATTAATGATTCACACTTGTTTCTTGCAAACTTTTGCAAATTTAGCATTATAGGAATGAAGTTTGGAGTTTTAGAATCGTTTGGGGTTGAAAGAAGGCTTATTTCAGGGAAAAGAAGCTTGCTTTCCCCTTTTAATTTTTGTAGTTTTTTGTCGTATCTTTTTTGTCAATATGCCCCCGATACACATGAAAAAAGATGGAACTTCTGATTTTTATGTGTATCCCGTATCTGTTTTTCAAAGATACAATATGTATCGGGCATATCGTATCGAAATTCTAAACCTTGATGGGTTGCACACTAAATGTATAAAATAATTAATTATACATTATTTTATTGATATATTAATAATTCATAACAATTGAGAGGTTGAGGAGGGTGTCACCCAAATAATTAGAATAGGATGGGCAAAATCAATAGGTGCATCTAGACTTTTACGTCATCTACAAATATCACTTAGATTAAAAGGAAAATTCTATAAAATAGTTGTAAGGCCAGCTATGTTGTATGGAGTAGAGTGTTGGGCAACCATCAAACAAGAAGTCCAAAAAATCAATATGGCAGAAATACAAATGTAAAGAAGGATGAATGGAAAAATTAGAAATGATAGGATTAGAAAAGAACTTGTTTATAAAAACATAGGAGTAGATTCAATAGGTGAAAAAATGAGAAAGAGTAGACTAACATGATTTAGACACATGCATTGAAGACCACCGTCTACACCAGTTGTAAGAAGTGATTTATTACACATTGAGGGGTCATTCCCTCAAACTAGGGAATGCCATCCACCAAGAATGGGAATTGAAACCCCATTTTCCCCAAATAAATTATTGAAATTAGACCCTAAGATTTACCAAACCCTATGTTAGAGTGGAGTTTGAAGTAATAGGTATCTCCCTTTTCAAAATTTGGCCATCTATTACTTGAGCAGAGCCATAAATAAAATGTTATTATATTTTTTAGGAATACCATGTAATTCTACTCTGTCTATCTGGATTAGAGCTGTAAGCTGAGTTTGGAACAATGGTAATGCATCTTTGTTTTTTTTGAAGGTAAAGTATTAAATTAAGAAAAGCATATAAGACATATACAAAGGGAGGCAAAGAAAGAAAATTGTCCCAACCAACGAAAAGAAAAACCTCTAAAAAATCTAGACTCAAATCCAAATGGCACCAAGACAAGTCCTAAACAAACAAACAAACCCACTAAGGAACAAAAAAAAACTACAATACAGGAGACCAACACAACGAAGCACACGACAAGACTGGTTGAAACTAAAAATAGCCTACACCACCACAAAATGCCTACTAAGCAAACTCCACTTTGCCCCTTTCTCTTCTACCCCTGCCTTTGGTACTGTGACTTCCTCTACCTCTAGGATTTTGCACCACCACATCATTGTAAAATTCCAGAAACTTTTTGGATCTTTAGCAACTTGGTAGAAAATCTAAATCATCAAAGGAAAGATCAAACAAAGCACTACTAGAGACTGAATCCAATTCCGAGTCACAACAAGAACCTTCAGAGTGGGCCTTAATAACAGAGGCTTCCTTAGCTCTCAACCATTCACTAACTTGGTCCACTTGCTCATTTGAAAAAGACACGCCTAAGAACTTACTAAAATCAATGGCTTGAACCACTCTTTGCTCCAAATTCAAGTTCTGAATATAGGACCTATCTTTAGACCATGCGCCCCCCTCAAATTGCTTCATTGTCCAAGCCTTGAGACTAGACTCCAAAGAAGCTAAAACAAAGGTGAAGCTGCTTCCCAAACCTTTTCTGAAGGGAATAAGGTCTGAAAGTGAGAAAAAAACTCTATACTTTTAAAGAGGGGCGGGGGACACAGTGAGAAGAAAGCTCCAGACCTTTAAAGAGAGGGTGGGGGACACGGGTTGCACCTCTAAAAGAGGAACCACATTAACTTGGATTGAAATAAAACCCATTACAAAAGCCCTTGACAACATCTCTAAAATCAAATTGGATTTCCTGCTCACCTCTTCCTCCTCTCCTCTCTACTAACCCACTTAAATCAGACCACCTATCCCCATCCATCTATCAATACATTTAACCTATCCAACCTCCCAACAAAGGTCTAATAGAGGTTAACCCTCCATTAACTATTACTTTTTTAAAACTAAATTATTTTTTATGCTTTAATATTTTGGTAAAAAAGATCCCCATTTTTCAATTACCCACGACACAAGACATTTTTCTTCTCCGTTGGAAACTAGTATACCAGATCCAGCGGATAAAGCTTAACAGGGGCCCATTGTGAAAACAATTACCGTGTATAGAGTTGTTGACTCTGTTATCGTGAATACAGTTGCTGTGTACTCTGTTGTCGTGAAAATTGTCGTTGTGGAAATAGGGCTCTACCCTATTGTGAAAATAATTGCTATACCCAGAGATGTTGACTCTGTTGCTGTGAAAGTAGTCTCTGCCCCATCTTGAAAACAATCACTGTGTACAGAGTTATTGACTCTATGGCCTTGAAAACACCCATCATGATAACTGGGGCTCTGCTCCATTGTGAAAATAGTCTTTGTGTATAGAGCTCTATTGCCAAGAAAATGGCCACTGTGAAAACAATCACCGTATACAGAATTGTAGATCCATTTACAATGGTTAAAATTATAATTCAGTATTTAGTGGACTCATGTCAAGAATCAAGATATGTGCTAGATGCCAAAATCCACAATCCTAAAAGAATATTTTTTAGACTCTCTAATCCCTTGTGCCGTAAAAGAAAATTAGAGCAAGATTGATCTTATTGTTTCTAAAAATGGAAACAAAATGTTTCACTCACTTACCTAGGATTGTGAAAAGGACTCACTTTGTTTGCAATAGAAAGGAACAAGCTCTCTCTCCTTGTTCGTGGGATCTATTAAGCTTTATTCGTCAGATCTAGTATACTGGTTTTCAATGGAGAAGAAGAATGTCTTGTGTTGTGGGTAATTGAAAAGTAGGGATCTATTTTCCCAAAAGATTAAAGCATAAAAAATAATTTAGTTTTAAAAAACTAACGGTTAACAGAGGGTTAACCTTTGTTGGACCTTTGTTGGGAGGTTGGACATGTTAAATGTATTGACAGATAGATAGGAACAGGTGGCTAGATTTAAGTGGGTTAAGAGAGAGGAGTGGAGGAAGAGGTGAGCAGGAAATCCGGTTTGCTCTAAAATCCGCTCATGAATGTGAGAAGGCACTTGTTCAAAAATTGAAAAGCATGTTGAAATATCCCCAAATCCAATGGAGGAGAACAAAACCATTTGGAGGGGATCCATAGAACATCAATTCTACCACTGGTCCTGGAACAGATACATCTGCAATGGGATCCATAGAACATTGGTTCCTCCTCCGCCTGTGACGGAATCGGCACCACCTCTAATTTTTCCTACATCTAATCTCACCAAGAGCAGGGTTTGCTCACCAGAGGCAGCGTCATTCCCAGCCATTGGTGTAACATGATTGAAGAGGTTTGCACAATCTAGTTTCTCAAAACTTTGAGGTGGTGTTTGCTTAGACTTGCGACTTACCATTCCACCGAGAAGCAGGGTCACCCCTTTCCTTTCAACACCTTCAGCAAACTCAATAACTATCTTGAGAATGAACCTCACACCCTTTACTACCAACTTTAGGGTTTTGGGAACATCCCGTAGAGCTCTGCACCAAATAAGAAGATGCAGGGACTCTAGATTTCTCCAAGAGAGGTTGGACGGATCCGCTGTGATGAAACCTCCCATTACATCTCCAATCTCTTTGAAGATAGAGGGGCACCAAACCTGCAAGAGAACCAAACACACGAATCCACCAACGACCATACCCAAACTCCTATCTTTCTAGGCATCTTGCTGGTTTCCAACAAGACAGGGACACAGGTGCCTGTTGAACCAAACCGGAATGCAGTCCTCACAATCTGGACAATAGCCTGAAAACAAAACTACCAAGCAACACAGAAGGAACTCTTCTCGCTCAAGAACCCCTTCCTTAGAGACAAAGACCTAATTAAGAGCACCAAACACACCAACTAAACCATTACTTACCTCTCTCATAGACTCCCAGAGCAGCCATTATCATGTAAGGTTATGTTTGGTTTGAAGGAAAATGTAGGGAAAGGAAGGGAACGGTAGGAAAAAACTATACATAGTGTATAAAGGTTTCCCTCCCTTTCCTGTTCTTTTCCTACTTTTTCCTTCAAACCAAATACAGCCTAAGCGGCTTACTCAAGAGCCAAGTTTTGACTTCACATAAACATTGTATAGATGATTTGACTTTAATCATTCAAAAAACATGTTTGGTTGGGCTACTTTTGATTTTGAGCCACCATACTACAATTTGTTATATACGTAGGGGAGACCAAAGCTACCATCTTTGTAAACCCCTAAATTTAATGCAGGTGGAAGGACAGAGGACAGTCATCATCTTAAAAATTATTAATTAACCATTATCAAAATAGAAAGAAAAATAAAATATATCGCATGCGCCATTATTTGACATGCGTTCATATCAAGGGTATTTATGTCTTTCAAATCATTCCTCCCGACTTTTCTACGTCCTCTCTCTCTCTCCCTCTATAAATAAGGATTTAATAACTGAAGAAATTCAAGTAACAAAATTAAGATATTTCTTGTTGCTTTAATTCTTTTGGTTTCAATTGCTTTCGTCCCAAAGGAAACAAGGGGTAGAGAATTAGCAGTGGTGCGATACACAGGTGATTATTAATTGTTTCTCTATATTTTTTTCCCTTATTTTATTTTATTTCGCTCCATATGGGGCTTACACAGAACCAGCAGACGGGATTTGACCTCAAGTTTTCGCAACAACCAACAACAAACAAAAATCCTTGCCACCTTATCCTTGTTATGTTTTTGTTAAAATTAAAGCATCTTGTAACGGAAGTTGTTGTTTCTTTCTCCAATTAAAATTAAGCTTTTTGTTTCTCTTTCTAGAGAACCTTTGATGGTGATCATGATGATTAAAGAGTAGGGAAGTAGACTTCATTTTATCAGTTTTATGATGCAGTGAAGAGAATTTTTCTTATATCGGTTCATTTTTTTTTTAAGATATCATGCGTTCTCTAGGGATGACAATTTTTTCGGGGAGTGGCTTACTCCTACCCTGACCTTGATTATATATCTAATAGTAAGGCCATGTTTGGGAGTGTTTATGTTAAAAATAAGTTCTTAAAAACAAACGCTTATTCGAATAACCACTTTTAAGCACTTATTTTATATTGGACGTTTGGTGGTTTTTTTCTCCAATAAGCATTTATGACTCTTTTGTCCTTCATTTTCTTTCAAATTTTCAAAATATCTAATCCGAAGTGAATGAATAAAAGTACTTTAATAGAATTGCTTTCATAAAAGTGATTTCATAAAAACACTTCTGTAAAATGCTTTTGTAAAAGTATTTTCATAAAAGTGCTCTTATAAAAGTACTTTCATATAAGTGCTTTCATGCAAAAGTATTTTTATAAAAGTGTTCTCGTAAAAGTGCTTTCGTAAAAATAGCAATGTTGTTAAAAATAACAATACTGAAAGCATGGTTTTTAAAAATGAAACGGTCAGGGGTCCGGTTATCGATTCAAACGGTCCAACCGTTCGACCAGAATGGCCAGCCCGTTCTGACAAAAAAATAAAAAAAAAATTTAAAAATTTGAAAAACGATCAAAACCGTTCGAACGGTTAACCGACTGGTTCAGCGGTTTATTGACCAAAATCAACGGTTTTGGGGGAAAAAGCGGTTTTGGAGGAAAACGGAACTGATCAGGTGACCGGTTCCCGATTTTTCCAATCCGACCATCCGGTCCGATTCAGTCCGATTTTGAAAACAATGATTGAAAGGATATAATTAGTATTGTTTTGCTATACTATTATTATTAATTAAATGACTATATAGCCATTATTTTTATTAATTAATATATTCAATTTCTTGTTGCAGAAGAGAATGGAGGCAAACAACCGCCAAAGCCATATCCATGTTCTAAGATTTATAGTTGCGAGCCACCAGCAAGCCCTTATCCATGTTCTAAGATTTACAATTGCGAACCACCGTCAAGAAAATAAGAGATAGCTTAGGGCTTAACTTTCATGGAAGCCCAAGAAATTATCAACCCTCCTTTCTATATTGTTATTAATAATAAGTCGTTTGCACTTTGCAATGTAGTAGTAAAGTAGAAAGCAGCATAGTCTCTTAGCTTCTCTTATTCCAATGTTGTTCTATTCTACCTTTGATATATTCTACAAATTAAGCTATGTAGGTTATGTCTCGGTGCTCTCTCTCTCTCTATATAGCTATGTTGCTTTTTTTTCTAATATGATGGGTATCCAAGAATCGACGATTAGATGATTGGGGTTTTATTATGATATTGAGGAAATAGCCTTGCTTAATTATGAAATTATGCCTGAGCGCAATCGTACTTTCAAATTCCAAATATAACAAACTTCGCCAATTAACAAGAAATAAAGATTAATTTAGGTTTTATTGAAAGTTTTATAAACAAGATGCAAATGGGAGGTAATGACCTCATGCCAAAACACCTTGTCAAATATGCAAACTAATGTTCTATTTGGATAAACATCAGAACTTGTGCTTTTAAAACCAAAACTATAAATCCCCAAAATTAGATTTTGTATTTTGAATGTAGATTATTACATTTTTAGAATCAACCTTTACCAAATGTTCAAACATTTATTAGTTCAGTTTTTGATCCCACGGTCCAAGAGTTCAAAAATCAAAGTCTATACTATATTATAAAAAGTATGAATGAGGGTGTGGAACTTTTTTTTTATGAAAATGTCTATAATTGTTATTTAATTTATCTCTAATTATGAAGGTTGAAAATGTAGTTTCAATTAATGCTTTTTACCTCATTTAATCCCTCTCATTAACTCTTATATTTAAGGTATTAACTCGCATTCCCTCTTATTAAATTCAATATTTAAGTTATCTTTTCACTAATAAATGCTACTAATTAGATTTATGTCTAAAACTTTTAACAATATAAACTCATATGTTTTGAAACTTTCTCAAAAACAAAACCATTCTTTACCCATGTGATGACTAAGGAATTCAATCATCCAAATCAAATTGGTCAACTCGTGAAGTCATAGTTAGATAATAAAATTTTTAAATAGAAATTAATATAGAAAATTACAAAAAATTGTTAGAAAAAATAGACACATTTATGATATTTTTATTAATCAAATTAAAAGATAAGTGTAATAAACAAGAATTATTTTTATTAATGATGAAAATGAAATACATAATCTAAAACTAACCAAAAATGAAATTATTTCTCTATTTAGCAAAGACCAATAGTTCAACTTTTGGGTCAAACCTGTTAATCTTTAATGTCATAATTAAACAATAAAATTAATAAAATATAAAAAACACAAAAGTAAAAAAAAAAATACATAACTTTTACAAAAAAAAAATTAGGCACATGTATAATATCGTATGTTTATCATATTAAACAAAAAATAAGTGTACATAACAGTATTATTTTTACACACGTAGAAAAAAAAATTATAGAAAAAATTGAACACATCTATAACTCCATATTTACACTACTATTAAAAATATAAATAAGATTGTGGAACTTTTTTTAACTAGAATACCCATTTTTTGAATTTAATCCCTATTTAATTGTGATATTTAAAATGTAGTTTGAACTATAATTTTCACCTCATTCAATTCCCTCTCTTTAAATCTTACATTTTTTTATAACTGAAAAAAAAATACACTAAAAAGATAAAACATTACAAAAAGAAGAATCCAGCCAAGTAGGTAGGCTGTCAATGATACCCAAAACTTTGCAATTCAATATGAGGTGCTTACATAATCAGATTCGAATTTTGCAATCTGCATCTTATTAATAGTGAAAAACAAAAATATAAAAAAATAAAATAATATATTATATTATATATATATATATTTATATAATTCATATTTATGAATTTATAATGTATAGAAAATATATAATAAATATCACATACACAAAATATATATAAATATATGTATACTAGTCGATTCGGTTAACCACCAGTTTTATATTTTAGTTAAAAGAAACCAAACTGATACCTTTGGTTTTTTTTTTTAAATGTTAAACTGAAACCAAACTAACCGATTTGATTAACCAAAATTTCGGTTTCTCAATCGATTCGGTTTTTTCGGTTTTTCTTGCTCACCCCTAATGATATGTTTGCTGTGGTTTGTTGTCATTTGTCCTAGTGGTGTGTCTTAGTTTTGTTCTGCTGTCTTTGGCTCTTTGTTGGTTGTTTGGTCGTTTATTAGTATCCTTGGGATCTTGGTTGGCTTTTATTTGGCATGGATTAATATCACTTGGGTCTTGGGCCCCCAGACCCAGAATCCTTCACAGCATATTGGGTCCACCATTGATATCTATTGGGCAGAAAATTAAAACCAGTATGAAACATTATAACAGCCATGCCATGTGGTTTTGATGCGCATATCAGGGCAACAAGCCTTTGGAAAACCCAATAAAGTGCATCATCAAATCATGTGGTAAATATCAATATTGTCATGCCAATTTTCCATCTGTGCCTACAGTGGGAGCCTTATATAAGTAAATGTTTCTTTTGTTTTGTTTTGCTTGTTTTTTTTTTTCTTATTACATTAGGCTGAGCCTAACAAGCAAAGTACAAGGAAAGACATAGCAATCCAACAGTTACAGTAATTAGTAATCCCTTAAAATAACAAGGACATGCAGCCTTAATTCCCCGATCTCCTCCTCAACTCTCATGTCCATCGGGCACCGGAGACCACCTTATTTCATCCCTCTACTTAGTTCTTTGCTGCAGGCTTGCCACCCTTTGCCTACAAAACCCATTAAATGGCAAAATCATATCAAAACCAATTACCAGTGAACACAGAACAGGTTTCATAAGAGGTTACAATTAATTCCCGACCTCCTACAATCTACCTCAGCCTGCCACCGAACCATCCAGCCTGAATTAATTTATTGACTGGTTATGGACTATGGAGCCAAGCCAAAATCCAGGCCAAGTATGATTTTGGCTTGTTTGTTTTTCGGAAAAAGGGGGAGAGAGGTTGTTATAATTAATACTCTCTTAGAGGGTGACAAAGCACTTACCCACCACATGGATTCTCATGTCTTAACTAGGTAACGTTTCGCCTAGCCGAACATTGTATTTGTAAATTGTAAGTACCCGGGCAACATTTTCCCGGGAATCACTTGCCCGAGGAAACGCGTAACCCGGCCAACCCTGTTTGGCCCAAATGACCCAGTGATGCTATAATGTTTTTCTTGCTAAGCAAGTTCATGTACAATGGTATATAAAGCAAAGGAGTATATAAATTATAAATACCTTCTTTTTGGGCTCTCGAGGCTTCTGTTCTGCCTTCTTTGGGGCCGCCTTGGAGGCCGGAGCCTTGGCAGCAGCACCCTGACTAGCTTTGGCAGGCTCCTTCTTGGCCTGCCCAAAGAGTTGTGTACCAACAGGTTTCTCAGCCTTCATTGATGCCATTCTATTCAAGAGTCAATACACACGATTGTATAGATCACACAGGGAGCTTAAGAAAGCTGGCTACCTTGTTGCTCTCTCTCAAGTATCACCAACCTATATTTATAGAGTTTCACCATTGTGAGTTGTGGCAAGCAACGATAAAGGTGATTTAGACAAAATTGAGATGTCGGGGAATGGAATATTTGAAATGGAGGAGGTGGAGGGAAGATGAATATGGTATAAGATGCTTATTTAGTGTTCCTCCATCGCCCAATCTTAAAGCTTATACTGATGGGTGGAGATGGATTGCAGTTGCAGGATCTGTTTATTCCTTTCCAGTTTACTACTCACTCAAATGGTATAAGATTGTTAGGCGTTCTGAAACAGAAAGAAATGAATTTGCTTTTTTTGTACAAGTAGTAATTGTGCAAGTGTGCAACTATGAGGGGTTGTGGTTAACACTAACAACTCAACACTCAACCTTCAACTAACCCAAATGAAAAGATTGCAGTATTATTCAGATACCAGAATAAGAATATAATAAGATGGGCATACTTTATTCTGTGCTGCTGCATTATTTACCCTGTTTTCTGTTTGGATGTTGTTTCATTTCATTCATTACCCATTCCAAGTGTAACACGTAATAGTTTCAGATTGGGGAAAAAGCACTAAAGGTGTGTTGTGATGCCTGAACAGAGGAGCAGCACCATCCACTTGACTTTTCATTGATCCAGGATCTCTATTCCCTCTCCAAGAAAAGAAACCTTTACCCCTAGAAATCTGAAATTTTCAGAACTGCTGAATTTTTCCATCCACAGTCTATATTGGATCTGGGTAGCTTTTTCTTGAGCCCAAACACGTCATAGCAATGTATTAGCACTGAAACCATTCCATGTTTTCTCCCCACCAGATTCTATTCCATAGGGGCTAGACCAAGTGGTATGTGACTGTGTCTGTGTGTCAAGAAAGAAAAACATAAGCTGATTCCAAGGGAGACTTTGGATTAGAAGAGAAAAAAACACATTGACACAAGGGAACAACTGTTACATACTGAATGGGACACAACAACTTGCACACAGAACAATGAATGGGACACAACTTGGAGACAGAACAATGGTTACATACTGATGATGATTCAAAGGCGACACATTCATTCTGGGCTTTAACAAATTTGATAGAAAATAGATTTTGAATATCACTAATCAAAACGCGGAAAGGTACTCTGGCTATTTGCATCAATATTACAAGTACCAAGTCGGTTTCAGGCATTTCAATTAAACAGCAATTTAGACTTTACAGCCCAGAAGTCACACTCAACTTCATATCATCATTGCACTATTAAATTAATCCTCTATTATAAGCTTCCATTTATAAGCCCAGACTTGGCCTCTAATCCTTGGAGCAATGAAGAACAATGACGACGCAAGGATTTAAGGATAAAGAGTTATGCAGGTTTGTGGTGATTATAGCATGAAAGATGAAGGACAATGAAGAGGAAATCAGGTAGTGCTTGGCTTTCTTTCAATATTTTTCCAACTATTTGAATATAATTTAATGTACTGTCTTTTGAAGCTCGTTTTTATTTAAAATGATTGGGATTTAGTAAAACGATTGGGGGTTTCTTGACGTATAAGAAAAAGAGTTTTCAGGCATTTTTTTTGGGTGATAATGGTGAGTAGGGCTGTTCATAACAAGACCCAAACCGATCAACTCGGTCTGATCCAACCCGAGTTGGTTGGTTTTTCTTCATCATCGGTCAGTTTCGGGTTACAAAAAAACATAAACCGATGGTTCGGTTCAGTTTTGGTTTTCATGTGTGAAAATCGAAATCGAACTGACCCGAACCGACTTAGATATATATTATATATATAATATTTCAGATATTATATATATATATATCAACTTTATTTCAGAAATATACATATTATATATAAAATTTCTGATATATAAAATATCAGTTTTAACCCATCAAATCATTTTTAATTTTCAGGCATCCAGCCTTTGCTTTCTTAAACTTGAATCTTTTACCGTTTATATCGAGAGAATCATTCACAAAACCGACCCAAACCGACCATGTCGGCTTTACTTAGTACTGGATCGGTTTCGGTTTCATTTCTAGGTAAACCGACCAAATCGGGTCAGTTGGAAAAACGCCAATAAACCGACCCAACCCGACCCGTGAACAGCCCTAATGGTGAAAGACTTGAACCCAGGGGTGATCATGGGCTGCAGGACCGGGCTGGGCTTAGCACCTATGATAAGGGCTACAGCCCAGGCCCATCCAGGCTAGGCTGTGTGTATAATATGGATAATTATGGGCCAGGCTCTCTATGGAGGGTTCCCTAGTTTTGGGTTTCAGGGTGTGCACAGTTTATATTCCATGTTACGATTATTGGGTTTTCTATGTGGGAATCCTCTTTGAGATGTCAGAATCCTTGGCTATTTTGAGTTTGATTTATAGACACAGAGGCACATGCTATCGAACTGAAACCAACTTAAAACGAAATAGAACTACGGATCCTGATTGGAGGCTATACTAAGAGATTCTTCAGTTTCACCACGTCACCTTTGATAAAAGTTTTTCATAAATGTCACTGTGAATATTTTTCATTTATTATGTATTCATGAAACTACCTTATGATAGTCATAGTTTCAAAGTTACATAACTCATGACCTGATGCAACATCACAAATTACCTATTTTTCTTATCTATTCATCCAAAACATTTTTATCCATGCCTCTTAGAAGTAGCCAAGTTACATAACACCCAAGCGTCTCCAGGAATTGTTGGCTCCTACCTGGACTGAGAATTTGTCTCCAATCAAATGCATTTTTCAATTAAAATTTAGGGTTTAAGGTTCAAGGTTAGGGTTTAAAATTTAGGATTTCTATATAAAAACCAAGAGGTGGTCGGACGAAAGAATCTGACCATAGTAGGACTGAAAATATGCTCAAGCATATCCATTTATCTTAATAAATACATCTAGAACAAGATTAAAAGGAAATAAAACTATAATTTAGGTTGTGCTTAGCTTGATAAAAAAAAGAGAAGCAGGAAGTAGTCAAGGAGAAATTTATTAAGAAGTTCCTCAACTTTCTATTCCTCTCTTATTTTCTCAAATCAAACATAACCTCAAGGCCCCGTTTTCTTTTCGGTAAGTTATTTATCCGAGTAAATGCAATTACCTGGATAAGTTTTTCCCGGGAAACACTTACCTAGGTAAGTGCATTTACCTATATTCTTTTATTTTTCAGGTAAATAAGGCAATGACCATTTTAGCCATAGAAATCTATTATTAAAAGGGGCAATTTTGACCCATTCAACTGTTGGCAACTTTCTCCCTATGTGGGAAAGTTATTTACCCACATAGGAAATGGGTATTACTTTCCTGGGTAAGTGATACCCAAGAAAATAAACTTTCGCTGGTTCCCACATAAAGCTGAAAAAAGAACATGGGGTTCTTGGTCAATGGAAATTCCATTGACCAACTTTCCCCCCTCTCCAAATCCAAAAAAAGAACACCCCCTAAGAGTTTTGCTTGGTAAATGGTTATGCTCAGCCTGGGTTTGCTTGTCCCAACCCAAACCTGACCAGGTTCACCTCCCCCACTGAAATGAAGTGCAAGTTCTGTAACATCCATTATTGTCTTACTGTAAGTATGAAATGATATAGAGTTATGCTTCCAGGTCATGCTGTGGTGATGGAGATGAGAAGATTACAAAAGTGATAACGTGATCTGTTTTTTTTGTTTTTTGTTTTTTAATTTACATCACTAGGATATGTAGTTGAAAGTTCACCTGAAAAAGCAATATCCCAGTTGGTTGAAAATTAAAGGGTACAGTTCTTCAATCTAAGCCAATACTTTCAAGGATTTGCTCTGTATGGAGTTCCTTTTCTTTGCCAATGCTTTACACCACAAAAGAGATTTTAACAGAGAAAGAAAGAGAATCTTGCTGATTCTTGGAGATATAGACAACAATGGATCGATCATGTTTCGTAATTGAGGTTCCTCTTAAATCATTTCTTTTTTTTTTTCTTTTTCACCTTTATTTAAACTTCTTTTTATTGCAGAAGAAGAAACACTCTGACAAAATTACAAACATTCATTTAAAAAGCATAGACTTCGTGGGGAACTGAGTCCCATAACAGAAATTCAGTACAGTGAAAGCAAAAGCAACATGATGAACATTTCTTCTTTGATGCAAATAGAATTTACATCTGTTAATTAAGAGAGTCAGCTTCAGAAATCTCAGGCGGCCCGACCATACGAGCTTAGGATGATGCATGGCAATTTAGCCAAATTGGTAGAACATTTGTCTCATTTTCTGTAGCATTGATAAGTACACCTTCAGTCCCTTATCTCGGTTATCTTTCGCGATCAATGAGGTTGCCCAATCCTCAAGGCTACATAAGCAATAAGCCTGTATCCCACCAACATCACTGTTAAGGCAGCAACATCTAATCCCATGTTATTGATACCCAGATTCTTTACAGCAGGGAAGTTGAAGATCTTGCAATGGAGCCCAATCCCACAGTCATAATAATCATCCTCTGTGTATTGCACTCCAACCAGAAGCTTGTAACAGTAGTGACTAAAGGAAGTGTACTTCAACCAAACTATGAAAGCTGGAATATGTTGAATGTAGTATCCACTGGCTAGTAGGAACACAAGCATGGTCACAGAAGCTAAGGTTGTTGCTTGTTTCAGTTCCATTAGAATGGCGCCAAGGGCAAGGCCTAGTCCTTGAGACACTAGAACGTTGTAGAGAATGATCAGGAGGGTCAGCAGAAAGTTGACAGGGGAGGGCCTGAGACCACCCATCCAGTATGTGACAGATACAAAGATGGTTGGGAGCACAAGTTCCATTGGTAAATCCCCAGCAATTCGCGCAAAGTAGTAAGAGGATAAGCGATACATTCCCGATGAGCGTTCCTTGATTAGCATTGGCCGCTCTTGAGGGAAAGTGAATATGGCATTGAACATGGGAAAGAATCCCCAGAATATGGAGAAGAAGAAGAGGAGTCCAACCTGCCCAAGTTCATTGTCATTGGAAGTTGGTAAGAAAAGAGATGTAGTTTATTATTACATAAGATTATTTCTCCATTAGATTCTACACAAGTTAACAAAGAGAAGTGAAAGATTGGATGTGTTCATACTATGCTAATCAGACAGATCCACTGTGGCAAAGAAAAAGAATGGATATTCGGTTAAGTAATTAAGCTGCACTTAGCTCTTAATTTCATCTCCTTAGGAATTCAAGTAACCTTTTAGATAAGATATTCCTCTATCTTGAAATACTCTGTTTCTTTGGAGACACACACTGGGCATATTTATAGATATAAAATTAGCAGAAACAGTGTATCAGCTTCAAATTGGATCAGGTAGAAAAGATCAAAAGGGTAATGAGTCCAGTGAAGGAAGGGGAAAAGAAAAGGAATTGCAGAAGGTGACAAATATTCAACCCATAAAACTCATGAATTAAATTGAAAAAAAAAACATAATTAATATAGAAAGAATCATATAATTATGCCAATTTTTCGAAGGAATACCTGATCCTGTATGTGAGAAACGTCAGAGTGCCACCATAATAGACCCGAAAGTATAGAAACTGAAATGACCTGAAAAATCCGCAACCCTGAATAGGATTCATGTTTTCTCTCCTTCAAACCTCTACTTAACAATACCTTGAATTGCTCCCACCAGCTCGTCATCCACTGCTCCTCAGAACCTGAGAGAGTCACATTGGTTAGAATAAGCCTCTTTGAACATAATCTTTGGTTTGCGGGGATAGGGGTCTGGAACCATAGGAATTGGAATGGTGCATTCTGGTTCCAACTGTTTGGTTAGACGGAATCAGAATCTCATTTCCATTCCTAGTGGAATGGCATTCCCCCATTTGAGGGACTCTCTCCCTTGGGAACGAGAATCCATTCCAGTCAACTGTGGTTCTAATTCTGATTGAACCAAACAGGTGAGGGGAATAGATCATTCTGATTCCGATTCCAATTCCAAAAGATTCAGATTCTGATACCGATTCCAATTGTAAACCAAACAGACCCTTGTATTTTACTGTTTTTTTTTTATTTCTTTGTTGTGTAATGTTTATCTTTTACTCATCAAAGAAAATGTAGTAACAGAAGCTACAGAATGCGATTCACACCAAACCACTGTCTTATCAGTGGGTATCTGGATCATGTTCATGACCCGAATGATAGGGATTCTGGTCAGAATCTATTCTCGTTCCTCTGTCCAAGTGGGTCTGAATGGGCCTTCTTGTCACCCCGACAGTCATCAACTGATCGTTCTTTTTAAATTTTAAAGGGGGTGAATAAGAAGAGGGTCCCAATTATATATAGATGTCATGGTGGGCTTTAAGTTTCTGTGTAAATTAATTCAAGTGGAGTCATATTTCGCATAGATTACATGTCTAATACTGCTTGGGCCTTGGGCCCCCATAATTTGTCACATGTATATTCAGAGGCTATTTATTGGGTCCACCAATCACCATAGATATTTTATTGGACAGAAAAACCAACATGAAACATCATTATAGCCATGTGGTTTTTCTGCATATATTGGGGCCAAGATCTATATTAGAAGCCTTGGAAGGCCCAATCTGGCCATGGCCCAGCCCATATATACGCTTCAAGGCTTCAGTGGTCGGTTTTATAATTACATTGTAAAAATTAAAATTAATCGCTTAATCTGGCCAATAATGCCTAATTTGGCCCAATCCATTACACAGGGGAGAGAGAGAGAGAATCCACATACCCCTAAATGATGTTGTTCCTGCTAGAAGAGACTCTGAAACCTGAGAAGTGAGGCCCAACTCAGCCTTCACCATGCTATGTAGATTCTTTTTGTAAGATGATATTAGACGCTGCTTTATAGAATTAAGATCCCCATGGTCCGACCGACCATAATTATCCGGTTGATCACCTTGCTTTGATTCAGGAGCCACACCTGCACCTCCAACGCTAATGAAAATTAAAACGATGAAACTTTCAATAAAAAAGAAGAAGAAGATTCTATGAATCCATGACATTGGACGACATTACACGTTACAGATATAAACTCAATGTCTTCAATTGAACAACTACCACCCACTTTAGATGTTTAATTAAAAAACCATTTGGGGTTCGATTACTCCAACCCTGTTCAACCTTTTTTCTCTTAATTGATGATGACAGCACATGCCCGTGAAGCACTTCTACTGTTCATGTGAAGGAACATTCTGGCCAGATATAACTTGCTAAAGCAATTAATGTGCTCTGCACAAACGTATGGTTGAGGTTTAAAAAGTTCGGTACTGAGATTCATCTATGCATGTCATGTCTCATCCTCCTGTCATGTAACCAAGGTTACATGCACCACCTATACCCCACCAATCACAACCTACCAGAACGTCTGTTATCTGCAGTTACCCATTCCATGCTTTTTATCCTGATAAGTGATAACACCTATACCACG
The DNA here is from genome assembly GCF_000365185.1 of Nelumbo nucifera. The sequence goes on along the minus strand of NW_010729113.1, from coordinate 4,259,152 downwards.
AGTTCATATCGGCGCCCCACAGCACATCCCGACCGTGTAGTGGGAATATTTTCAAAAGGACGCTGTGATGTGCATGTGAGGCGCTGAATGATGTGATCTCCCATACCCTACCCTTCAATTGTCAGTCGGGCCCACATAAAACCAAACCCTAAAATTCAGTGGGGTGTTGATCTGTGATTGGTGGTTACCGGAAAAGTCCGTAACCATGAACACAGGCCAGGTGGCCAACTCTTGAGGGCACCTCTACTCTCTATAGGAGACACTGACAGCGACCCTAGCCAACAAATTTTTAGGGTATTTTGGTCATTCCAGATCCTACATTCATATCATTTTAACCTTTTTCACTCGGAAAGAAAAAAAAAAATCAAACAACCAGGAGATACTAGAGGAAATGTGCATACCATTAGCAATATCTAGCAGAAAATCGGCGGGATTGACAAGATGAGCCCCCGGCGCATAACCGATAGAAGCAAAATAATCCAACGCCCGAAACGCACTACCGCTGTATATCGGGTACCCATCCGATAAAACCACCACCTTATCAAACGACCGAAACAACCGACTCGAAGGCTGATGTATCGTCGTGACCACCGTTCTTCCGCCCCTTGCCAGCCCTTGCAATGTTGCCACAATACGCTGTGCCGTGGTGGAATCAAGCCCAGAGGTTGGCTCATCCAGCAACAAAAGACTAGGGTTCACCAGCATCTCTTGCCCGATACTCACCCGCTTCCGCTCGCCACCCGATACGCCACGCAATAGAGGTCCACCCACGATACTGTTACGACATATCATCAACCCAAGCTCCGCGATCACTAATTCAGCTTGCTCAACCTTCTCTTCTCTTGTTAGTTTATTGGGTAACCTTAACAGAGCGGCGTATGTCAGCGTCTCCAGCACAGTGAGGTGGGGATATAGAACGTCGTCCTGTGTCACAAACCCTGTCTTACGCTTAATGGAGCCGGAGAAGGGCCGACCATTGTACGTTATGCTGCCGGAGAACTTTCCTGGAAGCCTGCCTGCAAGGGCTGTCAAGAGAGTGGTTTTACCGCTGCCCGATGGGCCGAGCATTGCTAGGAGCTCGCCCGGCCGGACGATCCCTGTAACCCCATTGAGTATGGTACGTTCAGGCTTGGGGTCCGGCGACGAGAAGCAATATCCGTCGGACTTCTTCAGCTTTATACTATAGACCACATCTTCAAACTGGAAAAGAGAGAAACCATGAATCATGAATGTGCGAGCACAGTTAGCTAGAATCCAAGGATCCATACAATTGATAATTCCAAATTCTAGCTGGGTACTGGGTACAAGTAAAGCCATAATTGATATAACAAGACATAAGATTACCTTGAGGGTGACAGGGCGCAACGATCTACGTAGAATCGAGCACTCACCCATTCTTGCCTTCAGCTGCTCGGCCATCCGATCCTCCAAACAGGGGCTGACGTTACTGGACAAAGCAGGCAGCTCAGCGAGAACAATATTCGACCCACTAGTGGCTCTAGTCTCTTGCTCAGGGGGCATCATCTTCTCTGCAGACTAGAGCAGTGACAAACAGGTGGGCTTATGACAAGTATGAAGTAATGAGGTTAATTTCCACCCCTTGTATATATATGCAGAGAAGCCAGAGGTGGTGGTGGTGGTGGATGGAAGAGTAGAAGAGGATCAAGAAAGAGAGCTTAAATGCCCTAATTAACCCCAGTAGTAGAGCTGTAGAGGGTCACATGCACAAACAGGACACGTGAGCTTTTTAAAGTGAAGGAAGGGGCACGAGATCAGGTCATCTGGTCATCAGGTCCGTCTGACTCATAAGTCATAACACCAGCCTTGAGAAGTAGACGAGAGCAAGAGAAGCATGTTGCACTGGAAGCATGGAGGGGGTAGGGAGATAAATAAAGGGAATGGATAACATGTGCTTTTCCAATTTTCTCGGTGACCCCCCTGACCCGCTTAACTTTGGTCTTTGGGTCAGGGTTTTGAATCTTTTTTGATAGTTTAGTCATTAGTGGCTGTGGACAGACCCGAACCGAACCGACCCGGGTACAGGCCACGGCACCTTTTTCTGGTCCATGTAACCTTAGATTTTAGTTATTTTCATTGGACGGATGGTATCTCTACTTTTATGGGTGTCCAAACTCCAAAGCGAAAGTGCTGGGTTCCCTCTCTGACTTTTCTACGTGGCGTGTGGTAATTCCAGAGGGAGATAGTGGCCAGGATCGTGTCGTGTTTCCTGAAAAGGCCGGGTTCAAGGTGGTGTCAGCATCAACGAAAGTTCATCCCTTCGTGCTCTAAATAATATATATTGGAATCAATAGTAGGCACCCCTCCCCTCCCCTTGTGCTCCTATGCAAGGAAGCCGGAATTTTCCTCTCCGTTATTTAATCCACTGAGTCAAAAAGATTTATTAGGTAAACTCATTGGATTTTTTGTGAGAATTACAATTCATAAGATTGTTGATGATGATGTTAATGTCGTGTTCAGTTTCTATTGGATGCAAACACATGACATCATAATCCATTTTAGACACACTGGTCCCACTTCTGGTTTCTGAATTCTGATTAATATTGTTTGAAAACGATCACAGATAAAATGGTTTAATTGGTCCCAAGTCCAAACCCAGCCAACTCCTGTTGAACCGACTGCCCTAAAATACAGGAAATGAAATGATTTTCCATCCAAAGACAGAATTTATGCGATCAATTGAGTAAGAGTTGCGGGAATTTCTCCAAGTGTTTGATAAAACGTTCCAGTAGAGTGTTGTATGTCTACCAGTTGCACAATCATCTCAAGACATGAAAAGTATGTACCAAATTTTATTTTATTTTTTTAAGTTAGCCTATAAGACGTACCCCTTTCATTGTGATAAGCTAATTAGTTCACTAATCACCTGGAGTTTATGCGTTCGATCGACGTCAGCTTTGTCTACGATTTGGCTCATCTACACCTAACTGTTGAGTCACTGTATTTAGTTACATATCTGTCCGTTCATAATCGACCCCATTGGCACAAATTAAAGGGTTCTATGATTATTAGTGTTAGATTAAGTTGGACGTAATAAATACTTGTTTATTCCTATACCAAGTATAAAGAATTTATGCCTTTTGTAAAAAGATCAGAAATTAAGATTGTTCCATTGCCAGCACAACGCTGTAACCACTAATGCCTGTCTTAATCATGCTAATTTGGATATTTTAGGCTGTTACGGAGTAAGGAATATAATATTGCTAAAGAACATCTCAAAGAAGAAAATGAGGGTCCAAACCTATAGCTATAGGAATCTTCCGACCAACTAAAGTAATTTCTTCTTTTCCTTCGGAAAGCAAATATCTTCATTGCCGATTACAGTGAGCAATATTCAATCCATCGGGTTCTTTTCCTAACTTTTGGTTTGATCGTCATCCACTCCGGAACCTGTGCTACTGTTTTTCCTCATCTGCTTCCAAATTAATATTTGATCTCATCGCTTCTTATTCTTTATCACTCTATGTAAGCTATCAATTTTGACATATATGAACCAATTTAAGTTAATTAATCATCTTAATATATTAGGTGAACCGTTTAGGAATTGGTTGGCTTAAAACAGTTAACAAGGGTTGCCTACATTAAACCAGATTATTGGATGGACCCACCATTCTAGGTGAAGCATATCACAAGACATTAGGTTTCACTTGTACACAAAATTATGAGAAAGAAGGTCTCATTGGTACATAATTAAATAGGCACTTAACAAAGCACCCAAATAAGAAACCCACCCAAGTAGTTGCCAACACCAACAAGGAAGCAAGCAGAGATCAACAAGCAAGAGTTCAAATTGAAAAGAAAAAAAAAAAGGAAACCTTAATTGGCTTATCTTGCTAGCTATGAGCAGATTTAAGGGACACAAGGAGATTGCTCCAGCCCAACTTATTTTGCGTTGGGTTGCAACAAAAAACGCACAACATACAGTAGAAGAGATGGGACGACCGACCAATACTATTTTTCATTTAGTGGGTAGCACAAAGTGTGCTTACAAATGTTCTCTCTCTCTCTCCATAATGAATAAACTAAAATGAGTCGACTAAGGTCGCTATTATAGTACAGTGAGTGAACTATTAGTGATTTAGTGGTTCAATTTGGGTTGGCCACCCACTATCGTGGAACATTTTGAGCATGACAATTTGGACGGTAGACCGTAGAAAGAAGCAAAGAATTAGATGGATCAATCTTAAAGCTTGGCAATTATATAGCATGCTCGAGAGTGCATGGTTCATGAATGTTCATCTTCCGAACCGAAAAAGATTAAGAAAAATGGGCCAAGAACAACTAGGAATTTCAAGCTGCATGCTGCTCTATCATCTCATCTGAAACTCTATTAGAATGCGATTCTTTCAACTCCTCCACATGTTCAGAATTATTTGTTGGGGGGGGGGGGGGNGGGGGGGGGAGCTTACGTGTCAATATCGAGCATTGACGACTTTGCATTATGTGTAATCACCAGTCTGGAATGTTCTATGAATTGGGTCAACCTAACATCATAAGGGTATCCAAAATTTTCAAACCAGAAACTAATTATATTAATGAAAATGGAATAGATGGATTGATAACGAGATTTATGTTATTCATTGAAGTGAATCACCTACAGAATATATATATATACATACAGAACCCCACTTTGTTATAGACCCGGACCAGTGGCCCAGAAGGGTTTACTTCAATCGGACCAACCCGGCTGAATAGTGGCATCAGAATCTGATCCTGTAAACATGCGATACATAGTAAGGTCCAACAGTTATATATGAAGGGAAAATGTTTTGGAAAAGACTCCAGTAAAATAAATTGTTTTATTTATTATAAAGTGACGAGGAAGAAAAAATAACTTCAAAAGTTGCGGCTCCATATCATGCACCACGCGCACCCACTACTATATATTGTATTTGCACTGCATTGAGAAGCAAAATCAAAATCTACTACTAAATTAAGATAAATAAAAATTTAATGAATTAAAGATTGCGGTGCATTATTGTCCGTCCATGTGCATTTTGCACATTACCACTCAAACTCATTAGCATCAGTTGCAAATTTGCATAAGCAACATAAGCTTTAAAAGAAGTGTATATTTGGGTTATTTGCGGCTCGTCGATCGGTGTGGGATGATAAAAGTCAATAATAGAGATGATTATGAACAATTGAAGAGACAAGTGGTAAACCTAAACCTGCACTGATCCCAGGCTTCTCTCCATTTAATAATACAATCGTTTTCGGGTTGAGTTGGGTGTCGAACCCGACCCGATCCCACCACCACACCAGACCAGACAGGTCTTAGCCTCTTAGGTCTCACCTAATCTTATTATTGCCTATGCCAAATTTGAGCTTATAATTAATCAAGCGGTCTCCATTGTTTTTTCTGTTTCCTTCTGGTAATTATTCCTTTCCTGTATTAACTAAACATATATATGTATGGAACAAATGGATGGATAAATTTAGCATTCTCCAGATAAGTTATTGGGTTTTTACCGACTCCCCTCACATAAATTTTTATTGGTTAGTTCAGTTGATAATAGTGGCAAGTAGGGAAACCTAATAAAACACAAAGAGGATATGTATCATAAATAGGGGTTTTGATTTGATAAATAAAACCAAAAAATCAATAAAAATTGTAAGGTGGGACAACCGGACAAACCATAAATTTATGGTATAGAAAAATAAAACACAAATGGGCAAACTGATTTCAAGCCCGCCCAGCCCAATTAATTTCTTAAGTAGAGCTCACCATCTGGATCTCATGTCCACGGAAAATCGACCATGTGCTACTACTATATGCATGTAGCCATGCAGGTTTCGGTTAGACCCCGTTTGAATTAAAATTAGTTTGATCTGTTTGAATTTGAATGGACCAATAAGACACGTTGAATTAGATCGGTTTAGATTTAATGGTTCAAAATATTTATTAGATTGAATAGGACCTGATCCATTTGTAATGAATTATATCGATGAACCAACATTCATTCCATTGACGTAAGATAAGAATACATGGACCAGGTTTGGATTGGACTTAATTTAAATTAAAACCAATTTCAACAGTTTGGACAGTCCAGAATGATCCAAACTCCAAAGTATTCATTGGAGGATTGGGATTGGTAATTGTGGATTTCTGATTCTTCACTTTCCACACGTCAAACTTCTATTGCTGTTTCAAAAAGAAAGAGAATTCCAACCTCCTTGCTGGTTGCCATAATAGCTCAGAAGAGGAGTGGGAGACTGGGAGCAATAGTCAAAGGCACGCGTTCAGGCAGGCAGGGCCACATCATTGATGACACGTATGATGTGTCACGTGGTGCTTTTGAAGGTTTTAACTTAAGTAAGCTAAGTAGCTGACGTGTTGACCTCATTTATTTTCTTCACCTTTTTTCTCTTTCTAACTTTATTTATGCCTCTTGAGCTATTGCATCCTTGAACCTCCAAAGTGTAAAATAATTACGCATACGTGTCCCTTTTCATGGGCTAACCGTACAAGGACACGTGGGTGGTGATGAACCGGAACGGGTGTGGATGGATGCTTATATTGTCAGTCCCACTCCCACTCCCTCCATCGAAATCTAATGTCAAAGATCTTTCTGTCTTTTCGGTCGCCTACTTGTACGCTTGGATTAGGTGGCAGTCATATCATGTGGGACACGTGATCATATCTCACGGCTTTAAAGCTTTTTTACCCCCAATGCTCTCTAATTATTAACAACAAAGTACAGAGAATGAAAGAATGCTTGTGGAGTTGTGGGTTGTGAACTTGTGATCGCCTTTTGCGCCCATACTGGAATTTGAGTCTAATAGAGAAATGGGGCCCATAATTCTAAATTCTATCAAGCCCTTTTATGAAATCCATCGCGTCCATCGATCCTGTAACCCTTCATATATATATGACACTGCAAGTCATCATTCCTCTGCTTGTTCTAAACCCTCTACTTAATTTTCTATTTTTTTTCTAAATTTTGTATTTTTATAATTTTATATAATTATTCATTAAACCAATAAAAAATAAAATAGTTTTAACTATTTCTAACGACGAATTTGCTTTTCTAACATCTAGCCAAGTGGCATCACTCTTCCACTTTCTCCTAAATTTTCTCTAATTCCTATTCCTCAATTATCTCTAATCCCTATTTATCTCTTAAATTATTTCATGTAGTATAGTGATTCCCTCATAAACTATCTCTAATTTCTATTTATCCTCTCTCCCACTTTTTATCTACACCTATCTAAAGAAAGTTTCAATTAAAAATTTTCATAATTATTTAAATATTATAACGAAATTAAATACTAACTTTAAAATATTTAATCAAAACAAAAAAAAATAATTATAATAAATTTAATAATATTCATATTATTAATACTTCTATATTTTTACAAAATCCATCATGAAATTATATAGCAACAATACAAATTATAATTTTACAATTATATAGTAACAATTATTAATATATTATTAATCTATTAATAATACTGATTATTATTAAAAAATGTTAATAGAAAAATTTAATTAGTTAAAATTATTTGTTGAAATTACCCGTTTTAATTCAGACAATTATAAACTATTAATTTCTTAAATTATTATTTACAGAATAATTTTAATTACACTTTCATTGACGACCTTATTTTTGAGTAATTGGTTTTTTATGTTTAATAATTTTTTTTTTTTGCAAAAATCCAAATAACTTTTCATTTGCAATGCTAACCATTTTATTTTTCTCTTATTAAGTTTTCCAAAAGATAAAAAAAAACTAAATTAATGATATTTACCTATTTTTATCAAGATGTTGTCATTGATGATGGCGATAATGATGAGTCAACTTTTTGAAAGAGAGGGGTACTAATAATAATTAATGACTTCTAATTAACTAATTTCAGCTATTAATTACTAATATAATAACTCACCGATAATAATTAATTACTGACAATAATTTCTTATAATAATTATTGCTAATACTTAACCACTATTATTAACTAAGTACTGATAATATTTCTCATTATTAATTCAGAATGATAATTAATAATGATTTTCATAATAGTAATTAATCATTCCAAAATAATAATTTTATATTTATATTAACTCATATTAATTATTTTGAAAATAAATATTGAATGTTAATTATTTATATTAGAATTATTATAAAAAATTATAATTCATACATTTATATGAAATAATTAATTATATTATTATTATTATCGGTAATTATAATTAATACTTATATTAATTAATATAATTATATTATTATTATCATCAATAATTATTATTAGTTATTACTAAAAATAATGATTTCTGATAAAATTAATTACTGATTATAATTACTTATAGATAATTAATTCCTTAATTATAATAATGATAATTATTACTTTGAAGTGTTATTTAATTAATGATAATTAATAAGCATTTTAATAATGTTAATTATTAATCGGGATATAATCATTTTATGTTTATATTAATTCATATGAATTTTTTTATAAATATATAATTAGTGTTAATTATTTACATTTTTATTATTATAGGTAATTATAATTAATAGTTCTCCAATAAATATTTCATTTAGTGAAAGTTAAATTATAAACTTTCAATTATTCATTATTGTTAAACTAAAATAATTATAAAAGCAATTATTATTTCAGGAATTAACTTAAAATCGTAATTATTATTATTATTATTAATTTAATATTACTGAATTCAAAATCAATACATACATAATAAGAATATATTATTACTAAATAATAGTAATAATAATATACTTATTATTATTAGTGATTTCATAATTATTAATATACTATTAATCTATCTTACTCAATAAAGACATGGAATAAAAAATATTCAAATTACCACTAAATGAATGAACTAAAAATCTAGGAGTATTCTAATTGACTAGAATTTGACACATCAAGATGCCCAAACATTATAATTTCAACCTACATTTTCTATTTCTATCTCCCAATTCCCATAATTCAAACATACCATTAGGTTATATACAGGTTTCCCTATCTTTTCCTCTGTTGGATGGGCTTCAGAATCTTAATTATATTATCAGTTGAATGTAGCCATACATGATGATGATTTGATTGTAATCATATATTTTTCATCTCTTACTTTAGAGAACCGATGCATCTGCAAATGTTGTTTGGCACGGATTGTTTTTCTTAGCAGCTCTTTGAATGATTTTCTTCCTTCTTTGCCTCTTTGAATGGATATCATAAATGTTTTTTATCCATTCATATGTCCCTAAATATTAAGCAGTATTGGTGATATTATTGTAAACATCCATCTAAGTTTAGTATTTTATAAATAGATTAATGATTTCAAGGTTAGTGATACTTTTTTAGGGGTGGATTGCTTAACAGGACATTGATTTTTTATTGTTAAATAGTAAATTTCAAATTAAATGATACTATAATTGACCCTTAGTATGAGATCATTGTCTAGATAAAACATGGTAAGTCTCTTAAATCAAATAAAGAGCCTACCCTAAATGTCTATTATAAATAATTAAAAAAATGAAATAATTCAGATTAAATCAAATAATTACTTACTCAAAATTACTAATTAAATAAATAATAATAACAATCATCAAGTACTTATTTAAGTAAATAATAAAAAATGAAATAACAATCATCAGTTATCACTAGTGTTTATTCAAAGCATGCCCCATAATAATTACCAAATATAGTAATTAAACCTTAAATAAGAATCAATATTTATCAATAGTCATTAAAATTGTTAAGTCAAATCATTAATGTTTATTCTTAAACAGAAAATATGAATTAACAAATCTATTATCTAATAATTATACTCGGTTGGAAAAAAATTATTTTAAGTAAATATTTAAATAATTAAAATTTTCATTGATATTATTACTAAATAACAAAATTTTAAATTAAACACTAAAATAAATTAATAATAATAATAATTGTTAAATAAAAGTAATAAATGTTTCAAGTTTATGTTAATGACTCGTATGATTTAATGGGTTTCACATATAAGGGTCAATTTATGTGGACCCATAGATTGCATGAGTGTCTTAAAAAATGGCAGTTTATAAACAGTAATAAAAATCATTAATGTTTATTCGTATATATTCATATATATATATATATATATATGATTAACTTTCTCGTACTTGGTAAGGGGTCATTCACTGGTTAAACCAACAAAGAAATAACATAGGCTTAACTATTTCAAACAACGAATTTAATTTTCTAACATTTAGCCCAGTGGCACCACTCCTCCACTTTCTCCTAAACTCTAATTCCTATTCCTAAATTATCTCTAATCCCTATTTATCTCTTAAATTATCTCATGTAATACCAAGATTCCTTCATAAACTATCTACACATAAAAATTAGTTCTAATAGATTTGATAATATTCATATTATTAATAATTTTATATTTTTACAAAATCCATCATGGAATTATATAGTAACAATGTAAATTATAATTTCACAAATTCAAATAATGAAAAAAATTTTAAATATTTTACATATTATATAAATATTTAAAATATGAAATATTTAACATGATTAAATTTTAAGTAGTTAAAATAACGAAATTATGTAATAAATTTTGAAAAAATCTTAAAAGTAGAATATAATCATAATAGATTTCATAACAATAATAACAATAATAATAATTTAATATTTTATAAAATTATCAATGAATTATGTAATAATAGTACTAATTATAATTTTACATATTATTAAATTCGATAAATAATTAATATTTTAAAATTTTAAATAACAATATAATTTAAATAACTAATTAACTGATAACAATTAATAATTATAGAAAATAACTTTCAAAAAAATATTTATTAGTAATGATTTTACAATAATAGTGTATATTCATTATATATTCATATATATAATAAAATTAATATTTATTTTATTTTTAGTAAATATTTATTGTATGTTTTGATAAATATGTTTTCAATAATTATTTATAAATCTATTTTTTGTTTTTTTATTTAACAGTAATTTGTCAATAATTATTGGAGATTAAACAACTATTATTTAACTTTTGAAATTTAATTTATCATATTTATTATATTTATTGTTATAAATTTATTTTTAGTAATTATGTATTTTTTATAATTCATTGATTAATATTTATTAGATATTAAACTATTATTTGAGATTACACTATTTATTGAATAATTTAATATATTTTCAGTATTTATTGTATTCTTATTAGATATTTATTGTACTTTCATGATAAATTTATTTTTAATAATTATGTATTTTTGCAATCAATTTTCAATAATTATTGGAGATTAAACTATTGTTTTTTATTAGAGATTAGACTATTAATTTAGCTAAGATTAGGAGTGTTCAATGATTGTTTCAATTCGATTGCAAGTTGTTTCGCCAACCAAATCGACCTAGTTAGGTTGGGAGTTTGTCACCCTAAACTAATTGATCATTAGTGAAAATCCGCCAACTCAGGATGTATTAGTTTGGGTCTATTTTTCGGTTTGGTTTGTTTGTTCAAAAGATCTAAATTTAATAAATTATAGTAGTATTATTAAAAAAATAAATTTGTGGTATAAAATATTTTAGACTAAGAAATAAGGGAATTTTACCATTTTCTTGTAATAAAAAATTATATTTAAAATATAAAATAGTAATATATAACTATGGTCGATTCGGTTTAGTTTTGGTCGGTTTACAAATGGCCAAATCGAAACTAACCTAACTTGGTTGAGTTGGAAAATTGCTAAACCAAAGCCGATTGGAAAATACTAGAAAACCGACCAACTTGGATCGAGTTCGATTGTATTGGTTATTAAAAAGTTAAAATATAAACCAAATATATACTCCTATGTATTTCTATTGTTTAACTTTCGCTTAACAAAGTCCGTGCATCGCACGGGTCCCTACTAGTATATAATAAAACTGGACGGTCCATGTGAGCATGCCTCTCCTTTGAGAGAAGCTATTTGTATATTTTCTCCTTTTCTGCATTTTTTTTCTATTTTCCTTTGTTTTAAAAATATAAAAAGTAACCATTGCCCATTTTGAGTATATCAATAAAGTTGCACACTATTAGAAAGAGAGAGACCTTTGGATTTTCCAAAGCCTCTTATTTTAATGCATGTTATTATTACATTTAAAAAATATATTTAAAAGATATATATATATATAGAGAGAGAGAGAGAGAGAGAGAGAGAGAGAGAGAAAGAGAGAGAGAGAGGTAGGGAGGGAGGGAGGGATTGAGGGAGTAGTAATAATAATTATTGTATTCTGAAATTTATAGTATTAATAATAATTACAATATTTTTAATAACTAACAATAATTTTATTAATTAACAATATTATTTGTATTTATTAAAAATAATGTATTTATTAATTAAATGGTATTTTTAATAATCATAATATTTTTCTATAATTATCAATATTATTAAAAATAGTATTAAATAATGTATTTATTGATAAATATAATATAACCTATAATTTATTAAAAATAGTATTAATAATTACAATATTTATTAATTAGCAGTATTTAAATAGTTATAGTATTTTATTAATTAAAATCAATAACTGTACTTTTAATTAATATAGTATTTTTAATAATTATAGTAATATTAATTAATTAAAATTATTTATTAAACTACTAAATTTATTAATTAATAGTATTTTTAATTAATATAGTACTTTTAATAATTATAGTACTTTTGATATAGTATATTTTATTAACAGTATTTATTAATTAATAGTGTTTAGTAAAATGTTGTATTTATTAAAAAATATTAATATTTTTTATTAATTCATTAATTAACAGTTTTTTAAATTGTTAATCAATGTGAGTTATAATTTAAATTGTATTTTAAACATCATTTAAATTATATTTGAAACAATAAGCAATATAATTATATTTTAAACTATAAATATAAGTAATTATATTAAATAGCAAAAAATTACATTTAATGAACATAAATTAGCCAAGAAAATAACGAAAAATAAAGTACCAATAACTTTGTCATAATTAACAAAAATTGTTTAAGAAATTACCATAAATGGATTAACATGATTTCCAATAAAAAATGATAAATTACCAAAATTTAAAAAAAAAAATATAACTGTTGGGGTCCTAGCTGAGCTGACCCAAAGAGACACGTGGCCGCCCAGTCTTCGCTCGACTACGACGGCATAGCTCGACCACGTTGGCTCAGCTCGGCCACATCAGCACAGCCCAGTCAAGCTATGTTACTATCGTGGTCCCCCACCTTATCCCTCCAGCCACGCCAGCTACACGCCACGCGGATAAGCCCGACTACGGATAAGGGTGGTAAGACAATTCCACCAAGGAGTAGGACTCTACCCCGGTAACCTCGGCGGAGCGTTCTATCCCGATTATCCAAGAACCCTAATCCGACTAGGAGACAGACCCCCGGCTATAAAAAGGTACTCCATGCTCAAGGTAAAGGATCCCAACTTCTAGCACCCATTCTGTTACTTTGCTCGAACCAACACCCTCATTGCTCAGCCCAATCATTCACTGCCCTCTCACTGACTTGAGTGTCAGAGTGTCTACCTGGGTACAACTCCTTGGGCCTCTGACTTCTCTTGATCACAGGTTACATAGCGCGGCACCGCCCAGTCAGTAAGGATTATCTGGTTGCTCTCCTCAATTCGTGTACTACCTCGGATTGAGCAGCATCAGATTGGCACCGTCTGTGGGAACGCACAAAAAGCCTTTCCGAAAACAAGAAAAATCCTTTGCCGCGTAACCTCAAAACCGATCGAGATGCCTAAAAACCAGTCTAAACGATCAGCAAGTCGTTCCATATCTTGGGAGAACCAACATCACAGCTCCTCGCATCAGGAAGCCCTGCAACCCTCAGCTGTAGTGGACTCAGTGCAATTTTGAGCTATGTAAGAGAAGGTCGACAAGATCTTTGAGTTCAACCGGGTCATCCCCCCTCATGCCCTGACGTGCACGAAGGACGATCCTCGGATCGAGGACCCCAAAGTACGTTGGTCGGATGTGAGGGGAGCGCGGTCCGAGCGAGAGAGGCATGACGCGACCCGAAGACCCACCCCTATTGCCCGCTCCCGTGAGCAGGATCACTATAGCCAGACACGCCAGTCAATTCGAATCCCCGCCAAAGAGAGGCTCGACAAGAGGATGCCACCCTTCGTGGTCTCCATTGCCGAGTCAAGCTCAGTAAAGGACCGCCCTGTGCGACCTAAGAAAGAGAAGGCCACCCACACTACGGCCCCGGATGATAGAGATGTTGAGATCAGAGAGTTATGGCAACGTTTAGAAGAACTATAACACACTCAGACCCACAAGAGCATGACGCCCACCGTGGACCAGCCCGCATGGGCTACCGCGCATACCGCCAAGGAGCCACCTTCGTCTAGGACATCATGGACGAGATGCCCCCTGTTGGATGGTGAGCCCCCCAGTTCGACAAGTACGATAGGAACACCGACCCTTTCGACCATGTCGTGGCACTCAAAGCTCAGATGGTGTTGCACGACGCGTTGGAAGGACTGATGTGCAAAGCCCTTGTAGCCACCTTGCAAGGTCCAGCTTTGGCGCGGTACTCCTCTCTGCCATCACGCTCCATAACGTCATGGAACCAGCTGGAGACATAGTTTCTAGCGCAGTTTACCACTAGCCAGAAACATTCAAAAACTTCGGCCAGCCTCATTTAAATCTGACAGAAAAGGCAGAATCCCTCAGAGATTACCTGGCAAGATTCAGCAGGGAAGCACTCCAGGTCAGGGACTTGAACCAATCAATTACAGTTACGGCCATACAGCACGGACTCCACCCTTCCCCGTTTAACTTTTCCATCTCCAAAAATCCTCCTCATACGCTAGCCACACTAATGAGCCATGCGCAGAAGTATATCAACGGTGAAGAGGCTCAGGCACAACTCAGAGATGAAGATGAGAAGCCCGACAAGAAGATGAGAGATACCAACGAGCGGAAGTTTCAGAGGTCAGACAGAGATCACAAGAGACAGGATCGTCGACCAGAGCATAGACCTCGGACCCCTCCACTGACCTACCGGAATTTCACGCCACTTAATATTCTGCGGTCTAAAATTTTGATGCAAATCCGTGACCGAAACTACGTTAGGTGGCCTAAGAAGATGAAGACGGAAAGTAACAAGAGGAACTGAGACAAATACTACGAGTTCCACAAGGACCACGACCATGACACGGAGAACTGTTTCGACCTGCACAACCAAATTGAAGATTTGATCAGGCATTGTTACCTCAGCGGCTTCATTGACAGAAGTGAAAAGCCAGCCCAAGAAGAGCGGAGAACGGGTGAAGATCGACATCCGCCGCCCCGAGGGCCCCCAGCCGGCGTTATCCACATCATATCAGGAGGAACCGCCGCCAGAGGGGAGAGCAGCTCGGGTCATAAGAGATATTCTCGGATGTGTGAGATCGACGACCAAGATCACAGGAAGAAGCACAACACATCTATCACCTTCACCGACGATGACCTTCGAGGGGTCCAGACACCATACGACGATGCCTTGGTCATCACGGCCGAGGTGGCTAACTTCGAGTTGCGGCGGATCCTAGTCGACACAGGGAGCTCTGCCGACGTACTGTTCGAAGATGCATTTGAAAAGCTCAGCATCGACATAGAGTAGCTCACGCCAGTCAGCACGCCCTTGATGGGATTCTCGGGAGAGTCCCTCCTGCTCACTGGGAGAATAACTCATGCCCTCTTGATCAGACACGGCGATGATCATGATAGACTTCATCGTGGTGCGCTGCCCCTCCTCTTACAACGTAATCCTCGGAAGGCCGACCCTCAATGCCTTGTAGGTTGCAGTGTCGACATACCACCTTGCCATGAAGTTTCCAACCAAGTACGGCATAGGAGTGGCACGCAGAGACCAAAGAACAACCCGACACTGCTATTAGCTCTCCTACCGAGGACCACATCCAACCCCCGAGACACTGATGGTGGAGGCCTATGACTTACGCGACGAGGTAAAGGCACAACGCGGCCAACCCGTGGAAGACCTCGTCCAGGTCCCCCTCTCTGAAGAAGATCCCAAAAAGACAGTCCAAGTCGGCTCCCTACCACACGACCACCTCCGAGATGGACTCGTGCAACTAATAAGGAACAACGCTTACGTATTCACTTGGTTGACAGCGGACTTGCCCGGGATTAACCCTGAAGTTATCACACATTGGCTAAACGTGGACCCCCGCTACCGACCTATAAAGCAGAAAAAGAGGAACTTCACCACAAAGCGGTGGCAAGTGATAGCCAACGAAGTACAGAAACTGCTCGACGCCAGCTTTATTCGGGAAGTCAAGTACCCTGATTGGCTGGCCAACGTAGTAATGGTGAAGAATGAAGAAGGCCAACGGAAAGTGGAGAATTTGCATCGACTTCATCGACCTAAATAAGGCCTGCCCCAAAGACAACTTCCCCCTGTCGAGGATCGACCAACTCGTCAACACAACGACGGGACATGTGCTATTGAGCTTCAGGGATACCTTCTCAGGTTACAACCAAATCTGGATGCACCCAGATGACCAAGAACCAACAACTTTTATCACCGACCATGGCATGTACTGCTATAGAGTAATGCCCTTCGGCCTCAAGAATGATAGCGCCTCTTATCAGCGGCTAGTGAACGAGGTATTCAAAGAACAGCTCGGCCAAAATGTAGAAGCATTTGTCAATGATATGCTCGTAAAGAGCAAGAAAGACGACTATCACTTGGTCGACTTTTGCGAAGCATTTAACACCCTCAGAAAATACAAGATGAAGCTAAACCCAACCAAGTGTGCTTTTGGGGTCGGCTCTAGCGAGTTCTTGGGGATCATGGTGACACAGAGAGGGACCGAAGCAAATCCGGAGAAGATAAAGGCCATCATTGACATGCCATCTCCCTGGACACATAAAAAGAAGCAACGACTCATTGGAAGAATAGCCGCCCTTATCAGATTTATGTCCAAATCCGCTGATCGTTGTCTCCCTTTCTTCAAAGCCCTTAAGTAGCGAAAATACTTCCGTTGGACCGAAGAATGTGAGC
The DNA here is from genome assembly GCF_000365185.1 of Nelumbo nucifera. The sequence goes on along the minus strand of NW_010729113.1, from coordinate 4,242,119 downwards.
AGTCTTTCCAGGAGCTAAAGTAGTACCAGAGCTCGCCGCCCCTCCTGACTAAGCCGAACCCAGGGGACGATCTATTTCTCTACCTCTCGACTGGAGACGAGGTCATCAACTCGGTGCTAATTAAGGAAGAAGACCAAGTACAGAGCTCGATCTACTACACCAAAAATGTCCTCAGTGGTGCATAGACCCGGTACTCCAATGTGGAGAAGTTAGCCTTAACTCTCGTCACAGCCGCCAGAAAGCCCAGACCCAACTTCTAGGCCCACAGCATCCGAGTACTTACCGACCAGTCCCTTAAGCAAATACTACAAAGGCCCGACCGTAGATCAAGTGAAGCGTTGAACTAAGTGAGTTTGACATTGAGTACGCACCCCGACCGATGATCAAAGCCTTATCCCTAGCAGACTTCATCGCAGAATGTACATTCACCATCGAGGAACCAGCCCCACTACCCCTAGTATGGACTTTACACGTAGAATGCTTGTTAAACCAGTAGGGCAGCGGCCTCAGCCTCATCCCCCTTGGCCTAGATGACGCAGTGTTGGAACACGCCCTCGGGTTCGAGTTCATGGCGTCCAACAAGGAGGCCGAGTATGAGGCCCTGATTGTTGGGCTACGCCTTGCCTTTGACCTCAGGGCTCGAAGAATTGAGGCTTTTAGTGACTCACAGCTAGTGGTAAACCAAATCCATGACCAGTTCGAGGCTTGGACCCCCTTAATGGCGAGTTATCTACAAAAGGTGCAGGAGCTCATTCAGTAGCTCGAGCATTTCAATATTCAGCAGATCCCTCGAGCCGAGAACACCCGAGCTGATGCCCTCTCGAAATTAGTTAGCTCGTCGTAGACCGACGTTGAGTCAACCGTCCGACTGAATATACTAGCCCAGCTGAGCATCGCACCAACAGCCCTTCTCGTCCTTACAGTACAGCACGACCCATCTTGGATGGACCCCATAATCGAGTATCTTCAAGAAGGCACTCTCCCAGAAGACCAACTAGAAGCGAAGAAGCTCCAACATAGAGCGGCCCGGTACTACCTAATACAGGGCCAACTCTACTATCGTTCCCACACTCTCCCATACCTGAAGTGTCTCTCCTTAGCCGAAGCAGATTACGTCCCCAGGGAGATACATGAGGGCATTTTCGGAAATCACCCCGATGCATGCACATTAGCCCATAAGGCACTCCGGTAGGGCTACTTCTGGCTGACGATGAAGCAAGATGCCACCCAATTAGTTTGAAAGCGTGACAATTGTCAGCGGCACTCCAATCTCTATCACCAGCCTACAGCCCTCTGAAGCTGATTACCAGCGGTTACTTAGAAGAAATTCCTTCTTGTAGCAGTGGACTACTTCACGAAGTGGGTGCAAGTCGAAGACTTGGCATGCATCAGCATCCATAATGCCCAGAACTTCTTCTGGCAGGGTATTGTCTGCCGCTTTGGCATCCCTCGCATGGTCATCACGGACAATGGGGCACGGTTCACCGACAAGAAGTTCGAAGCTCTTTGTACCGACCTAAGAATCGATCATCGGACTACCACATTGCACCGACCCTAGAGTAATGGGCAGGCCGAGGTAACCAACCGCACTCTACTACACGACCTAAAAATGTGACTAGATCAAGTCAAGGGAAGATGGGTCTAGGAGCTGCTGAGCATTCTCTGGGCATATAGGACGACCCCGCGGACCGCCACTAGAGAGACCCCTTTTAGCCTGACCTACGGAGCCGAAGTCGTAGTCCCCGTGGAGATAGGCTCCTCAACTATTTGGACCGAGCTATTCAACGAGGGGCAAAATGACAAAGATCTACGTGCAGAGTTGGACCTAGTAGAGGAAGCCCAGGACCGGGCACATGTAAGAATGGCCGCACAATAGCAAAGGATGGCAAAGCACTACAACACCAAAGTCAGAAGACGCGAATTCAAGACAAGCGACTTCGTTCTACGCAGAGTCATAGTCCCCGCACCTGGAGAGGGCAAGCTCGGACCAAACTGGGAAGGGCCATACAGAGTCACCAAGGTCCTTGGACCAAGTACTTATAGACTTGAAAACCTCGAAGGCCAACCAATACCGAGGAGATAGAACTCGGGAAATCTCAGGATGTATTACCAGTAAATCTACAAGCAATAAAAACCTCTTTTCTCAAGCTACATCTCCGACCTACACATGCCCACCACACACACTACACATGCACAGGCCAAGCTGCACTACCGACCATGTCGACTCCGCCAACCCCCGGACGACTGAGCTTATAATGCCCAGATCGACAGCGCATCACCGACTAAACTACATGACTCAACTGACCACAACTAAGCCTAAACATGGAGAAAGAACGCCCTCGCCTACCAAGGCTTGAGGGCGGTCGTGGAACTCCACACGACCGCCGATTAACAACTGAGCTATCTAGGAAACGGCTAGCCCTAAAAGGGCCCCAAAGGCTCCCGAGACCAGAAACTGAGCATCCCATGGCTGTGAGGGATTTGCTTCTCTAATGTCACCACTTTCCCAAACTTCCTTCTAAATTGTCTCTAATTCCTATTTATCTCCTAAATTATCTCTTAAATCATCTCTAATTTAGTAGATAGATTCTTTCCTAAACTATCTCTAATTCCTATTTATCCTCTACCCCACTTTGTATCTATATCTATCTAAAGAAAGTTTCAATTAAAAAAAAATCCAAAACTATTTAAACGTTATAACAAAATAATATACTAAATTTAAAATATTTATTCAAAACACAAAAATCAATAGATTTATTAATATTCATATTATTAATAATTCAATATTATTACAAAATTCATCATGAAATTATGTAGTGACAATATAAATTATAATTTTACGAATTATTCAATTTAAATGTTATTAAAATACTAAAAAATTAACATTAAACAATAAAACATTATTTAAATATTTCAATAACTAAAAAACTTAAAAAATAAACATTAAAAATAGCTAAATAATATAACAAAATATTTAGTATTACGTAATAGCATTAAAATAACTAAAATTCAAATAATGAAAAATTTTAAACATTTTACATATTATTTAAATATTTTAATACCAAAATATTTAACATGAAAATTTTTAAATAGTTAAGATAACGAAATTATGTAATAAATTTAAAAAAATCTTAAATGTAGAACAATAATTATAATAGAATTCATAATGTTCATATTAATAATAATTTAATGTTCTACAAAATTAATAACGAATTATGTATAATAGTACAATTATAATTTTATGGATTATTAAATTCAATAAGTAATTAATATTTTAATAATTTAAATAAAAATATTATTTCAATAACTAAATAATATTTCAAATAACTAATTTAACTTATATCAATTAATAATTATAGAAAATAACTATCAACAAAATTATATTTATTAGTACTAATTTTACAGTAATAGTGTAGGTTCATTATATATTTATATATACTATATATAATATTTATTTTATTTTCTGTAATTATTTATTGTTTTTTTATAAATATACTTTCAATAATTATTTATAAATGTAATTTTATTATTTAATATAAAATTATCAATAATGATTGAAGATTAAACAACTAAAATTTAACTTTTGAAATATAATTTATTGTATTTTTGTTATAAATTTATTTTTACTAATTATATATATTTTTTATAATTTATAGATTAATACTTATTAGAGATTAAACTATTATTTAAGATTAAACTATTTATTGACTAATTTAGTATATTATCCATATTTATTATATTTTTGTATTTTTATTATAAATGTATATATATATATTAGATTTTCATTATAAACTTATTTTCGATGATTGTGTATGCTTGCTATAAATTCTCAATAATTATTGGAGATTAAAATATTGTTATTTATTAAAAATTAGACTATAAATTTAGTTGAAATTAGGAGTGTTCAATGGTTGGTTTAGTTCAATTGCAGGCTCTTTCGTCAATCAAATCAATCTGATCAAGTCCTCAATTTGTCACTCGAAACAGATTAACCATTAGCGAAACCCACCAACACGGGTTGTATCGATTTGGGTCTATTGTTTAACTTTCGCCTAACAAATCACAGGTCCCCATCACCATGCCTCCACTTGCTCCATTATCCCCATTCTGCATTCTCTTTGACTTTCTCTCCTCTCTCCTTCCCACCACTCCCATTAAGCCATGTCACCCAATTACCTAAAAATATTCCTATAATCTCTCTCCTAAGGTATCTCATTTAAACCAATAAGAAAGTATCATGTCGCCCCACTCCCTAATCAATTCCTAAAATGCATCCCCTCTAATCTATATCCACTCTCCCTCATTTAAAATATTCATATTAATATTTAATCCCACCCATATTCAATGAGTATTAAATATTGTTATTACCAAAAGTTAATAAATTACAAAAAATTAAATATTCTTATTAGTACGGTTAGTGAATTACCAAAATTTAAAAAAATATTGTTATTAATTAACTCATCAACAACATTTCATAGAAATTGAAAACTCTTTAGCTAATTTCTATAAAATTGAGAATTATATTTAACAATTATCAAAAAGTATAAAATTTTAGTTATTGTTATTATTATAATTAATAACCAAATACAAATGAGGGAACAAAATATTATAAGGTTAGAAAATGAAATTATTAATTAATTTATATTGAAAAATAAAAAATAAATTAGTGTAATTTTGTTACTAACTACCAAATAAAAAAATATATTTAATAACAATTTTAAAAATTTCAATAAATCCCCATAGTTACACAAATGTAATAAACTTTTCAAAAATTTTCATAATACTATACTTTCGTAAAATAACATTTTTGAAATTAAAAGATATAAAGTATTTGAAAGTTTATTTAAAATGCATTAAATAATTATTGAAAATTATTAGAATATTTTGGAAATTTTATTACATTTGATAGATTTTGAAAAACCATTGAAAAATTATGTAATTTTCATTGCAAATTATTGAAAATTATTAAAGATAAATGACTATGGGAAATGGAAAACTATAATTTGAACAAATAATTATACAAATTATTAAAATAAATTAGTCTAATATTAGAAAAAGGAAATTGTTGGTTAATTTATATTAGAAATTATAAGATAAATTAGTATAATTCTGTAAGTAAACCATTTAGAAAGAAAATAAATTATTTAATAAAAGTTTAAATAAATTTTAATAAATTTTCAAAATTACACAAATACAATAAATTTTCCAAAATTTTCATAAAATTACATTTTTGAATATTAAAGGCAATTTAGTGTACTTTTAGAAATTTACCATGTGGCTGATACTCAATATATCCTTTTGATCATTTCTATCATCAAATGAATACTAGGTTGACGGGGACAGTGTTTTCAAAACTGGATCAGACTAGATGGTTAGATTGAAAAGTTGGGAACTGAACACTGATTGACCTCAAAACCGCTTTTTGTCCAAAAACCATTTATTTGGTTAGCGAACCGCTGACCTGGGCGGTCGAACCATGAACTTGGACAATAGTTTTTTGCCTTCTTTTGTTTTTCTAATTTTTATTTTTTTTTGTTAGAGCGGGTTAACCGTTCAAACAGAACAATCAGACAATTTAACCCTAGAACAGTTCCCTATCCGGTCCAATTTTAAAAACCTTGGACGGGGAGTGGGTGCCTTGCCTTGAGCTTGGCTTGGTGTGCGGCATGGCTTGGCCCAAGGTTCGGCCCATGGACCAACCCGACCTACGGCACGGCACGGGCCCATGCTGGCTCGAGCCATGAGCCATGCTGAATTGACCCCCAAATTATCCTAGAAGAGGGAGGCATGGCATGGGCCCGTACGGGCCACATGCAGGTCGTGTCGTGCCGACCCAACACTACCCGATTTACACCTCTACTTGAACCTGCCCAGTATTGGGGTTGGGGCAGGGAAATTTGAGGATTTTCCATCCTTGACGAGGAGTGGGGTGCCTTGCCCTTGAACTCACCCGACATTTAGGAGTGGTTACTTTGCCTTGAACCCGCATGACATTGGGGGCAGGGTGTGGATGGGGTAGAGTGTCTTGACTATGGGGTAGGGAAAGGGATGGGGTGCCTTGCCTTGAACCCACCCTGTTGTCATTCCTATATAATTGTTAATTATTAGTGGAATTAATAAAAAAGTTAGCTTTTATAATTATTTTTATTTATTTAAAATTAATCAAAATTTCATTTAAAAATAATAAAAATTATTAAAATTACTGCAATTTATTAATAAAACTAAATTTATTAAAAATATTTGTTCATGTTCAATTAACAATAATTATTTTTTATAAATCACCATTAAATGAAAAATAAAATTACTAAATCTTTCAGATTTTCCCGTGCATCACACGGGTCCCTACTAGTTTAAATATTATAATCTATGCCTATGATGATATTAGTTCATAACTTCATAGTGTTACAATGGAAAATAGAAAACATGTGTTTACTATTATGCATTTCCATTATTTCACCTTCACTCATAATAGCCCATGCATTGCACGGGTACCCTCTAGTATCAATACAAATCCGGTCTTGTTGTGAATATTGAATTTGGTGTGTCAACTTTATAGGAGGGGGCCTGGTAGGAATGCAAACGGATCGGATCGGATCATATACGAATAAGGGTATATTCGATCTAACACTGTTCATGGTGGATCTAGTCCGGTCTAGTCCAAAGATCTGATGGATCTGATAGGCAAGGATCTGAATCCAGTCAGGAAATTGGATTTTCGGATCTGATACGATCTGATTTGTTTTTTTTTTAAATTAATAAATTATTAAAAGAAAAATAAAATACACCAATTTAAGTAACGAAAAACAAAAATACAAGTATTTTTTAATTATTTTATATATTTATAAATAAATATATAAATAATTTTTAATTATTTTACATATATATATTTTATATATATATATATATATATATATTTATAATATCCTATTATTCGATCTGAAGATCAGAACAGGAGTGACCCGAATTCACTCAAATAGGATCGGATTGATCAGATCCATTTGCACCCCTAGGGGTATAGACCGACCATTTCACGTGTCATCAATCATCTAAGCCTTTCCCAGGAGTGAGCCTAATAATTCCTGTTTCGACATTTTGTTCAGTATTATATCCCTTATTAATTAAATTATGAACGCTTAAATCATTTTTTAGGGTTCAACTATAATGCTAGAAAGATACGATATCGATAAAAACTTATAAACGATCAACCAGCATCATAAAATCAGTAACCAATCAGATGGACATCAAAATTTATGTCAAAGTTTTGGTGTTAACATATTTTTCCAGCAGTACAGATTATTCCCATTTCTTAATAATTTCATCCAACTCCATTTTTTGTAATGATTTTCTGTGCATGTAATCAAACCATTTTAATCTATTTTTTCTCATTTTATTTTTTGTTGAGCTATTCCTAAATTCCATTTTAGCCCTTTATAACCTTTACCATTATAAAATTTGTTTGACAATTGTAACCTTGGATGCATATTTGGTGGGTCCAAATAGCGAAGCTGACTAAAATGAAACCATTCAATTTTAAGGGATCTTCTCCAATATATTTATGTTGTATTTGGTGATGTAAAAGTTGATCAATAATCATATTGCGAGACACTCTTTTAGTGATGGTCATATTAATTGATCAATAATCAATTCAGTGTTCTTCATGCATAATTACTCAATAGTCAAAACACCACCAGCTTAGAGGTTAACTCCATAACTCCATTGATGGGCCGGCCCTCAGCGTAAAATCCAGTTGTTTGGAAGGTTTCATCTGATGAGGCTTCTGAGCCTAGTTGGTGTTCTAAGTTATAACTGATGGTTGAACCGGGTTTTGCAAGAACCAATCTAGTTTTTGTGCGTGCTTTGGTCTCCACCAAGGTTTTAAATATTCATACAAGTTGATACGTTGGATAGGGTGTAATGGCCTATATATTTGACCAATTTTTTTTAGTTTTTTTTTTAAATTAATTCAGAAAGATCAATTTAAGGTTTGTCTACTGCTTAAAACAGATTGGATCCTAAAATACTTACTGTTGGATTTTAGTCTCATAAGAGATTAAATCCAATGGGTTTGATTGGTCAATTACATGAAAAATTGCATCTGCACAATTGATTGAAAAATTAACTTTTTTCTTACAAAACCTAGTTTTGAACTTGTCCCACATTGAAAAATTATAATCTTTGTTTTCAGTATTTTAATATTTGATTTACACTCCTTATAAATAGTAGAGGAGAGTATGGGGATTTGATACCACGCAATGTGCGTGCATGCGTGTGTGTGGCGCAATGAGGCACACTTTGCTTGCATCCGTGTGGCTCGCGAAGGGCGGCTTTGGTTTTGGTGCAATGCTGACCGTTGATGAGATTAATGGTCACGATTTGATCGGGTGTGATCAAGAGGCACAATTCAAAGTTAACCGTCATTAACTGTTAACTATTTTTTAAACGGTCACAATTTCAAAACTATTTAAGGAGCATGAATTAGACTTCAAAAATTATTTAAGGAGCATGAATCAGACTTCAGAAACACACATTTTCGAAATCCACATTTCTCTCTCATTCCGGCCTGTTACAGTCTCACAGAAGGTTTCTTCGGAGATTCTTCAATTTTGCTGGTTGTAGATTCTCGCCCAAGACTCTGTTGTATCCTGGGAACGGATTTGCTTGTAACCCAACAGCAAATTCAGTAAAACTGAGTGGGGACAAATAACGTTGTAAAGACAGTGTCTTCAGACACGCTTCAAAACTTCTCCTCCAAAATTACAGTAACCCCATTTTCCAACACTTACTACACTTACTGTGGAAACATATCAAAGGATCCAAAAACACTAACGAAATTTAAATCCTTAATTAATCTTCACTTTAGAATTACTGTAGGAACATATCAAAGGAACCGAAGGGTTTCGTACGTGTTCACCTATAAACCCTCGATTATAGGCTGTATCTGGACATGAATGCATGATTGAAACCTTAAAGCTCTCTCAACCCTGCCCATATATCCGTCGGTAAGGCATCTCCTTTTATGTAAAGGATGGCCTCTTGTATTCATGCATGGAATAATGAAGAAAAGAAATTAACCAATGTGTGAGAAAAGCTTACAGGTACTAAGCATCAGATTCCTCGCATGGAGTTAAAAGGTAGAGCTAGTGATCTTTGCGTGTGTAGTTTAATTGGAGGAAAACATGACCCTATATATCCTTGTGCTGTTATTCTAGTGGAAAGGCGGATCGAAAGTTGATATACTAAATGATCCAAGGTTCCAAGTATCAATACTCTAGATATGCGATTAACTGGTTTCCACGTATTAGTTAGTTATCTTATTCCAACAAAGCGTGGGTATTACAAACTAGACACGTCCTTGGGTAAGGTGGGTTAATTATGTCCTCTCCTGTTTTTTCGAGAAGGGTGTTTGGAGCGAGTGTATCTCCTCATCTCCTGTTGCTGTTTAACAATTCAACAAGTGCTTTCTGTTTTGGTAATTCCATAATCAATATTACACCATTTCCAGTGTAGTTTCCCTCTCTGGAATTCATTGTTAGGTCAGTTGGAGTGGATCCTCGTGCTGCCTAACAGTGCTACAACTCCATTCAGCTTGTGGTGTTTTGGCATGTTAAGACAGATTATGTTCTTGGACTTTAACCCATCCAAAGACAAAGAGTGGTCGGGTTCACTAATCAAGGGGTATAATGGAAAATATAATTTTTGCAAAAGTAGACACTCAGATATGGAATTCTAAAGTAAAGATCGGTTTCTTTTTCTTTTATTCTTTCTTCAAAGATGGAGTTCTAGTACTCGTGTTTATAATGTTTTATTTTCTTCTACTTTCTTATATTTATAATGGCTTGATGTAGATCATAGTAAAGTTAAAAAAATCAGTAAGCATTTAATATAGGCTACTTTTTTTTTAAAACTCTACCCATATCATTGTTCTTTTATAATTCATTGATTTTGTACTTCTCGGTTAATATAGAAAAAGGTCTCCATGAAGCTCCATTGAAGCCCCAAAAATACTTTTATAATCAATCATCCCACATACAGTCCTAGAATCACAGTAGATTAAGTTCAACTTTTTCACTTAATGCTCTCTTCAATTCTTTGTAATATCAAGTCCACACTAGACTTTATAAACTACATGATTCATCAAACATAAATCACTTACAGGTACAGGTAGGGCCTATCTATGAGTCCAATTTGATCCAGTCTAATATGAATGGACTAAGTCCAATTCAGTCCTATAAATACTATGGACCATTAAGTCTGGAATGGTCCAATTCAATGTCTTATTGGACCTTCCAACTTGTTGTTTAAATTGGGTACAATCCAAACCGAGTCCATTAACATCTCTACTCTTATCTTCAGTTAATGGACCAGATATCGGTTCAACACCCCTACTTAAAGGAAGGCACACAAATCATGCATGCTCACAGTACTCATGTGCTGTTATTGGTTTTGTTGGTTTATCGCCTCACAACATCTTTATTGCAGCAGTAGGGTCATCATCTTTGCATAGTACAAGTGTATATATTTGTATTCTTTCCAAACTCATTCTAATGTAATGGCTCATATAATAATCAAAAGAACCCTATTACAAAATCATGTTAGGCCCCATTTATTTGTCACCAATATTTGTCAAGGGTTAAATTGGTTAAACACACAATTGACCAGAATCCTTGTGTTCGTATGTCTCAATATTGGGTCCCATGATAAGCCAAGATACCAGAAGACTATTAATTATCTAAGTACTTAATACCTTCTTAGAAAATGGGTAAATAACTTATCCGCACATGCTAATAACATACTCTCCCTCCTGCCTCTTTCTTTACCTGGATAACATGTATTATTACACAAGAATGTTGAAACCTCACTTACCCGAGCTTGAATTCTTTTTAACAAGTGACATGGCTATTTTGAACGTCTTTTTTGCCAAAAAAGAAGTAGATTTGTATAATATCAAAGATAACGTGTCTACAAGACTTGAGAGATCAAAATGCGCACGTAAAAGCCCGAGCTCGTGCTCGCTTTCTACGTCATTGGCCCTTCTTTTTTCCAACGATGGCCATAAAAGACGTAAAGGCAGCACAAATGAGCTGAGATACTTGACTGGGCTCTGGGTCTGTTGACGATAAACTCTGATGATAAGAGGGAACAAAAAGAGGAGCAAAGCAAACGTCAAATCTTTCTTTTATTTTCATTTTGTTACTGTTCTTCTCTTCATCTGACGTTGGCCATAAAAGCCGTAGAAGTAACACAAATGTTCATTTTTGTTATGTCGGTTGAAATTGATGAATTATATCATCACCCAGACCCTCCAAAAGGGAAAACTTATTGTAAAGAAACAAGAAGCCATTAATGGAAGTGCCTACCGACACTCCTAGAAAGACCCCCCCCCCCCCTTCTTTTCTCAGACAACCCTAGCTAGTTTGGGTTGGGCTGAGGTCAGATCAACAACCCTGACTCAACCCAAGTTGTTACCCAAATACTGACTCAATCAGATATTGTCTTAGGGGTCAATTGGGGTTAGAAAAGCCCAAATTCTGTTTTACAATGGGGATACAATTATAATTATTCAGGTCAATTGGGTACAAGCATATTGGTCATGATTGATGTGGATAGGGTCGTTCGAGATTGACCTAACCTGGATCAACAGGGCCGGTCCAGGAAAAGGTTTGGCGTGTAGGGTGATTCCATGCGACGATTGCCCCCACCACAGAATTAGTGCAGAGGCATCTAACTAGACTATTATTATTATTATTAGTGACTAAAATGAAGTAGTGTAAGGAACAAGGTGAACGGTCTCCAAATATTGATGTATCCCTGATGCTTATTCCCACTAATTGTTCCTTTGACTATGGAGCTCTCCCAATTAACGAAATTCCGTTATGAATTTTGTTGGATGGTTGCTCTCATCAATTCTCCACTCTCCACCTCTGGTCTTATGCTTTTCACATCCCATGAAAATATCATGGTCCTATAATAATTGCAATTGCTCTACCACCCATCTCAAGTCTCAATTGGAATTTGAAGTAACCAATTTGGATAGTCCAGCCAGCTGGCAAGATACTACCGTGCCTCACGCGTCGAGTCTCAATTCTCAAGGCATTGGAGACCGTTTGGGACTTGGGAGGGCTTCTGTTGTAGTTCTGTGTTGCTTGAGTACGCCACATTGATTTTGCGACTTCTACAAGTTTATTTTTTCGACTTCTCAGATTTTTATCAAATATATTTGAACCAGTGGAACATGGTTCGACCGGTAGGTATATTTGAAAACTGGGTCGCCTAATATACATTGAACCAGGACTGTCTTAGGAGAGAATGATTATCCTAGATTTAGAATACCTACTACCCATGGGATCGATTCATCACATCAGAAAATGATAGTTGTTTCATTTCTTTTTCAAATCGTATATGTTTGTGAAGAATAAAATCCTTTCTGAAAGGTTTTGTTTATATTTCAATTTCAACTCATATGTTGGTTGAATTTGAGAGGTTTCTGAGAAGTAAAAAAGCTTTTTTAAAGTTTAAAACATGCATGGATGACTTGAGATCCGATTCCTGCTTTCTGCATTTATTTTCCGTTGAAGAATAGGTTTTTGGTTCTGGAACAATTAACTAAATCCCATGCATGGTCTAGGAACACAAAACTCCTCTATTTTTTTTCTACTTTTTTGGGCTATACAATGAACATTTTATACTGCTCTGGGCTCGGGCTCCAAATTGGATCCATTTAAACTTTGCAAAAATCTCAACCCAAACCCGGCTCACGGACAGGTGAATTAGTTTTCATTGTTTAGCATGATATCATTTATTTCACACACACATTGGGAACATCTCCCATAAACAGCAGATGTTCCTTATGTGTGGCTGGATGCCATTTGTTTTCCAATGTAAAAAGGGTGCAGCAAATTTTTTGACCGTAAAATAAGCACAAATATAATTGAAATTTTTACCCGTCCAATTTACATTTAAACAAATTGGAACTTGGTGATAGAGTAGACCAATCAAACATGAAATATTTATAGAAAAGAATAAAGTATTCAAATCCAAAGGGTTGGCAATGGAAACACTAGCAACTATGTGCTGCCAATACAAGCAGCCAATCTAGATATAAAAATGTTCAAGTCTTCAAAAAAAATGTCCAATTAATGGATCGAAGTCATGGATCTGCTAGTCACAAAACACTACTGACTACCCACACATTGTATCCACAAGGCCTTAAAGCAGCGAGATAGGTTTAGCTGAATACATTAACTGTTTAAAAGGCTGTGAAACCATTATTAATATTCCACACCAGTCATTATTAATAGCCCACAATCATTTAACCTTTTACTGTGGCTCTATATAATTTATCACTGGCTGGGGGCATTATCATATTCTCCACAGCTGATGATGTACATTGGGTAGTGTGTGGGCAGCATCTGGATGGTCTACTCAGAAGAGCTTGGCCTTTGGGCCTTCGCTTGTTCATCTTGGATACATGATGACTACATCTTATAGCCAAAACCTTGGATCAGGGCTTTATTGGACCGGTATACAGTCCGACATGACTTGCCAGTTGGCAGTAAACAGAAAATTAGACCTGCCAAAAAGTTGATTCAATCCGTGAAACCTATCCAATCCCATAAAAAAAAGGGTTAAAGTCTGATATTTAGCTTTCTAAATTTGAGAATGACCTGACCCGATTCAACCCAGGAAAACCTGAAATGGGTTGGGTTGGGTCATGGGTCAATTTGCTGACCCGATTGTTAAGTCTAATTGACACTATTTAACTATTCTTAAAAGTTTTTTCTCTTTTGTCTTTACTATTTAGTCTTTACTTTTTATCCTTACTTTTTGAATTGTTGAATATGCAAATTTTTTATTTTATGTTTGGAAGTTTAAGGTTAATTCTTTTAATTTGGACACTTTTCATGTATTTTTTCTGTTATTTTTAAGGATTATCCCAATTGACCCATGGGTCAACCCTAACCCGAACATTTAGGATTAGGTTCTAGCATTTGCTGACCCAACATGAATCAACCCACAATATCATGACTCAACCCGAACCCAATCCACCCAACCCAATTGTCAGGTCTACAGAAAATCAAGAGCCGCCTTTCAACAAAGTTCCACACGACAACTAATGGGTCCAACATTAGATTGAATCATGATCAATCTAACCCAGATCTGCCACTCAGGCACTCACCCATTCGAGAGAAGTTTCCAATGTATGGCTATAATGTCTTGTGGGTAGAAGACCCGAGTTATGATTAATCATGTGGTTCTGACATTGTTAGCTTGTTGCATTATATTTAGACAGTGGAGAGAAGTTTTATTGAGAGTTCAAATCAGCCCCCCACAAGGAGGTGCCCCACAATGTCTCATAGCACATTTCGGCCATGTATTGGGAATATCTCCCAATGATGGTTCGTTATTTCATGTACCATCATCGGAAGATATTCCCAATATACAGCTGGAATGTGCTGTGGGACGTTATGGGGGGCTGATGTGACCTCTAGCTCAAAATCAAGAGAAGTAAGATCTCAATGATTAAAAGTCATCTTGATCATTATTTTTTTAGCCCATGAAGAAAAATGTTGATTTCTGTGACACATTAGGGGTTTTATTAAACAAATATAAATGTTTTTGTCTTCATTTATTTTGGAACTGTTACATCAACAAGAATTAAAAACATCATTAAATTTTATTTTTGTTTAAAAAATAAATTTAAGTTGATTTTGTTTCCAAAAAGCAATACAAATTTTTGAAACCATGATTTTTAAAACAAAATAAATGTCATAATAATTATAGAACCTGAGGAAAACGTAGTCGCTAAACCAAAAAAAATCAAGACACAGTTACATGATTTTTGGTTTTGATTTATTTTTAAAACTTACACAAGGAAATACAATTTAGATTGGAGAAAATCCACCTAAATTTTCCGGGCCGGGATTTTAGTCTCAAGGCTTCGTACAGGTAATAGCTTCAGTCCATTTAAACGGCCCAAGCAAAAAACAGAAGTTAAAGCGTGCGTTGTGCAGCGGGCTAGCCCATGTTGCATCCCTTGTTACTCGTTCGTTAGCTAATAGCTGTAGGCTTCATTGTTTAATTGTTAATTTAATTTAATTAATGTCTCGGTGAAGAAAGAGTCAACAGATAAAGGAAGATTATGACTGGTACTACCAGAACGATGAGCCTAATTTCCAACCGTTAAATGACACTTGATTTAAAACAATCAATAGTGTTTTTCGATCACGACGTGGGAAAAACAAGTTTTGATCAATCAAAATCTACTCATAAATTTTAATAAATAATATCTAATTGGCTTCTACATAATTTTGGGAATGCTTTTTTCAATGAGTTCAAATCAGCCCCCTACAAGATTGTCCTCACAATGTCCTACAGCACATCCTTATCATATGTTGAGAACATCTTTTGATGATGATATCATTATTTCTGATATTATTATTGAGAGATGTTTTTAATACATGACGGCGGAAAGGGATGTACTGTGAGACATTATGGGGGGCAATTTTGTGGGAGGCTGATTTGATCTCTTTTTCAATAGTCTTTTTATTAGGGGTGTAATTTGAATGGGTTCGGATTGGGATTTTAACAAAACCCACTCCAAGCTGAATGGTGGCCCCTCCTGCATGGCATACAATATGCCCACCATTTGAATTTAAAAACCCTGGTTTGTTTTTTTGACTCAGAAAGCTTGGTAAAGAACTTTTACATGGATGGCGAGGAGGATTGGTTTATTCAACCGATAAAGCAGAGAGTCATAAATTCTCCTACCTTTTTTTCTATATAGTATGTGTATCCCATGTAAATAGAGAAATGAATCATGAATTAGCATATAATGCATATAAATATAATATAACAGTAGAAAATGTTCTTAAAACGGTTTTTTTATTAAAAAAAAAACCATTGGAAAAATCAGAAAGAATTTCATTTAGCTTTTTTATATTTGCAAGAAGTTATTTTGAATAAAAATGATTACCAGCCAAATGCTTTTTCAAAATCGCGTTACTCCAAATGCTGGTCTAACTGTCTAAGTTGTGAGAATTATGAAAGATGCTAGAATCATGAACGTGTTCTTCACGGATAAAATTTAAATAAAATTTTCATTTGTGTGTAATACAGCACAGCGTCAGGGTGGCATGTATGTGTAAGGCTGTAATCATATGGGATTCATCTCCATCCAAATTCAATTCCACTAAGTATTCAAAACCATTTTATGAGAAAACTGTGTTGTACGGATGATTTTTTTTATTTGGCATCAATACTGTCACATATAATGTTTTTCAGGAAACAGTCATTTTGTTTGGTACTAATGCTATATAATCATTTTCAGCATTGGTCTACATTATCCAAACACTTCATATGATGTTACATTGTCACGTCATTGTACCATTGGTAGTAATGGTTCTAAGGCATGATCTTTTTCTTTGCATTTTTTAGAGAAACAGTCCCAAACAAGTCTGCAATTGTGGAGCAGTTTTCTGAGGCAATGGTATCAATGCCAAACACCACCTAAACATATGAGACATCCAAATTCAATCCAAAATCTGCTTGGATCTATGAAGTGCGCGTTTGAATTCCAATCCATCAGACATCTCGGATTATTGGATTTAATACCACTCTGGTTAATAGTTAGTTTGAGCCTGTATTTGTAACCATGTTTCATTCCTTACGAGTTCAGATCTGCGCCCTACAAGGGGGGCGCCCCATAACATCCCCACCATGTATTGGGAACATCTTCCAATGATAGTATCAGAAATGATGATATCATTATTGGGAGATATTCCTAATACATGGTGGGGATGTACTGTGAAACGTTGTAAGGCGCCCCAGATGTGAACTCATTATTTACACACATCTAAGAACTTTGAACTTGGATAAGAATATTATAACTAGATTAGAGAACAAAACAAAAGTGCTATTGCTTGAGTTAGAATCCCCCTCCTCTACCATGAAATTAATGTTGAAATCTTGATAAAATGATTGTACAAACAAATAAAAATAGGAAGAGACGTGAAAATGTGGGTTTGTTCGTCTAGACAGAGTGGGAAGAGAAGTTTTAATAAGATTTAAAAGAAAGAAAACACCTTTTTAACATCTTTGAATATTGGAAGAAAGAAAACATGTTTGAATAAGCAATTTCTGCACCAAGGTTGTGGCGTCTTCCTCACAGCGGTAGAGCTTGGGTTTAACAACGGTGGAGCTTATGCAGAACCTAGGATTTCACGGAAACAGATTTGGGTTTCACAGCAAAAGCATAGCGTAAGGTTTGATGGAAGCAACGACAAAGCTTGGGTTTAACGGCAGTGGAGCTTGGATTTCATTGTGGCAGCAAAATCTAGTGTTAGAGAATAACAGCCTATTCAAAGATCTCACCTACCAGATTAAACTTTTAGGTAGAACCGTTCTTTGAGATGGTATCAGGGTTAGGTTTGACCAAATGATTTAGTATTCAATTTTTATAACCCCATTATAATTAATTAAATTTCAGCATAAAGTATGGATAGATTAATTGTAATAACAAAGTTTGGGTTTCACTGCGGCATATTCACATTTAATAGACTTCGTTTTCACAGCAATGGCAAGTTGAGGAGAATAGGTTGTAACCAATTGGAAGTTAGGCTTAGCCGTTTAGTAATAGATTTTTTGGCTCTAACAAATTTTGCCAAAAGACCAATTTTGATCCTAAGGAATAAAAAAAAAAGCCATTTTCAACCTTAAATTTTGATGAAAATGCCCTTTATAAGTAAAAATAGACAATATTTGAAATGATATTAATGAATTAATTAGACAATGAATAAAATAATAAAAACATGTGTATGTGAGGCTATTTCATATCCTAACGTTTGAAAATGGACCATTTTAGACCCTGAAAAATAGGATTGTCAATGGATAAAGTCCAGCCCAATAGATCCAAACCGATTGGGTTGGTTTGGGGTCCATATGTATTGTCCTGATTATTATCAGTTCGGAATCAATTCCATAGGGTCCCAAACCAATTCCACATAGTCCTGATTATAATTTCTTGTTTGATCAGTTTTGTTTCTAATTGGACCCGACCTGGTGGCAATCCTACTAAAAAATCTATTAATTAAAAAATAAATTGTATTCACCTTGAAATAAATTATTCAATGATTTTTTTATTAAAATAGAGTCTAATTAACAATAATTAAGAGTAAATTATTACTTAAACACTAACTTAATTAACATAATTAATAATAAATTAACAATCACTTAATTTACTTAATTAACTTTGTTAACTTAGGTGATGTTTGGCACATCTTTTTGACATGTGTTTCGATTTGTAGAAAGTTCAAAAGACAAAAAAAAATGGTCTTTTTCGTTTGGCATTGTGTAAAATGAAAGACCTAAACACAGAAAAACAAAAAAACCGGAGGGCAAATTTTTTAAACTATCCCTACTATTTAACTAATTGATAAATTATGCCCTTACTGTTTAATTGTCTTCACTTATTGTTTCTATCAATTCTCATCGTCATTAAATTCTAACATAAAGGATGAAAAATCAATTTTACCCTTCCATCAAATCTAGCACCTGCGTCCTGATTCCATGCCTATCATCGTTACCGTAACCCATATCCCTATTAGCTGTTGAACTATCATCGTCTTCAACGAAGAACAGAGTGACATAGGAGAAGAGAGGAGTGGCAATAAACTCCGTAGAGAATTAAAGGTTACTATTCCCCCTTTAATCTTGATGCTCTCCCTCCATACATCTCCCTTCGTCATCCTCTCCAACGAAAGCAAAGGAAGATGGCAGTAACCTAGTGTGTTCGCAGTGTTTCCCCCTTTAGTCCTGAGGGCGCACCACAAAAGTGAACTGGATTTCTCTTCTAAAAATTTCAAGTCCGGGTACAAAAGAGGGTACAAACGGAGTCGGATTGACATAGCATACTTTGGTCACGCTAGAAATTCAACAAAGAATAGGGGATGATATGAGCTCAGATCTCATATCTGGGTTCCTTGTAGATGTGAGAGATACTTAGCTATGATCACCTCAAATTTGTATACCCAGATCAAAATTTCGACGCCCAAATCATCCAAATCGTCCAAATCCTCTATCACAAGCCTTCTTCAACCAATCGATAGTCCAAATTGTCCTTCCCTTGCTTAGTTCTTATTAGGTGTGAAGATCGGATTCCGATCGCCAAAAAAAAAAAAAATCTCCCAGAAAGCAAGCTCTGTCAATCCATTGGAGAAACCAAATTACCGGGCAACAATGAATTTTAGAAAACCCTTCAAATTCAAGCACTACAGTTCTCTCATTCCGAGGAAATTTCAGAAAGCCCCACAACTGAAAAGCGTTGCTTGTTGTTGCTCAACCAGCACATGAACGGGATGCTATGACACGGCGACGAGATGCTGGAGGTTTCTTGCCGCTACAGGCTATGGAGGAGGTGGTGCTAAGGTGGAGAGGGAGGTGGAGTGAAGAATTGTGTTCAAGAATTGGAAAAGGGGAAGGACGATTTTGATCTACCAAAGTTCCATGCTAGTAGCGACGAAATGATCAATAAGGGACTACCCAGGCTAAGATGATCTAAGCTCCATGCTCGTGAATTCAGTTGGTATTTCAGTTGCAGATTCGTGGACATTGTTTTAACCAATGACAGATGTAGAGGACGACAGTAACAAAAAGAACGATTTCTTGTATGGCTCATGAATCTCTGCAAGATAAATCCAAGAACATGGTGTCTTCGACTGTTTTTGCTACTTGGGTACTTCGTCTAGAGTTTGGATCGTCTGTCCCTTGGGGACAGAAAATTTTCTGTTCCGTCCAATACTATTCGATGACGTCATGTTCTCCCACTTATTTTGAAACTAACAAAATTAGGATGCTAACAGGCTGTGTGAACTTCAGATTTTAACCCATCCTCCCTTCTCTTCTTCTCCCTCCCCTCTCCACCCACCTCCCCTTCATCAGAGATGAAGCTACATTTGAGCCGCTGCAAATCTTTCTTTCTCTCTCTCTTTTCTATTCTCCTCCCTCCCCACCGTCACACTACGTTGCAACGCAAATCACAACTCGTGTCTTTCTTGGATGATAACACATCAGTTGTTGATCCCTATGGGAGAGGGTTGCGATTCGCATCGCAAGGAAAAGAAATAGAACAGAGAATGTGAACTGCGGTGGGTACAACAGCATCGATGGAGACAGCTAAAAGAGAAACATTTTGGTTTATGGATTAGAAAGCCTAAAAGGGGTGACTGACATTGAAATATCACCCATACCTCCACCCTATGGTGCAGAAGATTATAGAAGCCAACAACTAAAAGCTTCTATTGCTCCTGCTTCAGAATTCTAGACTATGAACTCCACGAGTTTAAATGGTAAGCTCTCACAATAACAGAGCATGAATTATATTTAAGCACCATGAATGACATTCAGAGCCTTGGGCCCACTGTACTGGTGGAGGTGGAACCCACGAGATATCTTATGCCCAAAATGAAAAAACCAACCAAAAACTGAAGCTGAGATCCCACAAACTTAACGTTCCATATCTTTATATCTCATTTATGGAGAATTAATTACCATCAGTTATGTTTCCAACTTTCCATTGCTTATAAGATAGATTACATATGTGTCGAAACAGATGAGTTTGCTGAAATACCAAGAAGATGCAATGCGAGAAGTCAAAAGCAGAGCCTTCTAGCAGATGAGGAGACCAACACGGAAAAGCCAAATAGTCTCTGATCAAGTGCTTGATAGAAATCTTCCTAAAACTGAATCAAACACCAGCATCTCAGCTCAACTGTGAAAGCTCAACCACCATTCCTAAGCTTACTCTATCTTGCATCAACTCAAGAGGCTTCAAGCCCAAGACTTCATTCAATTGTAAGGCACTCGTGTCTTTCCTGGATGATAACACATTAGTTGTTGATCTTGCAATTCGCGCCGTGATGCAGCGTGTTGATGGGGAGAGAGAGAGATTTGCAGCGGCTCAGGTGTAGCTTCGTCTTCGATTAAGAGGCAGTGGGTGGATAGGGGAGGGAGAAGAAGAGAACTCGGGTGGGACCGAAAGATGGAATGAAAAGGGAGGAGGGGTTAAACAAATTTGATAAAATCTGAAGTCAACAGTTAGCATCCTAATTCCGTTAATTTCAAAATAAATGACAGAACATGACGTGGTCGAATAGTATTGGATAGGACAGAAAATTTTGTCCGTAGGAAATAGACGATCCGAACTTCCTCGTCAAATAGCAGCCCTACCATTCAAAGCCATCTTGCGAATAAGTCCAGAGCTTTTCAACCTAACTATAGGTATTGACGGAGGATGATTTGGCCCTATTTACGAAACGATGACATATGGATTTAACTCCGCACGAGCAACAGCTTAGCATTATAGTCTAGTAACGGCTAAGTAACAGGCTTATAAAGCAGCTTGCTGAAGAAGGAGCTCGCTACGACACAAGCTCCGGGTTCCCCGAGCTACCCCGAAGGGGAATTCCGAGGCTACCTTAGCTCGCGAGATAGGGCAACCAACTCGCTCAAGCCCCTAAGCAAATAAGTCATTAGAAGGGTAACCCTGAAGTATTCCTAAGCTCGCTACAAAATAGCTCGTAAGTGAGCAGCACGGGCGTTTCTCAGTAAGATTCTATCTGACAGATCGTACCGATCAAACTGCTCCACGTCCCTTGACTGACGGCGCAGTCCCTGTCCTTTCAATAGTCTGCACCCATGTCTCTCAGCAGGCGGAGGCGTGCCTACCCTTTGGAGACGTGTCACCCATCCGAGCAAGGGGTACGTCGCAACGGCCACCTACGTAGCCCTGGTAGGTAACGGCTGTGGCAGGGGCCCTGTGGCGGTTACGCCCGATTTGACGAGAACGCCCCTATAAAAGCCCTTAAGGCATAAGGGAAAAGGATCTTCAGACTTTTGAAGACTTTCGCACTCTCACACTCTAACTGAATACATCTTCGCTCGCGAGCTAATCTCTCGAGCACAGTGATAAAGCACGACCTACACTCTTAATTTTCACGCTCTTCTTTTCTCTTTCCCCTGCGTTCTGACTTAAGCATCGGAGTATTCCCACTAGGTAAACCCTCGGGAATCCTTCTTTTCCGTCTTCTCAGGTGTCGTCCATTACCAGCAAGGAACCAATCCATAGCCAGTTAGGAGTACTCGAATCATGCCGCATCAGGTATAGACATGTTAGGATTTCCTTTCAAGAACTTACAGCAAATAGACAATAATTCGGTTTTGTGGAAAGGGTTCTTCAGCAAACCAAGAAACCGGGCATCCTCTTCAAAGACGATGATCGGCCATACAAGCGATTCCTACCAACCCGAATGCAACAAACCTGTTGCTTCCTAACCGGGTTCTCTAAAACAATGGGTGAGAACTTGATGGTTACACCTGAATCGGGTCGGAACGACAATAGACTACTGGTAGACGGTTCCTCGCTGAGGTGCGTTTTTCTGTGTGAAGGAAACGAGAGGCCGAGCCAAAGACTTTGACTCTCTTTCTTCGAGTAAATCATCTAGTATGGGACTATAGTCGTTCAAGCTGAGAGATACGAATCATCATCGTCACATCAACAACAAGATGACATGAGGTTTATTTCATCCAACTCCAGAGATGGGCTGTTTAGAAAATCAATAAATCATCAACAGCAGCAAATCCTGCAAGATGGTTTTTTTTTTTGGAAAGGGTGTTGAGACGGTAAAGAATTGAAACCTCCCAACGGACATGAAAATCAACGTCGAATTTGCAGTGGATGCTGCATTTTTCCACGACTTTGAGCACGAAAGGGCGGTGCAAAAACGTGTTCTTTGCTACTATCGGAGATCCCAACGACTACTGTGAAGAATAAGGTGTGAAGAGTTAGGTTTTCTGCTGCTGAAAGGAAGAAGATGGTGAAGGAAGAGGAGGAGGGAAAGGGATGAAGGGTAAAATTGGGTTTAAAAAATTATATGTCATGTGGTGTTATGTATATGGATGTACAATTTGCCAACTAACTAAGTAGTAACAGAAGCAAGAATCAGGAAGCTTTCAAATAAAGATTTTGGTCTATACACGCTAAAAATAGCCTTCACAACTGTTTTTAATAGCCTCATGACACGAACCAAACAGTTTTGGTCTTTAAAGCTAGACAGACCCCAAAAGCTTTTAGTACATCTTCTTTAGGGCTGCAAGTCCAGCTGGGTTAGGTCGGGTTGAGGCCAACCCTAGCTCAGCCCTAAGATTTAAACCCCTAACCCTAACCCAATTCAACCCAAAGTCAACTTCAGGTTGGGTTGGGCCCAACCCTACCCTCTTCCCATCCCTAAAAATCTTGTAGAACTTTTTAATCTTAGATCTTAACTCAACTTTCATTACATATATTAATCTTGTATTTTATTAGTATTTGTTTGTTGATGTTTTTATCGGTTCTTTAAATACAAAATTCAGAAAAATAAAAGTGTTTGAAATGACTATAGTTTATTATGATGACTTATAATAGATCTTTTATGGGCAGTAAGTTATGGGTGACAAACAACAGAGAGGAGATAAAGAATAAAATATTCAGAAAATATAAAATATGTTATTAAGGTTTTAGTATTTTTAATTAGGATTAAGTGAAGTGATTATCTTAAATGAAATAAATGATAGTATGTGGTAATGGCTATACAACTATTATGCATCTAAACAAATCAATGTATGGTCATGTATATAACATATATTTATATATGATATATACTATAGAGTCGGGTTCGGATTGGGTCGGGTTGCTCAAGGGGTCAACCCTAACCCAATTCAAAGTAAATCCGGGTTCATAAATTTCAACCCTAACCCTAACCCAAGCATCAACCCAACCCAATCCAACCTAACTTTTCTCAGGTTGGATTAGGGTTGGGTTCGGGCTAATCCAGCCCAAGTTGCAACCTCAATCTTCTTATAAAAAAAAAAAAAGCAAAACATTTACTTTATCAACAACCACTGAACTATTAAATTGTTCAATCTAGTAAATGTATTTTGGGTCGTTTTATTATTTTATTTTTCAAAACATGGATTGATCCGTTCAAATCAAACGATTAAACCATTGACCCAGAAAACCCGTGGCTAAAGTGGTAAATTGATAAATAAGCAAATTAAGTTATTGTCAATTAAGTAAATAAAGTAATTAAAGAAATCAAGTAAATTAGTTTAATTAGAAATTTGAATTATTAAGTGATTGGTAATTTATTATTAGTTAGGCTAATTAATTTAGTTTTTAAGTAATAATTTACTCTTAATTGTTGTTAATTATTTACTATTAAATTAACTATTGTTATTTTAGTGACTCTACTTTGATAAAATTTATTTTTTAACTAACAGAGTTTTTAGGGTCTAAAGTGGCCTTTTCAAACTTTATTAATACCACATAAGCATGTTTTTATTATTTTATTCATTTTCTAATAGATCCCTCAAAGTTGTTTAAAACATGGTTTTCGAAACCGGACCGGATCGGATGGTCGGACTAGAAAAATCGGGAACCAGTCGGTTCGTTTTCCCCAAAAACTGGATTTCTCCCCCAAAACCGTTGGTTTTGGTCAACAAATCGCTGAATCAGACAACTAACTGTTCAAATGGTTTTGACTATTTTTTATTTTTTTATCAAAACGGGCCGAATGTTCGATTCAAACGATCAAACCGTTCGACCCAGTAACAGGACCCCTGACCCGTTCGGTCACCAAGTTGGTTTTAAAAACCATTGTTTAAAACATTGTATTGTCTTCCTACAAATGACTTTTTTACCAAAGTTTGGGGGCCAAAATAACCTTTTTTTTTATTTCTTTAGGCTGCCTTTGATTTCAGTGCCAATAGTTGCAAAATTATGATAGTACAAATAATTTAGGTGCAATTTCTGATTTGTTTTTCTCTATTTTGTTTGATTGCATTACAAATGAAGATAAAATCTCAACCAGAATAAAGCAAAAACCGAGACAAAATTAAATCAGAATTTATATTCTTTTTCATTTGCACTTCCATCATTTCATGCATTTGTACTTGTACAAATAAAATTAAAGTGCAACCAAACGCAGCCTTAAGATGAAAATGAACCTTTTTGCAAAATGCAAGAGTTATGAAGAGCCAAAAATCCATTTGGGAATGGATAAATAGTTTCGTTCGATCTAAATAGAGGGCTTATCTCTAAAATTATAATAAAACACTTATCAGGCATTTACTTAAGATCATAATAATTAATAATAATATATTATATTATTTTATATATAAATACATATGTACAATAATTCATCGGAGCGGGATGTTTACTGGATCGGATTGGGTTACATCCGACTTCGACCCGATTTATATTCGGATGATAAACAATCCGAATCCGGGATAATCGGATCGGGTCTCAGAATTTCGGATACTGTTGAAGGCCTACCTTTTCAGTTTTCAGTTTTCACTATGTGATTTTAAGAGCTCCGTGGCGGCCATGCCCGTGATGCCAACATTCGCCTTTATCGAAACTGAGGGCAATCCTGTAATTTTAACAAAGAAATCAATCTCTTCTCTCTGTGCCCTAATCGCCTGCGATCTCCCCCTCCCACCGGGTTTTCCCAAATCTCCCGCCCTTTTAATATGACCAAGCTATGATTTTTCCTCTTTTTTCAGATTTTTCTGCAACTGGTTTCTTTGTATTTGGTTCGAATTCGTTGTTCTTTGATTGATTGATTGATTTTCAATACCTCTGGTTCTCCTTCGTGGGTGGTCGGCAACACTATTTGTTCTTGTTAATTTTCAACAACTGGGTAAGATATATTATTTTTCTTCTTTGCTTGTGTAAGCCTCTCGATCTGTTACTTGGGTTGGTTTCTGTGTTCATGTTTTTTTTTCCTTGGTTGAAGGTTTTCTTAGGATGGAACCGATGGATATCGTCGGGAAATCGAAAGAGGATGTTTCACTACCAAAAGGTGATCTTTATTATATCTTTCTGCAGATTAACTTGAAAATATGAAGAAGTAATTGTTAGGTGTTTCCCTCGTTTTAGTTCCTTTGAATTACTGATGAAATCTATTATATGAATGATTGCTTAGCCTGCTTGTAGGTATTAATTATAGTCTCTAAATATCTATGAATCCATAATTCTTTGTTTTAACACCAAATGTTAAAGATATCCAGTTCTAGGTTTACTTGAGAGTCTAATTGACACTTGCTTTAACACTAATTGTTTGCCCCCTCATGAAGGGGCCAAACAAGAAGACGATGCTTACTTTATATGCTGATTTATTTTGCAAGGTCATACCGTTAATAGGAATTTATTGTCTAGGACACACATTTCGTGTGCAGATATTTAGTCCCAAATCTAGAAATAAATATCTTTTATTGTTGATTTATTTTGAAGTCCTCACTTTTTTTAGAACTTTTGTTATGCTAGCTATATCGTTTCTATGCATCTCTTCCAATCTGAATCTTCTGTCCATAAGATTTGCCAAAGTTACATGTTGAATAATTAGGTAAGTATTTGTGTTCTTACCCTTGAGTTTTTTTTTTTTTTTCTTTTTTGGTGTGTGTGTGTGTGTGTTCTTACCCTTGAGTTTTAAATATCTTGTTGCTGTTTTGAACAATCCAACCAGGACGACTTGGTTGTACTTTCCTAGGAAAATAGGAACTAGGTTTCTTCTGGGCTAGTTTTTTTATGGGGCTTCCATTTTTTAAATTTTGTATTCTGATCTGTGTGAAAAATGATTTCATTTACTGGTATTTAAATGTCTTGCTGCTATTTCAGGTGATCTAAACTACAAAAAGTGGACTGTAATTTTCTAGGAAAATATAAACTAGGTAGTCATTAGTGTGTCGTTTCATGTGCTTTCTGTGGGCTATTTTGATAATGGTCATTAGACAGAAACTTGAGTTTGTCCGTTCACATTCCTTCTTTCTAGTTATTTGTGTTCACCAATGCAGAAATTATAAATAAACACTACTCGTTGACCTTTCTCTATAGGAATTTATATCAATAGAAGCCTCATGGTTTTCTTTAAATTAAAATGTTGACACTGCACCTGTTGATCCAAAAAGAAAAAGAAAACAAGGGTTACATTTTGGGTCTTAGTATCTTTGCTTAACCTCAGATTTAATGTCCAAACCCATTTTCATTTTTCATCAATAAAAATTTCACCAGATACTGATCTTTTTTTAGGTCTTTACTAAATTGCATGCAAATTGACATTGCCAACAAACTTCTGTTTATGTTTTCCTAGTTACATCTTGTCAACGTTTAATCTTGTGGTATGCATAACACTCGACAAGATATTGAATCTCCTAATTACATTGCCATGCACAATAGAGAATTTGCAGATTTACCATTTATTTGAACATCATATAGGAGGCAAGTGTAAAAATTCATTTTCTATTCAAACATGCATGTGGAGCACACATGTGAAAATGAAATCCTCTTATGTATATTGGCATTACTTCCAATATTATTTGAGATTGGATGCATGTGATATAATGAATTCAAGACTTCTTGTTAGAAAATATTATTCATGTTAACTTATTATTCCTTTACAGCAACTATGTTCAAGATCATCAAGGAGATGCTGCCACCAGATGTTCGTGTTGCAAGAGATGCTCAAGATCTTCTTGTCGAGTGTTGTGTAGGTAAGTGAACATTAGAAGGATTGTCAGTTTTCTGATTTAGATGCATACAATTTGTTGTAGTTCTTTCTTAGCACATGTATCTAACTGCTGCTGCTCATGCTAAAATGAATATCTTCTATCACCAGAAGGAAGATGTTTTATGTGTTAGACTCCTAGAGATAAATTTTAACTTTCATGACTTTTTGTCCTTCTGTTTTTCTTTTTCTTTTTTGATGATTTTCTTAATGAAAGTTTTCGATATCAGAGATGCATGTGATGTAGGGGAAAGAAAGTAATCCAAAATTAGAACACAATAAATTATCTTTCATGGTTTCTGCAATCATTCCTTTATGTTTTTTGTTTATTGCTTCATAGAAATTGTATAGTAACCATTTTGGAGGTAAATCATGGTTGTGGTAATTACTTTCTCTTAGGGTCATCAGAATGTCGCCTCTAAGAATGACTTTTATGTCCAAAGATTCTTTGTTGACCTAATTTATTCAGAAAATTCTAAACTAAAAAATCCATTAGTCAATGTTGTTCCCAGCTATCTGGGGTCTTGGGAGAGGTAGATTAGGCATGGTCCTAACCTTTGGCATTTTTGTGCACAAAGTGGCCGCCCTCAGATTTAGAAAAATTCCGAACTACTGGGTTGAAACTACAACCTTCAAAGGCATAACTTAGCATACATACATGAGCAGTTCTTACATATGTTTTTGCTAGTTTGCTACTTATATCAGCTATCCATACATGAGCAGTTCTTACATGGCTGTACTACACAATGTACACATGTTTTTGTTATTGAAATTTTGAAATTTGAAATATTACTTGCACTCTTGAGAGGTTATACCACAATTAATAGATAAAACAGGATAGAAATCACGTAGTATATGTATTATTAATTCTTAAGGAAAACAAAAAGTGATATATATATACCCAAACCTATTCATATCACCAGACACCAAACCCCCCACCCACAAGCACACATGCACATTCTTAAACGCATGGTTACATAACATGTGCAACTTCAGTGTGTGTGTGTGTGTGTGTGTGTGTATAGATATACATCCATCTTGCACATACACCATATTTACATATCCCATCCCTCAATGAATCCACATAGTCGTCACCTGATTTCCATGTTGCAATTTGCAAGTTCCATGCTACAATGTTGCAGAATGAATAAGTCATTTGCCTTTGCTTAACAAAAAATAAAGATTATAAGACTGCTATATGAAGGGAAACAATGTGGTGTGAGGCCATGGGTTGATGTGGTTAAGAACACTAGGTACACAGTGAATCTAGAGGTTCCCTCATTATATGGTGTGACCATGGATCAGGAACACCACAGAGGTGGTTAATTTGGAGGGTCCTTTATCAGATGGATAGTTTGGATCTGCTATGTAAGGTATCCAAAATTGCAGGAAATCCAAACCCTGCAGGCAGAGCCTGTAAATAAGATACCATTCATTTTCTCTTTTTATTTCTTTCCCCTTTGGGTGGATGGTGAATGTGGGGAGGGAGGGAGGCAGACTACTGTGATCAGAATTTTCTCCCTGTCCTTTTGTCCTTGTGTTCCTGTTCGGTGTCATAACATATTCAGTGTAATTAGTTCCAGTGATGCATTGCATATCCTTGCAGAATTATAAACCTCATTTCCGTAGAATCAACTTGTGCACTAAGAGAGTCTCTTATTAATTGGGTTTTTTCTTGGATTAGTAAGCCTCCTATTGATTATTCTTTTGCAGAATTTATCAACTTAATTTCTTCTGAATCAAATGAAGTATGTAGCCAAGAAGAGAAAAGAACAATTGCACCTGAGCATGTTCTCAAGGCTTTAGAGGTTCTTACTCACTTCATTTTCCATTTGTGACTTTAAGTTCTTTCCGGATCATGCTCCTTTTTGGTATTCTTGCTAATGTATCTTCCGCCTAGAATTCCTATTTGAGCACTCATTTTAAATTCTAGCATCTTACGAATGATCATACACATGCATGCCTCAGTTTTCTTTTATGGGTAGTATAAGAATGAAGTGAGATGATGTGTGATGACTTTGACAGGATGTGAGTGATTGGGAGACTGACCTATTGATCTCTTTTCTAGCCTGACTGCAATAAAATAAGCTTGCAATCATATTGTAACTAACATTTGTCTTTGTGAGGAATTACAGAATCATTGCCACATCTTTTGCCATATGGTAGCTTCTTAGTGAAGGTATACACCCATTTTATTAGGTTTTTTGGAAAGAAATGGGTCATACGAGGGGACTTAGTTTGTGTAGTTGTCTTCTGATCAGCAAGGGGATTCAACAAGTTAGGTTATACAATATCTTTGGAAGCTTCACTCCGTGTTCATTTTGTTGCATCTCTATCTTAAATTTAAAGTATGTCTTCTTCATCGACTAGTCAGCGCCTTGGCACCAACTAGTCATCACATCAACTAGTGATGCCAAAACTAGTCATCACCTTATCACATTGATAATACTGCATGCAACTTGATTGTTCTTTCTAAAATAGTTACATATCCCATGTTCATAGGCTCTACCTCAGGTTTTCCTTGGGATTAGATAACCACAGCTTGTTAGGACACTACCTTTTCAATTTCTTTGGTCTTCTGAAACATGTATTTTCTAAGTGCTCATTTGGAAATCATGTCAAAGAGGTTATTTAATTTGGTGCTGTCAAATGTTTACTAAATGTCACTTGAGCATCTGTTGTTAAACTACAGGCTTATATCATTCTTTTTCTTTTCCTTTCTTGATCAGATATTTGCACCAAACTTTCCATAACTATTATTTTGAAAATTAAGATCAAGTTTCTTCTTTTATTTTATTATACATTTGTAGCCACCCAAAAGCGGAAAACCTAATCCATCATAATCTTACCAATGATAAATCAATAGCCAGAGAGTTGGAAATCATCCTCTCTACACAAGTGGCAAAATTTGGACCTGGATTTGATTTTTTTTTTGGTATTACATAATAATATTACACACATTACAAGGGATTAAAGGATGGGGACAGAGCAGGGTGCATGTGAGGTTTACTGGCCTTGGTATGGAGAGGCTGCAGTTATATCTTATATGGGTTTGATCCTGTACCTCCATATTTGGACTTTGGAGGGATGCCGAGTGACCATCTCAGCTACTGGGTCATCAATGACCTGGATTTGATTTCCCCATTTTCTTAAAAACGATTCATTAATATATACCAATTTAGAGTCATTCTTGCTTTTACTTTTGTCTCTTAATGTCTATCTTCCTCTCCATAGTCAAGGGAAATTTCATGCCTGTACTTGTTTTTGTATATAGTTTTTTTATCCAATCTTAACAATTCTTTACTCTATATCATGCGCATATATATTGTCTCAAGTTGTATTCCCTTTCCCTATCCTTGTTTTTCTTTTGTTGAGTACCATGGTAGCACATGGTTCAGGGTATTGAAAAACCTATGAATTTGGAAAAATCATTGTTTGTCTTCTTGATTGCTTAAAGCTTATTCAGCATAAATGTCAAAAGCATAGAAAATTGAACCTTGTCGACTGAATGTATATTTTTCTATGTAATGACAAAATTGCATCAGGTTCTTGGGTTTCATGACTACATTGAAGAAGTTTATGCTGCATACGAGCAACATAAGCTTGAGACTCTGGTGTGTTTCTGTTTCTTAATGATTCTTCCTTTTCTCCCTGCTTGTTTAGATTTGTGAATGATGTAGATTGTTATCTGTGTTCTTCTCTGGATTGTTCTGCAACAGGATTCCCCAAAAGGTGGTAAGTGGGGCAGTGGAGCCATGATGACTGAGGAAGAAGCGTTGGCAGAGCAACAGAGGATGTTTGCAGAGGCACGTGCTAGAATGAATGGTGGTGTGGCCATACCCAAGCAATCAGAACCTGACCGGGGCTTGGAGAGTTAAAGACCTTTCTTTTTCCTGAATTGTAGGCCAGCATGCTTGATTGTTTATGTGGATTTTGCATCTCCTGTAGTCTGTACATAAGGCCTTTGGAGATGCAGCAACCGTTAGTAGATTTGCATTTTATTTTGTATCTTTCTATGAATTATGTAAAGGGAAAATGACAGACAGGTTTCATATCCATGTCTATATGCTCCTACATAGAAAAGTTGAAAATTGAAATCAACCTTTCCTTCATCCTTTCAGCAACTGATGCAACACAAATGCCACAGCAGGATGTTCCAAGGCATTCGCCATCAGTTAATGGAAAGTGTGAACATTGTAAATATTCCAATATGGCGCTTCGTTGCTTCTTTGCCAGAAAAATTAAAAGCACTTTTGGGGATGCTTACATAATCTGATTTCTCAGAGGCCCGAAAAGCTAGAAAAGCTTTTTTGTTTTTTGTTTTTTGTTTTTTTCTTTTATTGTTAAAAATGGAGGGCTAGAGGCTAGAGAGCCTAGAGGGTGGACGGGAGGTCAGCCAGTCGTTCTCGATAGCGATGCCTCAAGTTCCTCTTTTTAGTGTTGGAAATCAGAGACCCATTGTGACTTGTGAGAAAGCCGAAAGCGATATCATCCTCCAAAGTCATGGAGCATATTTGAATTTTGGATGCATGAGCAGTAGTGGGTCCTAATCCTATGTTTTAAAAACAAATAAGTTTTAGACTGTAGAGAGTAGGCCACCCAAACTTACATGGGCAATGGATAGTGGTGCAACTTGGGTGGGTTATAGTTGGGATTTTGTCAAAATTTCAGTGGATTCGATCCGAAGCCCAAACCTGAAATAGTGTAAAATGTTAATTCGGATCAACCCGAATTGCACCCCTAGCAATGGAAGATATCCCATATCCCCATTTTCACACCAACTTGATGATCCAATGAAATTATGCAACAATGCTCAAGGATTGGATTTGATTCTATTCCTATTAATGTTCCAACTCAATTTTGATCGGACACAGATCAAATTCAGATGTTGTAATATAAGAAAAATCTATGATGCTAGGACATGATGGTATGATACCAAAAATTTGACCAATCAAAACCCCCAATGAAATAAAAGCCACCTGATTTTTTTTTCTTTTGGTATTTGGTCATATGCCCGAATTCTTAGTTATCACTTTTATGATAACTAGTGGAATGGCCCGAGTAATGTATGGAGTATTTGATATTGGTGGTGATATTTGACTATACTTTTATATATTGGGTATATATTTGTAATTTATGTTATTTTCTTTAATTTTTGTGATTTTCTATTATTTTTATAATTTTTTATATATTTCTTTGTTTTTTATATTTTATATTATTTTCTTCATTTTATGTGTTTTTTCATAATCATTTTTGCAATAACATATATATAATGGGAAAAATAGAAAGTTGAGGGTAAAGTTGGAAAGTAAAATTAGAGTGTTTTGACCAAACCAATTGCACCATTCTCATTTTTCAGTATGATATATAAGTTTCTATGATTTTCTACATTTTTTGTAAATTTTCAATATATTTCTTTGTTTTTTGTAATTTATGTTGTTTTCTTCATTTTATGTTTTTCATAATTATTTTGTAGTGACAATATATATAATGGAAAAAATAGAAAGTTGAGGGTAAAGTTGGAAAGTAAAATCAAGGTGTTTTGACCAAACCAATTGCAACATTCTCATTTTTTAGTATATAAGATATAAGATATACATGGTATAGAAATTTTTATGATTTTCTATATTTTTTTGTAAATTTTTTCTATATTTTACATTCTCATTTTTTTAGCATGGTATAGAAATTTTTATGATTTTCTATTTTTTTGTAAATGCTTGTGTATTTCTTTGTTTTTCTTTTTGTAATTTATATTGTTTTCTTTATTTTGAGGAGAAAGGTGCATAGGATAAAGAGACACCATATCTATTTCCTCATTCCTATTGTGAAGTAAGGGGAATGGATAAGATATACACTATACAGAGAGGGGTTTAAAGGAGAGAACTGGGGTTTTAGAATTTATTTTTTCGCTTCATGTGTGAATGATAATATTTGGTATTTTGCTTCATGTCGTTCTGCTTGCTTGGATATAGGTTGATATACAATGGTGGGGCTGTTATTTGCATATCTAACGGCTAGCGTTTGGATATAGGTTGATCTTGATTCATTTATATTCGGATTTGAATTGAACATCTGTCCAATTTTTGTAGAAGAGTCTAGATCTCCTGCCAACAAAACACATTCCAAACCCCTACGACCCTACCAAGTACCAAACCCCTACTGTATTACGTTGGTAGGTGTTAGATTATTGGACCGGCCTGATGATCGTCAAGAAAAAAACACCCTAAAACAAATCAATATAATGAACTTGAAAGCATTTCTCGATCTAATACAACTTATTATGTTAACAAAGATAATCGAAATAGAGGGGAAATGGGAAAAAATACTTGAAAAAATATGGAGAAAACCAAAAAATGCTTCATTTAATCATTTAATTGATTGTTCGATGATGAAAATAGAGAGGTCGAAAAAATCCATTCATCCCTTCAATTTGAATTCGTGGGTTTTGGGCAAACCATCTGATACTTGACACATGTTGGCTCTAATAAATGAAGATGTTCATTAGGTAGGCCTGACGGGAGTAGGCCTGTCAATGATACCTGAAAATCCAAGGCCCAATTTGACATCCAATCTAATTATCTTGGATTCAAATTACATATTTATGTAATCGGATCAGATTCACATGTTACAATCTACATCCAATTAATAATCAAATTGGATTTGGATTTGACCCAATATGATTTGATTAAAATTTAAATATGATTATATTACAATATTTATTTATTTTAATATATAAATTCTATATAATTATATTAAAATTTATAAAAATATATTTTAAATATTATATTATATATGAATTTATATATAATAAATTTAGTGTGTTATATTTACATTAATTTATTATATATAAAAGTTGAAAAATAAATAATATTTTAATTTTATTGGTATTTTAGAGAATTTAAAGTGGAGTCGGATTAAATCCGATTCCGATATGAGTTTGTTAGGATTCAAATTCGAATCCAAACCTCTAAATCCAATCTAATTTTGGATCAAATTTGAATATAGGTTCTTAATATTCAGATCGGATGCGGATTTTACTACATCCAATCAGAACCCGATCCGATTGTAGCCCTATTGGGGAGAAGATCAAATAAGGCCCAAGGGGAAAGAGAGGAATAGGTTCCATAGCGGTTTTATTATCTAATGCCACACCACTACACTTCAAATCTGCACTTCTACCCATTATCCACTGCCACATCACTGCCCTGTTGGCAACAAGTTGTAGCTCTAGGAAATGCCAAATTTGGCATTACTCCAAACCATGCCTTCCTGATTTCCAATGCGTGGCTTGGAGCACCGTTTTCTATGAAAAAATGGTTCCAAATAGATGGTTGTTTCCTAGAGCACCGTTTTTTCCTACATGGTGCTGATGTAACGTCGTTTTCTGGAGCAACAACAACGGTTCCAAACAGACGCATAATGGACCTAAGAACATTTCCTGATCCAATACAACTTATTATGTTAAGAGAGACAATTGAAGAAAATAGGGAGAAAAAAATGCTTTATTTCATCATCTGATTGTTCCCTGATGAAAAGAGAGAGATTGAAAAAATCTATTCTTCCCTTCAATTCAAATTCATGGTTTGGGCAAACCATTCAATACTTGACATGTATTAGCTCTAATTAATGAAGAGGTTCATTAATTAAGTAGGTGCTTCGGGAGAAGATCAGATAAGGTGAGGAATAGGTTCCACAGTAGTCTTATTGTTATTTTATTTGTTTTATCCAATTACAAGTGTTAACTGGTAATTAAATAAAATTGAAAAATAAAAAACATAATAAAGGGTAAAAATGGAAAGTGAAAATCAAGATTTAAAATAAAAAACATTATAAAGGGTAAAAATGGAAAGTAAAAAATCAGGCTTTTTGATGGAACATTGTCACCATCCTTATTTTTATAAATGCTACAGATACAGATATATTATATTATATTATATTATATATATAATTTAGGCATTTTAAGAGGGGATAGGATTTGGAAATATATTGGAAATATGAAATCAAGGAATGGTAGAATTGGACATGTAAAATCAGGGTGTTGGACGATGGACGCTCATCCATTTCTGTTTTTATAAATGGGTAAGAAACAATTGATTGATTATGATGTTGAAGCTGTATAATATTAATAAATAGTCAAAATACTCTGTTTTATTAATAAAATGAACTAAAAATGTTGCCGGTCAAAACAGGATGAGGGCAACACTGTAAATTTGCTCCCAAGCCAAGGTGTTGATGAACGGTCCGTGGTCCAAGGTGGCCAAGGACTAGTAGACCGGTCCTGCACGGAGTAAAGGAGGGAGAACGTTAGAGGCCTCGAATTGAGCTCAGACGGTTCGGATGCAGTTTGTACATGAGGAGTGCGGTCATCCAAGGTCGCCAAGTGACTCCGTATTACTAGTTTTGGAAAGCCCGCCGAGCTCTATTCCACGCATACCCTGATTGGGTCCGCTCTGAACACCGCCACCTAACACATGGGTGCCCGTTATTGGACAAGGCCACATGCGCCTACATCAAAAAATAACTTGATTGAAACCTGAACTTACTAGCTTTTAATGAAAACATGAAATTTAAAACAAATTTATCAATAAATATATGTTAATTTTATATAATATATAGACATATATGCTAT
Source organism: Nelumbo nucifera (assembly GCF_000365185.1). The sequence goes on along the minus strand of NW_010729113.1, from coordinate 4,205,897 downwards.
ATAATTATTATCGGACACGGATCTTAATAGAACCAATTGGGATCAACCTATATCCGATCCAATTACACGGATCTGATTTTTGAAATCCAAATCCGGTTTGATTGTATCAAATTTCAAAGTTCAAACTCGGTATAGGCTGATCAGATACTACCGACAGCCCCACCTGCGATTCTACCAGTATCATTGCTCTAGTTTCACCAAGATTGACTCATCAAAGATCAAGTTGAAGGAAATTACATTTAGAACAAAAAAATTAGGATGCAATTAATTACATAATCACACTGTTTTGCTTCGAGTATTTAGACATGAACAATGTTTTAAGTATCGACCCGGAGATAGAGCTGTTTTTGCCTCTGGGTTGCGGGTCACCGGTTCAAGCATCTGGTCAAATCGATTAGACTGTATTATATTATGTATAAATATGTATTTTATCAATAAAAATATTTAATTATTTTTTAGATGTAATATATGTATATGTAAATATTACTCTATATTTAATTTATATTTTTATTCTATTTTAATTTTTATTTATAAAAATTGTTAAAATTTGTGATTTGAGGTTCAAGAAAATGTTTTTTTTTTTTTTTTTTTTTTTTTTTTTTTTTTTTACGAAAATAGCGGACAAGGGACACATAGATTATGAAAAATTACCCAAAATAAAATAAGATCATCCCAATCAAATATTGGAGTACAAACTATGACCTCCAAAAGTTTGTAAATACATTTACTATGCAACCCATGACCCAGTGACCGGATTGAATGTGTCAATGGTTCAATTACCCAAGTTGTATGCTTTTTTATCAGGTCAATGTTTTTTACCAAATACTAGGTTTTAGCATAACTGGACCCAAAATAAAAGACGGGTGACTGTTTGAACGACTCAACCGGCTGGATTAATAGCAGGTTGAAAACACTAGACATGAAATCATCTTATTATTAGTAAAAATTGATCAATTAATATAGATTATGATTAGAGGTGTAACTTTTGCGGATTGAGGTTGGGATTTTGTCAAATTTTCAAAAGCCCAACCCAAAGCCCGAGTCCAAAATGGTGTAAACTGTTAACTTGAGTCAACGGGATGAAACAGTGTAAACTGTTAACTTGAGCCAACGGGACTTGCACACCTAATTATGATGATGAATTGATGATGGCGCAATAGCTGAGATGGTCACTTTTCCGAATATAGAGGTATGAGATCAAATGCATGTAAATGCATGCTCTCGCTGATAAAAACTAGGGGTGCAAGTTGGATTGGCCCGAATTAACAGTTTACACTGTTTTGGAATCGGATTTTGGGTTGAGCCTATTGAAATTTTGACAAAATCCCAACCCTAACCCATAAAAGTTGCACCTCCAATAAAAACAGTAGATCTCACGTGCACCCTGAACTAGCTAGCACAGCAGATATGCATGCAAGAATTAATAACTTCTCTTATTCATCGTCTCATTGTAGTTCTTGGAAATTCTTATAATTAACGATAACATAGATTATATACGAAAGGTAGCAGTTAGTTTTTTTTCCCATTTTCTTTTTGAATGGCCACCTTCTTAGTCCACGCTTGGGGCTGATTATTTGATAGATAAGTGTTTATCCTGATAAGCATTTATAGGTGTTTGATTAAAAAGCACTTCAAATAGGGATAGTGAAGGTATTTTCAAAACTAGGGGTGCAAATGTATCATATCATGATCCGATTCGATCTGAAATCCAATCTTATTTTATGGATTCAGATACCTCCCTTTTGTTGGTATATATATTATTTATTGTTTTAATTTTTTATATTATTTATTGTTTTATAAAAAACATGTATATATGATAAAAATAGTGGAAAAAATACTTCTATTTTGTGTTTTTATATAAATTGTTATATTTTTCTTTTTAATAATTTATTAAAATGCCAGAAATTAAGTAAGGCTGAATATATCTGACACCCTTAACAAATTCGGATTCAAATCAATATTTGTGAGATCCAGTCATCTTCGGACATACCCTGATTCAAATCTTTTTGCATCCCTATTCAAAATGATGTAGCAGGCCAAGACCGGCCAAAAAGAAAATAAGCTCAAAGTTTGGGCTTCTTGAATAAGTGTTTATTTTCATAAATAAGCATTTATTTAGGCTTATTTTTCAATGCAAACAAGTGCTTATCGGTGTGGTGGTCCCGACCCACAAATAAATACTTAAATTAAAAATAAGCACAGTTCTTACCAGAGCGTAGGATGCTAAGTAGAATGGGTTGTTTTTATAAGAGAGATGAAGTCATGAGATGGATAGACTTTTGTTATTTGCCTTGGAATGGAAAGGAAAGGGAAAGAAGAAAATGAGGAGTATGCTTCCATGATTATACACCATCAATCTATTTCCCCACCACCACCACCGCTAATTCCAGCCCATCGAGAATCTAAACATAACCCTACCTTTCATCTAATACCACTTTTTGGTCTAGCTATAGGACAGTAAATTATGAGAGGACGCTTTTAATTTAACTTCAATATGTGAATTTCTAATGGGTCCTGCAAAGATAGGTTTCTACTTATTTATCCCTAACATGAAGTTAGTGCAAAGTGTGGATTGAACATTCACATCCCTTAATTGCCTTGAAAAATGGAGAATCTCATTGTAATGATGGAAATGCTTCTATCATCATAACAAAGATCAAGATAATATTTCTAATTCAAACAATCACAGTAATTATATGAATTTTTTTTCCTCCATGATTTATCCACTTTCCAACAATGAGATGTCATATGCCAAATACAAATCTCACTGGAATGAGAAAGAGAAAAACAAAACACAAGTTTATTTTTCACTTGATAAGAGGTTGATCAAAGAATTCAACCTCTGTTTACACACTTAACCTGTGTTTCTCATTCCAGCAGCTATCCCATTGATGGTGATGAGCAATGCGTCTCTTAGTTTATTGTTATCATCATCATGTCGCAGCCGCCTCAATATCTCTACCTGTAACATATTGATTGGGTTGAGATATGGGAGCCTACTCTCGATCAGCCGTTTCAAGCTCCGGTTATTATCAGACAGCTTCCCATGACCACTAACAACCAATACATGCTTCTCTGTTTCCAAGAGATCCCCCCTTAGCTCTGCACCAAGTTGCCTCCTGTTCTCTGACACAAGAACTTCATCATAGTGCTTGGCTATAGGAATGTCAGCCTTTGCCAATATCATTTCTATGAGGTCTATGGTAGATTGAAAGAAAGGCCATTCTTTGTACATTGCTTTCAAGTCCTCCTTATATCCCTTCTCACAAGCACCCTTGAGGCCAGCACCAACCCCAAGCCAAGCAGGAAGCACAATGCGTGTTTGGGTCCATGCAAACACCCAAGGTATGGCACGGAGATGTCCAATTCCAGTTGAGCTCTTTCTCCTTGTAGGCCGGCTTCCTATGTTAAGGAAACCAAGCTCAGCCTGTGGAGTAGCCTCTTGGAAATAGGAAAGGAACTCTGGATTTTCATACACAATGCTTCGGTAATGTTGGCAACTTATTTTGGAGATCTCCTCCATAAGATTACGCCATTTTTCTTCTCTAGGCGGAAGTGGGGGGCGAAGTGTGGCAAGTAGTACAGCTGTGGTATAGATCTCCAGCTGTCTCACTGCTGTCTGGGACATCCCAAACTTAGCTTGCACCATCTCACCTTGTTCTGTTGAGCGAAGTGTTCCCTGCCAGTTTAAAAACAAACAGCCAAGTTACTCCAAGACATAAAAGATGGAGGTGATTTTTGATAACTCATCAGCTTAAATATGCACCCACATTGGTAACAGATATGGATACTAGGTGTTGAAGATGGTGAGATAATAGAAAATAATGGGCTAAGACATCCCATGTGATAGTAAAGAATTTGATCTTTTTCTTCTCTTGTTGAGCATAGTATAAGAACATTTCATTCATGTACTCAAAATAAAACTAATAAGCTCAAAGAAAAGAAAGAAAATTTTGCATCCAAACAAATAGATAAGTGGAATGGTAATTCCCTGACTACTTGAAAATTAAGGACAACACAGCATCTACCATCTATGGGTTGTGTCAAGTTTTATTGGCAACAAAGAAGAAGCAAAGACAATAGGAAGTCTCGAACTAGTCAAACTTACCATCACAGAACCAGGAGGCTGGGATTGTATGGCAAGATAGGTAGGGCCACCACCACGACCAATACTCCCACCACGCCCATGGAACAATGTAACTTTAATTCCATACTCATTGCAGGCAGCTACGACATCCTCTTGAGCTTTGTACAGTTCCCAAGCAGCAGTAAAGCGGCCAGCATCTTTACCTGAATCTGAGTACCCAACCATGACCTATCCACAATAACATTGTAAGTTTCACTAGCACTAGGACTTGGCAAACAGAATCACTATGCCTTTCTTAATGTAGTACACACCTCTTGGTGTCCATTATGGTTTTTTATTACATGATCCCGGTACCAATCAATGGATAACAACTTCCTTATCACTGAACCAGCTCCTCTCAAGTCCTTTACAGTTTCAAATAGAGGGACAACTCGCAACCTGTTTCAAGACCAATTTAACTAGCATTCATTAAAGCTCTATACATGTCTAAGAATTCAATATATGCTTGAATAATATTTGAGTTGCAACAATTCTAAGGCACCATGCAACTTTTTGACACATACTCTGTACTCAAAGAAAAAGGTATAGTGCCCCATGTCATTTCTTAGTTGGTTTTCTTTAAGTAAAAGAAAAGTAAAACTTCTTTACTAGTTGGTTTTTGTTTTATTTGAAAAGCTATTAATCTCTCATCTAAGAGACATTTCCTCCCTGGAAAAAGCATTAAAAGCAAATAAGGAATGATAGAGATTTACTTTTTCTCCTAGAAAAAAAGTTAGAAAGGAAAGGTATCACTGAGCAAGTCCTTACCTTTTCAAGTCTGACCAAAAGGTGAAAGAATAAACAACAAAGGGGGAAGAACTCAACTCATGTTGAAGAATCTTATTACAAAACAAATTTTCAAAAAGATGTCAAGACCTAGATTAATCCTGGACTGTTGAGATATACTTTCTCAAGGATTTTCTAAAAGAGATTATAGAAGAAGCATGCAGACATAAGAGATCAACTAACACCACTCTCCCCTATGAGTCATCATTAAATGCCCCCTTTATGTCAACGTTTTGGCACACATTAGCTCCATCCATATTCTACTTTCAGCTTAAGCTAGATCTGAGTGTTCTAGGAAGGAATTAAGTATCTTTGTAAGCTCTGTCATGAAGCCATCTTCAATTCTTAGAATACTTTCAGCATATCTTTTGTAATCATACTTTCTCTATTTTCTTTATCAATTATTTTCCTATTTTTTGAATTATTTGGATAATTTGATCAAAATCATTCTAAAGAAAACCCCAACTCTCCAAATTGCCGGCATACCAATATAATATAGGCACTTAGGCAGTGATTGGTTATACAGGCTTATCAGGCTTAGATTATCTGATCTATGGTCCGCTCGATCTTGGGGGGCCATAAATTGTCAATGGTGATGGACTTGAGAGGTAAAAATTTATTTTTTCCCTTTGTATGTTTTATCAAAAGCGTCTACAGACTACACATGTATGATGCATCATAGTGATGCAGCTCATGGATGAAAGAAGACCTTGCACTTTGAGACTGATTGATGGAAAGACTGTATGAGATTATGAGGCTCCAACAAAAACTATAAAGAAGAAAAAGAGTTTAATTGATAAATGAAAGTTTGATTTAATGAATTATGGCTTTACTCAGGTATTTCACCTATTGGACAGCATCCCAACATTGCCTAAAATGTATGTTAAATGCATTCTGTACATGTGACTGTCCAACATCACATCAGTCTGATATCATGGGGATGGGGTCTGTACATGTGACTGTGTTGAGACTTGAGAGTTTGCAACATGGGCACATTGTGGGATCTGTGTATGTGATTGTGTTCAGAGTGAACAGAATAATCTTACGTTCCACCAGGGCATGGTCTCCCAAGCTCCCCACTAAGGGCAAGTCGAGCATCTTTCTGGAAGAGCTCCACAGCAAGGACATCACTCGCCTGTCAAATATCAAAATGATCCAATATAGTTTTTGTTTCCATAGGGGGAAAAGGTAACAATGAAAACCAAATTGTAATGTATTTGGAAAATAGTGAGGCTGCAAAAAACCATTCTATTTGCATGTAGATGTAGATATTTTCAAACCCGTGAAACTATAAATTCAATATCAGTCATTAATGCATACATTAGAGGCCATGGAAATCACATATGCTCCAAAAGAATCGCTCCCTAGTTCAGCAGCAACACGGAAGGTGTCCAATACTTCTTTCACATCAGGAGGAACCTGAGAAATCCAAAGCAGGGCAGAAAAGTTACTATTGTTGCATGGTATTGAATTGCTGTAACACCAAGGGAAGTTCCAGGCAGGACATCTCATTAACTATCCTATTTCTCAAAAAAAAAAAAAACTATTAAGTTGAATCAGTATACTGAAAACCTAAAAATGAAAATGTTCTCTTGAATGTAATTCCTAAACAGTGAACGGAATATATAGTCCTAGGTTATGTTTTCTGAACTTTTCTGTTTATCTCAGATGCATGCTGTAGTTTTAAAATGTTGCTTCTTCGGTTCTTCCCTGTCACTGGTCAAATGTGCAGCAATATTCCTTTCTTTACATCAATAAAAAATTTTGGTTGTTACTGACAAAACCTCCTAATCAACAAACTTTAATCATTAACGGAACCCAGAAGTGACAGAGTAAATAGATGTAGGAAAGAGGGAAAGGAACCCAGCCATTTTAATTTATAAGCACATGATAACTTTATCACAAAAATCATGGATAGAATTAAGGTTTATTAGTTTATCCGGCCTAACTTTTGATTTTCCCCAAAATTTATTAATAGACCTGTTCATGGGCCGGGTGGCCTGACGGGCCGGCCCGGCCCGGCCCGACTCCCGGACGGGCTTGAACAGGATTTTTGGCCCGCGGGCTTAACCTCAGGCCAAAAAGCCCGGCCCGCATAAAATTCGAGCCGGGCTCGGGCTTTGCTAAAATAGCCTGGCCCGAGCCCGGCCCGGCCCAACTTATAGTTAAACTTAAGTAAATCCAGCCCGACCTATAATTAAACCTAAGTAAAAACCCTATGTGATGTCTATTTGAATAAATTTTTTGATTTGAGGTCATTGATTCACTTGTAGACCCATTGTTCATTTAAATAGGGGAAAAAAACATTTAAATTAAAATAGAAAATGTCAGAAAATTTTGAATTTCTTTTATTAGGTCGGGCTTCGGGCTCGGGCTCGGGCTTCGGGCTTTTCATCAGGGCCGGGCTTGGGCCCAAGTTGTAGGCCCGTTGGTCGGGCCGGGCTCGGGCTCGGGCCTAACAGTTTTCTGTTAATAAAGAGTCAAAGCCCGGCCCGAGCCCGGCCCGGCCCGGCCCATGAACAGGTCTGTTTATTAATAAGATGTTTCAGCATCATATCAGTGCATTCTTATTATTCAATTATGATAATACAAGAGAATAACAAAAGAAAAGGTATGGCATCTCTTCTTAGGAATGCCATATCTCTGTTTTAAACATAGATTGACATTTGAAAATATAATGAGTGGCAACATATATCTTTTTTCTATGTCTTATACACTGAGAAATTACATATGTTTGAACCGAAACCAAAAAATGTGATAGTACAAGAATTTAACTTATAAGGAACTATAAATAGGTTGGGTGTGATGGGGGAAAACAAACTATGGACAGGGATCCTCCGGTAATGTCTCCAAACTTCAAAAGCAGCCTAACTTTAACACTATATTAGTACCATGCATTTGCTGTCTCTTCCACTAGTTTTTGTTTGGTGGAGACTGGATTTCAACTTAATAGAACCCAAATGGATCTAATTAGGCATCTCACAGCCTTCTATGAATTGTTAAATGACATGAAAAAGTTCCTGATATAGACCTAAGCACCTTGTGTAATTATTTCTTGGGTATGTAAGGTTATATCAGAAAATATGTTATTTGAATTTGGATACTTTGCTTGGAAGCCTTGATAGCACCTGAATTGCTTCTAGATTTGGTGTTTTTGACAGCCATATAACTCATAGTAAAGATGCATAGGAAATCTGAATATTTGGCTGTCAAAATTGTTCCTATCTTTTGGACAGTCAAAATAAATCTCCTTTTAACTTGGTAGTGGGTATGGTTCCTGTGATTGCAGTATGGGAGATATGGCTATAAATAATAGAAGAACATCTATGTGCCAACACAAAATTCTTGAGCTTGCTAAAACGCCAGATATTTGAGTTTGATCCAGTTCATAAACACAAAAACATATTAAAGAAAACAAGCCCCTTCAAAAAGCTTTTCAATTTGCAACACTTGTTTAATATCATAGACTCCCAGAATTATGTCACAGAAAAAAGGAGCTGCCAAAAGTTCAATAGTTATGCTCTAAACTAAGAAATAAAAAATACAGGTGATTGACAGAAGCAGCGGAACCAGGGAATTTCTTTTGAGGGGGGCAAGTTAAATAAGAAAATGAAATAGGAAGTAGAGAAAGTAGGGTTTGGACAGAAATGGGGCAGGAAGTATGAAAAAGAATGAAATGTATACAACAAATGCCAAATATCCCAGAAGTGTAGGCTAGCAACTGCTACCTAGCCCTTTTCCCCAATAAAACATCCATACATTGAGCAATTGCCCCCAAAACCACTGACCCTGTTTACCCCTACCCTAGTTTAGGAATTGCATCAGCCAAACTATTTTCTGACCTTTGAACCAATAAAAATGTAGTTCCCACTTCCCTATCCAAAAATCTAATCTCCCTCACGATATGCCAATATTGACATAACCCTTGACTTTCATTCTTTAACCATCCCCTCCAATCACCCTAGAGCACCCCTCCACCATAATGTTTCTAAAGTTGAGAGATTTTCCCAGACTACTCCAGTAGGATTATTAGCAATTCAGCTCTTGTAGTACTCCCAGCCAATGTTTTGAAAACTGTAATCGTATCATAAATTGTAGAGAAAGTTGAACCAAATCAAAGTGTGAGTCGTATCATAAATTGTAAGATTATTTCTATTTTTTCAAACTTGTCAAAATATATATATATAGGAAAGTGACTTTACCCTATTTTTAATCTATATCTACCATATATGTACTTAAAACAATAGAATTTACCACTTATACAATAGAAGCCTAAGATGATATAATCAAGTTTAAATTGAAAAGTATACAAATCTACATACAATGGTCCTTTAACTTATATATGATAGAAAATAAACTCAATTTCTAGTAAATAAATCATTTTCTAGTAAGGGCTTTAAAAAAGTCTCCCATGGCAAAACTAAACATAAACAAAGAAAAACAAAGTAGAGAACTAATTCTTAATTGAATTTATTTGAATTGTAGTCAATTGTAAAAATCGTAAGATTTATGAATCAAATCGTAGGATTGAAACAAAAAAACGTAAGATTTTTTGTAAAAAATGATTCAGACATAAGATTTGAATTGAAACCCTTGGGATTCATGATTCAAATCATGAATCGTATCGTAAATCCATAAGATTTTGACAACATTGCCTCCAGCACTCATAGGTCCTGAGTATATTACTAACAAATCCCTATAGCAGTTCCTAATACACCACAATTGAAGATCTTTTCAATCAGCATTTTTAGTGTATCATCTTGACAGAAAATCTAGCCAGTTAGAGTTTTGAAGTAGCACTCAACTTTTTCCTAACCAATCTTTTGATGCTTACTAGATCAACCAAACTGGCCCAATTCCTAGACAAAACCAGCATTACTTTCATAAGCAGGCAAATATAGAATCAAACATTGTTTGTTTCCTTTGTTTTAGTTCTACTTACTAGCTTGGATTAATCTATGATTTTGTCAGATTTTTCAGGGTATATAATTTAACCAGCCTCCTTCCCCAAAAAAGAGAGACCATTAGGCTATATTCAACCCTTTTCTCTATGAAAACAGTCATCTAACTAGCAGCCCCCCAAGACACACTCTAGTGGTTTCCTTCTTAGCATAATAAGAAGGCAACTCAAGGTAAGGAAAGAGAAATCAGATTAACCTGTCTTGGTGTTGGTATTACTTTAAATGGTATTTGAACCAAAAAACAGTGTTTTCTCCTTCAGTCTCCTAAAGAAAATAAAAGTTCAGAGTGTGATAATCAATATCATCTGACCTCTATACTTGGTGGAACAAGAGGTCTCCTTCCCTTCAGCTCCTTAGTTAGAAAATCAAGTTTCCTTTCTTCATCCCACTCACTATATACACCCATATCCAAGTATGTAGTAATTGCATCCAAAGCCTCAGCATGTCTTCCAGATTCCTGGCAACATGGAAAAAAGAAAATTAAGTCCAGATCAATTAAAAGAGGAAAACAGATTCAAAGCAGAATCCTAAATAAGATTCACCTGGCGCAAATCAAGCTTCATTAATACCATCCCAAAGGTAGAAACCCTTCGGATCAAGTCTGCAAGCCGCCCATCAGCAAGGATCCCAGAACCACATGATTGCTGTAAAGATTGATTATCACAGCAATAAAGAAAAAATTACATATTCTGCACATGTAGAAAGAAACAGAGCATCCAAGAAAAATAAGTAAATAAAGATTATTCATCCAAATACCAGGGAATTATAGCATAGAAGTAGTGGTTCCAAAAATTGATCCTTTGTTTCATAGTAATCCCAGTGATCATGGTAACAGGGAAGATCCTCAAGGAGAAGCTTCAGCCGCCTTCTTGTTTTCATAAGCTGAGTTCAGAGGATACAAGTATATGTTTGTCATCATATTATAGAAAAACTAAATTCAAGGTCAAAGTACTACTTTGTGCTTTTATATTATATTTATACTTATGTAATATATTAGTCAAACCCAGATAACTGGGAAAAGGCAATGATGACAATGGTCATGCATAAATAAAGCAGATAAGTCAGAAAATGGGATAGAACTTGGAACATATACTATGGACATTTAGCTCTACCATTTAATTAACTGAAATGAAGATACATATAATTTATGCTGATCAAGATATTGATACCTTCTCTTTTACATCCCCAAGAATAACTCTATAAGGCGCTATTCCGGGACGTTGATTTAGACCTGGATCTAGAAGCCTCTGGAAGCTGGACCTGCCTGTTTGAGACTCTGCAAATAGTTTCCTCTTAGGAATGAGTTGACTAGAGTTGAATGAAGCACTCCTTTGCATCATAGATGGCTGAAGATTCCTAGTAGGAGGTGCCACAACATTGCTGCCTGAAGCTACACTTCCATCTTCAATTGTACTATGCGAATTTTGAGTTGATGAAGAGTTTGAACTAGAACAAGCTTGACCATCCTGTAATTTTTAATTTTATATTAATGAAATGCTAAATGTGATGTAGGAAGTTTAAATTAAACCATCAAACTAGTAAAATAAGTAGATTTTACGTGACGTTTCAATGGCTTGAAATTAGCGCCAGGAATGCCAGGAATCTCCAAACTGGGATATTGGGAGTCACCATCACTGCATTCTACATGAGATAAAGCCCACCAAAAGAAAACTATCAGACATGTTATACAATAGTTAAGTTTAATCCCTGGGATTAGTAATCATACAAACAGTGAAGAACTAAGAATAAACAGAAACTGATTGGAAATTTCCAAATATAGAACTGTTGAAAACATGAGGAGATATTTAGCAAGCATTTTGTGTAGGTTGAGCCCTTTTGTCCAAACTAAAGTTATTAGCTGCATCCAAATATCTAATTGAGGCAATAACTGTCACCAAAAGATGTTTCCAGGTGGCAAATCATCCCCTCTACAAGGAAACAGAATAACCATCAAGATCAATTTCATCATTTAAAAGCAAAAAATCATGAATAGAAAAAGTATATATTTGTAATTAACAAGATAGCTAAGAGGAGTATGAAGTTGAATGCTTTAAGATGTAGTCAAATAAAAAATGCATATCAGAAACATAAACTTCACAATCACAGATTACTAAGTTGAAATCTAGTAACCAGCAAGCGGTGGAGAAAGGAATAGCTGCCATTAATTTCAACAAGGGAACTTTCTAGAAGAGAAATAATTACTAAAGGAAAATGGGTAGACAGAATATTTCTGTTGTACCTGTTGGTAAGCTTTGTATTAACATGAAAAGGGAGAAATTCCCTCAAAATCCATCTTAAACAGAATAAGAAAAGGTAAAGACAAAATACCAGTGCAAGAGGGCAGATCCGCTCCAACTGGAAGTTGTGTGGGAAAAGTTGGAGCTAGCTGGTTGTGATTCTTGAACTGACTTCTGTTTGGTGGTTGGTTCCAACTCTCATTCCGATCCTCTGTTGCAATTTCTGTAAAGAAATTTGCAAATTTCAAAATCTCAATAGATGTAGCATTTAGTTGGTGATGTACAGAAGTGAAGAAAGATAATCAAATAGGTAACCTCGATATTTAAATAATACCAATGATCCTAAAAGAAACATTTCTGTGAAAGTAAACCATTTAGTAATGAGAAAGGTAAAAGTACAATACAATTAGCCCACTATGCTAATTTAACCCCATATAGCGAGAGTAGCTTAATACATAATGATCTAAACATCACAAAAACAGAAACATATTCCAGTTACATCTCAAATAAATTGATTTCTGAAATCTCAGAGCAACATGAGAAATTTATAAACTTCTTGTTCATCATAACCCAAGAAAAATATCCTTCTTATAGCATTCTTCATGATCTCATCAGTCATCATCTTAGAGTACTATTGCCATAAAAAATTCTCCTATTTCTTTCTGTCCAAACTGACCAAACTACTGCTGGAAAGGAGCACTCTATCAACCTACCTCTTTTATTTAAACCGTTCTCATGCCATGTCTCCAACACTTCCTAGATTATTGTTGGAATTTCAATACTTCCAGTAAACTTCAACATAGGAAAGTAAATGAAGTATTCAGAGTTCAGAATCAAAAGATCACTGAAACCACATTCAGTTCATATTTTCAATCTGTATCAAAATAATTGTCTCAATTACCAAGTATAGAAACTATAAATTCACATTTCATTTTTGACTGCCAAAATCCGTTTGGTAGTTTTACTGAAAAGTGATCCATTATTTGAACCATACATAAGACTCAAACTAAATAAAAACCACCCCAAGGAATCCCGCTATAATCCAAAATGTTAAATGGAGCAAGGATCATTATTTCTTGTTATTATGTTCAAATGGAGAATGCATATATTGTTCTATATGCATTTTTTTCTTTTTGAAATGGTAACGTGTAATTGTATTGTAGACTTTGTAGTAAAAAAGAAACTGAAGTGCATACAAGTATGCTCTTGTACAACTAGGTTCAAATTCAATACATTTGGAGCTAGGTTATATAAATAATAAGCAGAACCCTGATGAGGTATAAAGCTATTCAAGACTTCTTCCCTAAAATCCTTCTGTAGAGATCCATGAGTTTGATATGCCTACTAGCCTTCTCAGAACAATTTCAACTGTGATGGACCACTTCTAAAAATTCCCTCAGTTCAGTTACCTCCATATCAGTCAAATAATTACTATGGATGTAATGTTTCATATGGCTTCCCTCTCTTACTTAATTTCCTAGGCTGTGAGATCTCTAAAGTATCCATAATGCCTGCTAGGTACCACTTAATGGCCAAATATGTCCAAGAAATAGGCCTAGAACACAATTATGGACTTGCAATGCATGAATTGATGACTTACATATTCCCATTCTCGACACAGTTCACGGTCCAGGTCTGGTAGATCCATAACCTCTAGTTCAGAGTTTACCCTTTGCACGGAATTTCCCCAATGTGCACTTCAAACCATGAATTCCACTTTAGATGAGGCATGTGTTTTTCATATCTTCAAACTTGGAAAATATTTTCTCAAGTCATGGATAACTTGTTTAAAAGAAATACCAAACACTGAAGTCCTTTGATGCATCCCATAACTATACCCTTGAATCAGCATTGACATGCCTGGGCATGTTATCCTGGGGCTTCGAAGGCAAGTTTTCCATTTCATCTATTTTACTGTCATTCAGGCTACTTATGAAGACATGTTTCCAGTCCACCTAATCATGCCTATCTCATACTAGTATCTTATCTGGCTTCTGGACAAAGATCTCATTTAAATGAGGGAAATGTCCTCAAAGGTATAGATAATACCAGGTAGAGGTCCAGAAGTGGATTCTAGACTAATCTCCTTATTTATATCCAATTCCTTCGGTGAAACCTTTGCTTTCTGAATTCGTAGACAAACTCCAGAATTGTAGGTCATTTGTACCTCCTATGCCTCCCTATACATGTGTAATCCATATTTGGCAGAAATAACTTGTCTCCAAAGACTATACAGATCTTGGTCGAACCTCCACCACCATTTTCCAAGTAAAGAAATGATTACCACTAGAATATGCCTCAATCCTAATCCACTAATATCCTTCAGAGTGCAAATTTTATCCCTATCCACCAAATAAAACTTTAATTCATCTCTCCATCCTTGCCATAGAAAATCTATATGGAGTTTTTCCAAAGTATATGCTATTTCATATGGAATTAGAAATATGGAGAAGCACATAAGAATATTTTCCAGTGCAATTTTGATAAGAGTGAGCTTACCTCACCTTGACATGCAACTGACTTGACATGAGGCTAACCACTTCTCTGCCTGCTCAATCTTAGAATTCCAGATTAACTTAGAGGTACATCTTATTCCCAACAGCAATCCCAAGTATATGGATTGCAACCTGTCCACCTTGAAGCCCAATGCTAGAGCCACCATCTATGTTCTGCACAGTCCCCCTTGCCATTCTCACTTGGTGAGATTGTCTTTTGTAGAAACTGTGTCAAACCATCTAAGAAAAAAAAGAGGTACATCATCTATTCTTGTGAAGCATCAGAAAGAATATAGTGTTCAGAAAATTGAAGGATAAAGCAGACTTCTTCGGAGTCATTGCCTACTTAAAAGAAACCAAGAAAAATTCCTACTGCTTTTGTACTGAACATTATGAGGTCTTCCATTGTTCCCTTGCACATATAAATAGGAGAGGAGACAATAGATCTCTTTGCTGGATTCATGTGGAGTTCTCTAAGCCTACTCTTCATGCCCCATTAATGAGAATTGAAAACTTGGGGGTCTTGATGCAGGTTGTTACCCACTTATTCCAGGTTTCTCCAAAAGTACACCATCTAGTATTTGTCACCCATGCACAAATGATCCTTGTGTTCTTAACATATTACATGAAATGTGACCTTTGTGTTCTTGTCACCAAGTCATGGATTCAAAATTTCTGAAGGACCTCACAAAAGCATACGTATGTCCTTGTTTACTAGGCATATTAATATTTAAAGCAATATATTTTAAGTAACACAAGTTTATATTTTTTATGTCATGGATTTACAATCATAATCAAGAAAAGGATTCATTCCCTTCCTAAGCTGTTCAAACCACCAGGTGTTACTTGATTATTTCTGCTTAACTCATATGGCAGATAGCAAGGAAATAAAGCAAATGGAAGTAGGATAATAGTCATAGCTAATTCCAATTTCCACTTAAACATATTAGGATGTGATGTGCCAAACCTTTCTGAAGGATCTCATCTGCCAGTCTTGACAATTTCTCACTACACCTATTCATGGAAAGCTCAAACCTAAGACTATCAATCTCCCGAATGTAGAGATCAATTGCCATCCATTGAGACAATAGAGACACATCTCTCGTCACCTGTACAGAGGCAAAGAAATCAAACAGAGAAAACAAATCAACCAGTTATGTTTATATTCTAACTTCCAAAAGAGGTAAAACTAAGTGCAATAAAAAAATTATATCATTTCTTCTTTTCTTTCATTAGTTCCATATAGTTGTATATCCAAATCCTAATTCCAAACTCCTAGCTGTTGTCCTTTAATGTTTACATATTGGAAGTGAAAGACAAAAAGTTCGTATGTCAAAAAGGAGTCTAAAAGCAGAAGTAGAAAAAAAAGGGATTTTTTTTATTGGGCTTTTTATTGGGGGGCGGGGGAAGAAAACATACATCATACTAGGAGAACCAAAAATCAGTTGTCATGAAAACTGTATTTTATAGTAGATTTAAGTCCTACAAAAAACAAAAAAAAAACAAACAGTGATGGTGGTACTTAAAAAAAGTTAACCCTAAGATCCTAAATATAACAATTAACCACATAACTCATGAATACACAATTTACTGGTAAGGTGACAAATTTTATGTTAGATAAAGATAAATTTTGTCTGAGTAGAAACTTCAGGATATCTTTGACACTTGGTATTTGGCATGGTCATCTTTAAGAAAATGGAGCAGCCTCACTCATGGAGTAAAATGCAGAATGCTTCCATGACAATAAGGCTAACTAGATTTGGTTCAACAACATATTTCTGTAGGCATTGCAAGATGATAACCTATGGATCTTAAACTTCTTAAAAAGATACCAAAAAGAGAAATTAAAAGACCACCCACCAGGAAGTATTGGTTTAGGGAAAAAAGTAATTCATTACTAAGAATAAAAGGCACCCACTATAACATAGTTTCCAAGGTGCAGAGGTGAGGCTAGGCAACAGGGGGCATGCCTTGTCACGCAGGCAATAGGTTTTCTAAATAAACCTTGAATCCTAGAGTAATTCCCTATGTTCCATATAAAGCAGTAATCATCTTTCACTAGTAATTATCAAAAATCTTCTTTAAAAATATAATCTTCATATTGAAACATAGAAAATCAACATATTCATGAGAAGCAAAAAAAAGGAATAAAATTTCAGAAAATGTAGGTGTTGAGCCACTGTTTATGCTTTAGGAAAAGAAGAAAAGAGGGTGGAAGAAGAAGAAGAAGAAGAATGTGTTGATTGAACAAAATTTATATTTTAAGTTCTTTCTTGCTTATTGGCAAGGTTCAAAATTTTGTCATGTATTGGCCAATATGTATCGTATCGGTGGGTCACTGATACATGAAATATAGATGTTTCAGGCATTATTTCAGGGGGTAGACAAACCTAAAACCTATCCCCTGACCTATTTTTGAAAAAAGAAACTAAAAAAAGTAGGGCATGGTACAAAGTATCGATACACCCCTTGCACCATATTAGGGTGTATTGATACTTTGAACCTTGCTTATTGGTTCAGGTTTTGAGGTATTCGAAGGTTAAATACAGCATACACCAACATATATATGTTGAATGAACCCTACAAATAAGAAAATAATAAAAAATTAGTATACAAACCCACAAAATGAATAATTTAGTACAATGATGTCTATGTTATTATTATAATCTCAAAAATAATGAATATAAAATATTTTATAGTGCCATTTACAAAATAGCTAGGCACTTAAGCAAGGAAACCCTCCATGGGAGCGTTGTCACCTTGACAACTATTTGCACAAATGTGAATTTGCATATTATGTGCAATGGGTGAGTTTTACCTTCAAAAATTCTACAATTGTTCTCCTTCCAAATGCCCCAAAATGTTGCAAAGGGGGTAATCCATAACATCTATTCGTATAAGGGTAAAACCCTAATTAATCTCACCTTACCATCTAAGCTAACTTAGATTAAATTCTAAATAATTATTAAACCCAACAAATTTTTATACAGGGCTCCCACAGTATAGCACGTGTTGTACAGGGGCATGCTATATAAGCTCTCACGGACATTTTTTATGCTTAATTCGAATGCATTTAATACTGCAAGGAAAAGAGAATATTCCCAACAGGCTGAAGATAACAACAGACAATGGATACTTGGCTATCAAGTTATCATCATTAGAGGATAACTAGATTATTCTTCTTTTATCAAGGAAGATTCAACCACGGGTTTTAACACAGGCAACGGTCCTTCAAACAAACTTTCTTTATTAGGATCTAATCTTCATAATAAATTGATAATGAAACAATCATCCTTCAATGTTTTTCCTCTATTACTTGGAGAAAATAATATGCCTGAATGATAGTAATTGGACAACACCTTTGATGAAGAGTGTATTCTAGTGTTCCAAATTTAACGCCACAACTTTGACAGAAGCCAAAGATATCATTCAAATCTTCCATTTCTCTAACATGTTGGATTTTGCTTGATAAAACTAATGGTATGATTGATAAATCAATAATTGTTTCTGAATAGTGTTTTTCCTTGTACATATAGCTTTATCCAATTGTGTAAAAAAAAATGTAATCTATTCAGTAGAAGTATGAAGCAAAAATTTTCAGTAATCAATAACAACAAGCCTCACCTTTGCTGTTACATTCGGGTTTCCATCTCGATCACCTCCCATCCAAGAGCCAAACTTTATTGGTGTGCAAGTCAATGGAAGTGGTTTTCCTGTATGCTGTAGAAAGAAAGCACAATAGAACTTCATAAGAATAGATAGATATATGCATCCAAATATGGAAGGGGATCTAGTATGTCAGCAGTGAGCAATGGAAATCCCGTCTTGGGGAAGTGCACAATCAAAAGCAAACCGACTGACGGAAATGAGAGTAGGAGAATTCATACATAAACCCTCTAATCCTTAACTATCAACAAAACCCAGACATAAGTATGGAATGGTCAAAAAGAATCCAATACAATGTATTGAAGACACAACCTTCTTCAGTGCATTGCTGAGACGTCGCAAATAATGAGGTACAGCTTTCCAAAGGGATTGTTCCACTATATGTAAGCCTAAGAAGGAAGGGAATAAAACCGTTAGTGAAGGAACACCAAAAGTGAAAATTCTTGATAATAATAAGGGGGTACATCAACTAGATTACCAGCCCTAGCTTCATCTACGGGTGTAGGCTTGTGGCGCCTCAGCTCATCTGTCTGCCATATCGCAGTAATCTCCCTCACCTAGAAAAAGTTCCAAATAACTAATAGTCATTTGCGGTTTACGATGAAAAAAATAGAAAAGAAGGTTTACAGGAATAGTTATATACTAAATCTTCGATCAACATTTCTCTGTCTTCATGGCTGAGATCTTGACGATCTTTGTACTCCAGGAGATGCTGCAAGAAATGGCTTAGCCCCGCTCAGAAACAACGCAATGAGCGAAAGTAGAAAAGTATCTTTACATGGTTGCCTCAAGAGAGTGGACAGTAAACTTGTTACAGAAACTTACAGAAATTCTAAGGTGCTTATATTGTAAGGTACGTCGGTTGATTTGGGTGGGGTGTGCAGTAAGGACAATCTCAACTTCCTGTGGCAACAACCAATCAAAATTCAGTAAGAGTTTATATTCTCGTCAAAATGAAGTACCCACAAGATCAACAACCACCTGCTTGCAAACGGTATCGTAGAGCTCTTCCGGACGAACACCAGCTTGTATCAACTGGTTAAAAATGTCATCACAAGATTTCGACAAATGGGTCACGCTGCGAGTCTTACGCACCCTGCATCAAGAAATCGTTTCGTGGAAGGTAAATAATCTCATTGTTGGAAGGTGTCAGGTGAAATATATCAGGATCAATGGAAATGAGTAATAATGGATTAGACCGCAACAGGAACACCAAACCACCTGTGATGGGTCTCGGCAATACCCATCAGGTTCAGGAAGTGACTGAACGCCTTAGCCAATGACAGCGCTTCCTCGAGAGTCATTTTTGATAATTCTGAAGCCAGTTGCTTCTCGATCAACTCAGCCGTGTCCTCGATCCCCGAGAACCTCATATTACAAGCGCTCTAAATACAACCCAATACCATAAATGAAGATGATGAAATGAGTAAAAACAACAAGCACCCAGAACCCAAAACAGTAAATTAAGCGCATATAGCGACGAGCAGATCAAAAGAAACAATACCCAGAACTGATGAAGTACAAAAAGAGCATTTCATCCGTTGCAGATCAAATAAACAGTAACAGAACCGTATATTATGCAGTTTGTGCACAGATAACTTCCAACGAGTAGACAAGGCTAATTGTGTTGTATTGGATACCTGAGCAAGGACTCGATATTTTTCGACTTTTTCCATGAATTCAGTCCCAACTTCGCGCTGAAGGACGTCGTTAAGTAAGCTTCCAAGTAACCTGCAGTCATCCTCAAAGCCCTGGAACGAGATTTCCTCTGCAATATCGTCCGTTATATCAGTCATTGTAGCAAAGTAGAAGTAGAGTCAAATGTGAAAGGGAGAAGGAAGCAGAAGTGTACACAACAAAGACACAATATAGAAGGAGAGAGCAGAAGAAAGAAAAAGAAGAAGGTAAGGTGGAGGGAGAAGCAGAAGCAGCAGGTCTCTCGTTGTCGTTGGTCTCTCTAAAATGATGGCGCACATCGCACATATTTTATAGTTGGGTGTTTACCGTGTCATCAACCACGGATCTAGTGGCACGTCATCATTGATAGCGTACTTAGTGAGCGGTTCTCCTCTCTTTGTGGGTCCAAGACCGAGACTCGAGATTCCTCAATTTCTATTGGATGTAGGATATCCGCATTAGAAATAGTATTATAGAATTTAGTCGGGGGCCCTGGGCGAACGATGGTACCCGTTTGTCTAAATTCAAATACGAGTTCGATCCGATTAAGAGGATCCACATTCGTGGCCCACCCAATCCCTTCCATATGTGTCTGTTAGTTTTCGGGTTGGGTCGCCAAATGTTTTTGTTGACCCATGAGTCAAACAAGTAAATCGTTAATCTGCTGTTCTTTGACCAAGTCATTGATGTTTTTTTACCAAAAGTACGGGTTTAAGTTTAATCATCCAGCTCGAATGGTTCGAACATCCAGATCAACACTGGTTTGAAAAGAGGTAACCCAACCCAAATTATTTTCATGTTGGGCTGGCCCATCTCACTTTCTAGTTCAAGTTGCTAGACTATAGATACTTAGATAGGGGGACCCTGACCCGCTCTTTTGGGTGGGAGTCGTGGGATCGGGTCATACTCGTAGGTTGGGTCGATTTTTTGTCAAATATACGAAAAAAATACATTCTGCTATCATATGAATCAATGAATCATTTTCAAATGGACTTTTTATAATATTAATAATAATGAAGTTTAATGAATTTACAAAATCAGATACGTTTTGAAACACAATGAGCGGGACAAAAATAACTGAATTTGACCAAATTGCCCCGTATTAAATCAGCAAATCAAATCATCTTCCTCCTCCACGGCTGACGATTGACGAAGGCTTAAGACCAGGGAGGAAAAGGAGCAAGTCATGTTTGGCGCTCTAGAAAACCTCTTCGCCAATGCCTCCGTGAAACCTAAGGGCATTAGTATATTAGTGTTGAACTGTAGCTTGTTCAATCCGAACCCGTCGCTGTCCGCCATGATTATCAACAAGTACAAGCTAAGAGGTAATATTAGGAGCTTTAACTCGGATGCAGTTTATCAGCGGTGATCGCCATCGACTTGGCCAAGGACATGCTCCAGAACTGGTACTTAGGGAACAAGAAATCAATCAATGCTGATACCTAGCTAATTGCTTGTTTCGTGTGGGTGGATCGGCGGTTCTGCTGTCGAACAAGTCCTCAGTCAGGCGCCGGGCGAAATACAAGCTCCTCCATGTCGTGAGGACCCACTGCGGAGTGCGGAGCCGATGACACAACGCTCCGTTGTGTGTACCAAGAGCAAGACGACCAAGGTAAAACCGGGATCTCGTGTCGAAAGATCTCATGTCCATCGCAGGAAAGGCAGTTAAAGACCAACAATACTTGTTCCTACAAGACCGCATCTAATTTATATCAACAGAGAAGGAAACCAGATATAACACGATAAAATGGGTTAGTGACGCTAGGTGGTCCACTTGAGCTCTTCCAAGGGACTCCATCAAATGATGCAGCTACATGTCCTGATTTTGTGCTTTTTGTAGATCAGAACAAAGCTCTTAACAATTGAGAAGCGGCTTTTGCTAGCTAGGAATAACAGAGGCTCTACAAGTCTTTGCTTCTCCATGAGGAAGACGATGTACGATAATTTATCGTCTATTTTAAGAGGGGTCAATTTGGTCAAAAAATTTTGCTTTATGTATTGAACATTGTTTTCACATTATTTTTTAAATCGTATCCGATTTTGTAAATTCACCCTATTTTATTTTATTTTTTTTTTGTAAAAAAATACAATATTATATTAATCCTTTCTATTTGGATTTATTAATAATTTATGAAATTATTATCATTTTCATTTAATTTATTGATGATAGTTAATAGGGAAAATTCCCGATTACTACCCTTTACTTTGGGCCTAGTGCCACTTTGGTCCCCGGACTTTAAAATGTGACGATTTAGTATTGAACATTCAAAATAAGACAATCTAATACCTGTTGTTAACTAGTTATTAATCAACCATTAAGTGGCATTTGAAAAAGACACAAATGAACTTCGAGCGTCATCTAATTTTCTTTATCATCCATCCAAACAATGACAAAAAATTAACAATCTCAAATCCTTCTCTCTTCTACTCAAGAAAGTTGGGGTCACCATAATGCCCACTGAAACGCCACCCCAATTTTCTTGAATGGAAAAGGCAAAGATTTGGGACTGTTAATTTTTTGTCAACGTTTAGGTGGTTGATAAAGAAAAATAAATAACACTTGATGGCATTTGTGCTAGTTTTAAATGTCACTTAACAGTTGGTTAACAACTAGTTAACGGCAGGTACTGGATTGTCACGTTTTAAGAGTTTGGGTACTAAATTATCGCATTTTAAAGTTTGGGGACCAAAGTGGCATTAGGCCCAAAGTACAAGGTACTAATCGGGAATTTTCTCTAGTTAATACCCATGAATCAAAGTCTGATTTTAATTTAGGGCCTGTTTAACTTGTAGTCAGAATAGAAATTGGAACTGGAACCAAAATTGAAATATGTCAAATTTGGAATCAGAATGGTCTATCCCCATAGTTTGTATGGTTAAGGCAGGAATCAAAATGAGAATTAAAATCAGTTGGAATGGGATTTCATTCCCAGAGGAGTAGATTCTTGGGTTTAGTTCCCACATCGAACGGTTCGACCATCCAATCCGAACAGATGGCTCGCTCTGACAAAAAAAAAGAAAAAACAAAAATTGCCAAAAACTATTGTTTGGATCAACAGTTTAACTGCCTAGGTAGTGGTTCGTTGCCCAAATCAATGGTTTTTTTTTTTTTTTTTTGCTAAAAAGTGGTTTTGGGGTAAAATAGAATCAGTTAGATAATTGGTTCCTGGTTTTTCTAGTCTAACCGTTCGGTTCAGTTGAAAACAATAGAGAATGGTCATTTCCTAAAATGTGATTCCACTATGAATTGGAATAAGATTTCAAATCCGCTCAACCAAACAGTTTGAATTGAAAATGGTGATTTGGATTCCAAACCCTTATTCATACAAACCAAACAGACACTAGGGTATATTTAAGTCTAGTAGGGCCAATTTACAAGGTATTTTTA
Source organism: Nelumbo nucifera (assembly GCF_000365185.1). The sequence goes on along the minus strand of NW_010729113.1, from coordinate 4,182,561 downwards.
AGTTTTTAATACACAGGGTATGTTTAAAATTAATGAAAACTTAGGCCCCATTTGGTTCATAGAAATAGGGGTTTGGAATCAGAACCAGAATGGATTATTTCAATTCCAATTGTTTGGTTAGGCGAAATCATAATCTCATTCTCATTCATGGTGAAATGACATTCTCCCATTTGAGGGAATGGTCATTCCCTCCCCTCCCATAGAAATAAAATTCCATTCCTATCCCAATTTCCATTCCCATTATTGCCTGAATCAAAACTTATAAGGGTAAAATACTTATACCTCCCTCGACGTTTCTGATAAGGTCAATAATATCTGCTTATTGACCTTTGGGTTAGTTGCACTTAGAAACTTAACAAAAATATAAATCTATTGCTCTAGATTTTTTAAAATACTCAAATTATCAAGGTAAAATAATTGTACCTCCCTGAGCTTTGGTGTATCCGTGAATCATGCCAATTCGGCTTCAAGCAGCCTTTACAGCCTTCTCCGTTCTTTATGTGCTTGGGGGAGATAAGATTGCAAAAGGAGGTTGGAATGGTCTGGGCACGGTTTTGCCCTGATGGAAGCCGAGGATAGGAATTTTTGCTTTATTTTGTTACTTGAAAATTTAAATTGAGGTATAAGCTTTTTACCTAGACATGATTCATGGATAAGAGTGTAGGTCACGCTAGATCACTAAGTTCTCAAGATTAGCTCGAGAGCAAGTAAGATGACTCAAAATCAGATTCGATCAGAGATTCCCCTCCCCTTCGACTAAGGAGCTTTTATAGGGGCGTTCTTTGTCAAATCGAGCGTAACCGCCACTGGGCTTCTGTCGCAGCCGTTACATGCCAGGGCTGCGCAGTGACCGTTGCAGGGTACTACCCAATTGGATGGGTGACACATCCCAGGAGGACAAGCACGCCACCATTTATCGAGAGACGTGGGTACAGTCTGTCAAATGGGCAGGGACTGCGCCATCAGTCAAGAGACGTGGCGCAGTCTGACGGGTACGGTCTTGTCAGATAGAAGCTTCCTGAGAGCATCGTGTCGCTTAGTCGCAAGATACCTTGTAGCGAGCTCCCAGGGGTACATTGAGGTGATCCTCATCGAGATTGTCTTTGGGGCAGTCTTTCTATCTAAGTGTTGGAGCAAGCAGGATACCCTAGCTCGCGAGTTGGGATAGTCTTGGAGTATTCCCTTTCAGTAGCTCGGGGGACCTCGAGCTCGCGTTGTAGCGAGCTCCCCCTATAGCGAGCTAGGACGTAGCGAGCTGTTTTGTAGGCTCATTACTTAGTCGCAGTCAGGCTGTGGCGCTGAGCTGTTGCTCGTGCTGAGTCAGGTCCACGTGTCATTGTCTCAAGGAGTCGGGTCAAATCATCCTCCATCAATTGCCCCCCACTCCTCGGGCTAACAATGCTACCTTAGCGTGAGGAGTTCATGAAGTGCAACGGGTGGATTTGACCGAAGTTCAAACTTGATTGACTGCTCGCATTAAATGCGTGCACAGAAGTCAGGGGATTTCTAACGTTTTGAACACCGAGAAACGTGCCAAAGCGGCTCTTAACTCTGGATGTCGTGCAACCGTCATTACCTCAATCATGGGAGACGTGCAGGCAGTCACATTTCGGTTTCAGAAGACGTGCGATCAGCTTGACTGCGAACCGTCAGATCTGTCTCAATCTGGGCCATCGATCTAGAGGCACAGTGGCTATAAATAGGAGGGCCCCCATGCCTCATTTTCTTTCATGCTAACTTGTTGTCTTCGGATTCTGAGGTCGCGCATCCATCTAGTCTGCCCGAGCTCTTTTGTTCACACCGTTTCATCATTCCGGTGAGTCTTATTCATTCTGTCAATCATGTATGGGTATCCGTACCACGTTTATCCCCGGGACGGTAACCTGGACGACGACGCCCCCTCGAGCTCAAGGAGAGCTTGGAAGCAGGCTCCGGAGGCTCGGGAGGCCTCCGGCGATGTGGCTTCTACTTCTCGGGGCAAAGAGCCCGACACCTTCGGTCCCTCCTCTATGACGATGGAGAGACTCAGATCTCTTGTCTGCTACTTTAACCTTCCTGGGGACCTTATCTACGGTCTCCCCTCTGGTAACTTTCCCTAGGAGCATGGTCCCAATGACATAGTGATTTTCCAAGACAGCTCGACATTGACCTGCGTCTTCCTCTGCACCCTCTAATAGTGGAGGTGTTTAATCAGTTCAACATCACCATTGACCAGCTCCATTCCAACGCCATCCGGAATGTAATTGGGACTATTTCCCTGTGCTATGAGTATTGTCTCCCCCTTGATCTCGATATCTTTTCTTCCATTCTCTGCATTAAGAATGCCACTCCTGGAGTGCCTCCGGAAAGGCGTTCTTATTACTTTTCTCCCTGTCGCGGATTTAAGCTCCTGCATGACCTGCCAAACAGGGTTCCCGCCTGGAAGCGAGACTATTTTGTGGTCCGTAACCCCGAGGGGTGGCCCTTCCCAACCTCTTGGAGGGGCGCCATCTAGGACCCCGGGGTTGAGTTGGACCCAGAAACTCGGAAAACGCTGCTGTCTTGGGCAGCTGTAGGCCTTCTCTGTTCAGATTACTTGACCGAGGAGAAGCTCGCATAGGCTGGCCTGAGTCCGAGTAGGTTGTCTTTTAGGTCGTGTAGTGCCTTGTAAAAATATATCATATGTGTACATATATATTTTCTTTTTTACTGGACTAATGCCTTGTGGTTCTTTGGCAACCATCATGTCTAGTGTTGACGTGCACCGCCTTCTTTCCAACAACCAAAAGCGTAAGGCTAAGAGGTCGCGTCCTGACCGAACTCCCACTTATGGGGGCACAAAGTTTGAGTCTGCTGAGCCATACTTTGTTTCTCCACCACCTGAAGTTCCACCGGCCCCATCTGAAGGAGGCGCCAGAGAAGGTGGCCTCGAAGAGGGCGAGATCTCGAGGCAAGGGGTGATTCCTCCTGGTCCTTCCCGCCCATTCCCCGACCCATAGTTCCCAGTAGGGAACTGGGAGGGTGTCAATGACTACACCGTGGCTGGGCGGAAGAGCCGAAGGGCAATCTGCCACGAGGAGATCGCAAGGTGGGGGGAGATGGAGCCCAAGGCGCTCGTCGCGTTTTCCGCCTCTCACTGTATGGTGGTAAGTGGTATTTTCTTTTTCTTTTCCTGTTTTCTGACCTTAGTCTCTTGTTGGCAGGTGAACACCGCCATACACGCCATGGCCCTCCAGACCAACATCCACTCCGGCAACGCTCGCAATTAGAGGGCCAACATCTAGAAGCTCCAGGGCGAGCTCGACCAGGCCCGAGGTGAGCTCCTTCAAACTTGCAAGGGGAGCGAGGCACAAGAGCTGCTCGCCCGTGACCAAGAGGCGCAGATCGCCAGGCTTTTTGAGGAGAGTGCGTCGAGGGTGGCAGCAGGGAGGAGTCGTCGAGGGTGGCAGCAGAGAGAGACCTCCTTCGCCATCAAGTTCAGGACTTGAAGTCTACACTTCTGGACCGAACGCGGAACTTCGACACCATGGTGGAGGCCGAGCGGGCTAAGGCAGTTTGGGACTTCAAGGACTCCCAGGAGTATCAAGACCTCCAAGTGGAGTATGGCTCAAGCTCGTACCGCTCCGGATTCAAGCTCTGCCACTGGTTGGTTCGAAAGAAGTTCTCTGGGCTCAACCTTGATGGCATCACAATGAAGGGCCTGGCTCCCGAGACGGCGGACCAGGCGGAGGAGGAGGAACCTGACTCCCCGGAGGACGAGGTGGAGGAGGTGGACCCTTGAGGCTAGCGGCCCTTCTGATTTAATGTTCTTCTGTCTGACTTCTGATGGTTCCCAGGTGCCAGAACCCGGTTTTCAAAAATCTTCTTCTTGGGCGGTTGTGCCATTTTTTACTTCTTGTTGGACCTTCCCGAGCTTTTTTAGCTCGGTTTTTTATTTATGAAATAGTAATGAACTTTTTCTTTTCTGCTAAGTATGGTGTGCTCTTTTATTTTTTGCCAAAGCGACCTCATCACTCGAGCTATTAGAGCTACATACCCGAAATAGGGTGTTTCGGTAATTATTACCCCAAGCTATCCCTTAGTGTTTCAAGGCATTTTGATAGTATACCGCAAAGTAGTTACCGTGCATGCACGAACTGTATGTTTGTAGGTTGTACCTTATCCGGTCCAACCGATGTGTTTAGACGAGCTATGCTTTGTAGGGTTCAGACCCGAACTGCTTACGCCTCTAATACTTCATACTTTGCCTTCGCTGGCAAAGCGGCTAAGTATTTCATCGTGCCGAGGTCTTGGTTAGCTCGGTGTTTTTAGCCCTTAGGCTGAGGGGGTAACTTATAGTCTACCATTGGAGTTTGCCCATGCCATGGAAGCGACTGGGTCTCATTGCCCCGAGGTCGTGTTAGCTCGGCATTTTGGCCCTTAGGCTCTGAGAGTGACGCATGGTCTACTTAGTAGTTCGCCCATGCCATAGAGGCGACTGGGTCTTATTCCGCCGAGATCGTGTTAGCTCGGCATTTCGGTCCTTAGGCTTTGGGAGTGACTCGGGGTCAACTCAATAGTTATAGGTAATACTGACTTAAGTTGACAATATTCCATGCCCGAGGTACTTGTTTCCCTTCAAGGGTCTCGAGCTCATACGTTCCTTCCACGAGCACCCATTTCACTCAGTAAGGTCCTTCCCAATTCGGTCTGAGCTTGTCAACGTCGGGCTCAGGTACCATAACTTTGCGAAGGACCAAGTCACCGACGCGGAGGTTCCGCTTCTTGACCCTGGCGTTATAGTACCGAGCTACTCTTTGTTGGTAAGCTGCGGTCCTGATATACACGAGGTCCCTTAATTCGTCGAGTAGGTCGAGGTTGGTGCGTAGCTCGTCTTAGTTTGTCTTGTCATCATACGCTTCTAGTCGTAGCGAGGGAACCTCGATCTTAGCTGGGATGACGGCTTCAGTGTCGTAGGTGAGGTTGAAGGGAGTCTCTCCCATGGCGGTCTTCTCTGTGGTTCGGTAAGCCCATAGAACACTGGGTAGCTCGTCTGCCCATAGCCCTTTAGTTCGGTCTAACTGTGCCTTCAGTCCACGGAGGATAGCTCTGTTCGTGACCTCTGCTTGACTGTTTGCTTGAGGGTGTGTGACCGAAGTGAAGTTCTATCGGATCCCCATGTCTTGGCACCAGTTCTGGAATTTGATGTCCTCGAACTGCTTACCGTTATCAGAAATCAATACCCGAGGTAACCCGAAGCGGCACACCATGTTCTTCCAAAAGAAGTTCTGGACGTTTCGGGCTGTGATCGTTACAATAGGTTCAACTTCTACTCACTTGGTGAAATAATCAACTGCTACCACTAGAAACTTCCTCTAGCCTGTCGCTGGTGGAAACGGTCCAAATATATCGATGCCCCATTGCGCGAAAGGCCACGGGCTGGTGAGATACTTGAGATCGGCAACGGACTGATGGTGGATATTGGCATACTTCTAGCACTTGTCACACTTTCTGACGAGCTCAATAGCGTTTGCTTTCATTGTTGGCTAATAGTATCCTTGTCGTAGTGCTTTTTGGGCGACGACCCTACCCCCCAAGTTTCCGCCGCACAAGCCCTCATGAGTGTCATGGAGTACGAGCTCAGCGTCGAAAGGTCGCAAGCAACGCAGGTAGGGGAGTGTGTAGGATCTTCGGTACAGTCGTTCGTCTGTCATGATGTATTTAGCCGCCTAACGCTCTACTCTTCTGGCAGCATTGCGATCTATAGGGTGGGTCCCGTGTAGCAGGAAGCTCACGAGCGGGTCAATCCAGCTCGGCTCTGCTTGAACGATAGGAGCAACCTCCTCTGCCCCCCTGAGAATGCTAGGTCGAGGCAGGTTCTCTATGTACACGGTTCTCATGGTGTTATCACTGGTGCTGGCTAACCGGGATAGGGCGTCGGCCCCAGTGTTCTCCAACCTCGGGACTTGCCTGATGAAGTGTGACTGGAAATCGAGCAGAGCCTCTCTTACTTTGCTTAAGAGAGCAATCATAGTCGGTTCGCGAGCTTCGTATTCTCCTGTGACCTGATTCACCACGAGCTAGGAATCGTTGCAGATGATAATGTGCTTGGCTTTCATTTCTTTGGCTAGAGCTAGCCCGGCTATCAACGCTTCGTACTTTGCTTCATTGTTGGATGATGCAAACTTGAAACATAGTGCGTTCTCCAGTTTTGTGCCACTTGGGCCATAAATAAATATTCCGGCTCCGCTGCCCTACTGGTTTGAGGAGCCATCTACATAAAGGATCTAGGGCTCCTCATCCCAGTTCGCGCTTGGCTTAACTAGGAGATATGCCGCACTGGCTGCTACCTCACGGTGCTCAGACTCAACCGGCCTGGGAGCTCCGGGCTCGCCCGAACTGGGGGCCTTGTGCTCAACCGCCAAGGGGACTTCGGAGCTGAAAGTGCACTCCGCGATGAAGTCTACTAAGGCTTGGGCCTTAATAGCATTTCGTGGCTTGTATTGGAGGTCGTACTCGCTGAGCTCAACAGCCCACCTTGTCAGTCAACCATAGACCTCAGGCTTGAGTAGGACTTGCCTCAGAGGTTTGTTGGTGAGGATGATAACAGTAGGAGCTTGAAAGTACGAACGAAGCTTTCGGGCTGCAATAACCAGTGCATAAGCCAATTTTTCTATCTTTGGATACCTCGTCTCTGCTCCCTGCAACACTTTACTAACATAGTAGATAGGTCGTTGGACCCGATCTACTTCTTTTATTAGTACCGAGTTGACCACTTCGTCACTTGCCGAGAGGTACAACTCTAAAACATCGCCCTCTTCGGGCCGGGTTAAGACCGGTATGCTGGCGAGGTACTTTTTGAGCTCGTCAAATGCGAGCTGACAATCTTGGGTCCATTCAAACCCTTTGCTTTTAAAGGCTTTAAAGAAAGGTAGGCAGCGATCTGCCAACTTGGACATGAAGCGGCTCAGAGCGGCTATTCGGCCATTTAGCCTCTGAACCTCCTTCACTTTTCGGGGTGGTCTCATATCTAGGATGGCCTTTATTTTTTCTGGGTTGGCTTCAATGCCGCACCAGTTAACAATGTATCCTAGGAATTTACCCGAGGTGACGCCAAAGACACACTTATTCGGGTTTAGCTTCATATTAAATCTACGCAGAATTTCAAAAACTAAATTCAAGTCTTATATTAAGTCACATGAGAACTGGGTCTTGACGACCATGTAGTCTACATAACATTCTACTTTTTGGCCAATCAATGGCTCAAACAGTTTATTTACAAGTCTTTGAAATGTCACCCCGACATTTTTTAGCCCAAAGGGCATGACCTTGTAGCAGTACAGGCCAAGCTCGGTTATGAAGGCAGTCTTTTCTTCATTTGTCGGGTCCATCCTGATCTGGTTGTAGCCCGAATAGGCGTCTAGAAAGCTTAGCAACTCGTGCCCCGAGGTCGCGTCCACCAGACGGTCGATCTTGGGGAGTGGGAAGTAGTCCTTTGGGAAAGTTCGGTTCAGGTCGGTGTAGTCGACGCACATGCGCCATTTGCCATTAGCCTTTTTCACCAAAACGGGGTTGGCCACCCAGCTTGGGTAATGGACTTCCCTGATAAAATTGGCAGCAAGGAGCTTCCCGACCTCCTCGTCGACTACCCTCCATCGCTCTAGGGCTAGGTTGCGTTTCTTCTGTCTAACGGGCCTAACTACAGGATCAGTATTAAGCTTATGAGTTATGATGCTAGGGTCTATGCCGAGCATTTCTGCCGCAGACCATGCAAAAACATCTCAATTTTTAAGCAAAAAACGTACCAGCTTAGATCGCAGAGGCTCCTCAATGGAAGCATCGATTTGAAGAGTTCGGGATGGGTCCTCCGTCGAGGCTGGGATGGAGACGGTCTCTTTCGTGGGCGCAACTCGCTCCTTGCTCTGCTTCGTAGGTCACTCCAGCTCGAGGTCATCGGCCACCTTGACTTTCCCTTTAAGGGCGGCGACGTAGCACTTGCGAGACTCAAGTTGGTCACCTCGCGCTATCCCGATTCCGAAGTCCGTAGGGAACTTCATAGCCAAGTAGTAAGTGAACACCATAGCCCGTAAGGCATGGGTAATCGGCCGACCATCTATGGCGTTATACGAAGAGGGGGTTGCGACCACTAAGAAATCGTGGTTGAGCCTCACTATGCTAGGCCAAGTGCCGACTTCCACAGGTACTGTAATCCTTCCCAGGGACATGACTTCCTCTCCGCTGAAGCCTACCAGGGGAGTGTTCGCGGGCTTTAGGTCGCTTTCCTGGAGCTGCAATTGGTCGAAGGCTTCTTTGAAGAGGATGTCCGCTGAGCTGCCTAAGTCAACGAGGACGCGCCTGACTTTGAAGTCGTTAATCTTCATCTTTATGACGAGCGCGTCATCATGGGGGTAGTGGACCCCGCGCGTGTCATCTTTTGTGAAGAAGATGGGATCTTCCAACCTTGGCTGCTTTGGGGGGTTCTGTTCTTCCCTGGCGGCTTCACGAGCTGATGCGCGAGCTGTAGCTAAGGTACAGCCCGCCACAATTAAGCCTCCAACTATGACGTGGATGGTCCCCCGAATTGGTCTCTCTTCGGGGGGCTACTTCTACGGCTATTCCGCTTGCCTGCTGAGCTCGGGAGCATCTCTACTCTGCTCCCCTTGCCGACCTGCTTTATTATTATTATTATTATTTTGTAAAAAAATTCTCAGATATTCGTGACGGATGAGTTCTTTTATCTCATCGTGGAGATTTTTACAACTTTTGATGCTATGATCGTGATCTTTATGAAAGCTACAGTACAAATTTTTATTTCTAACATTAGGGTACGCCTTCAGCCGAGGTGGCCACTTCACGTACGGAGCATCCTTGATCGCCATGAGGATCTCGGCCCGCTTCGCGTTGAGGGGTGTATAGTTCCTTTTTGCTGCTGGAGGTTGGAAAGGCGGATTTGGCTTTGCCCCCCGAGCTTGGTCCTTCTTCTTCTTGTTGTCGCCCTGAGCTGGGGGCTCTGGTTCTCTCTTCCTTTTCTCAAGGGTCTGCTTGCCCTTCTGGTTGATTTTCTCCTTCGTCCCTATGAACCAATCCGCGAGCTTGAGAAACTCGGTCACGGTCTTGGGTTGATTGACAATTACGTGCCACTTGAACTCTTTATGTGTGATACCTCGCTTGGCTGCGGTGAGGCGAACTACGAGATCCAGGTCGGGACTCCGAATGGACTCCCCTTCCTTTTGAACTATGCCGAGGAGGCTTTCCTGAGTTCTCGGGCACCTTTTGCTGGTGATGAAGTGGGAGGTGAAAACTTGCACAAACTGCGCCCAACTTCAACCAGGCGCGAGGTTACGGTACCATGTGCGGGCTACCCCTTTAAAGGTGGTGGAAAAGGCCACACACGTAGGATTCACTGGCTCTTGCTAGGTGCATCTGGGACTGGAAGGCGTCCACGTGATCGTTTGGATCGAAGGATTCGTCATACTTGTCCAGTGGAGGGAGCTTGAAGTCCCTTGGCATGGGGACAACAAGGAGTTCTGGAGATAATGGGGAAGAAACTGAGAAGAGAGGGGTAGCTTTCACTTCACCTGAGCATACCTCCTCTTTTCCTTTGAGCTCGGGAGAGACTCGGGTAGCAATTCGGCGAGCTCACCGGCGTCTTCGCTACTACTTTGCTGGCTCGGTGTTGGTGCTTGATGCTTCAGTGTCGCCGAGCTCGACATGCCCAGACTGTTGGTGGTGGCTCTGAACCGAAGGGCCCTGCCTATAGTTTGTGGCCAAGACCTCGAACGGATTCTCTGCAAGCAGGAGCTCAAACTGCGAAGGTCGGGGTGATATGGGCTTGGTTGGCTGGGAGGCCCCTGACCTGCCCACAGGCTGCGAGGCGGGGATGGCTAGCCTTTCCTTATGGCTATGGGAAGAGGCTTGGCTCTTGGCGGGATCCTGGGCCTGGGAAGCCTTTCCCCGGCAAGGTCGCTCACTCTGGTGGGAGGGCTTGGTTTGCTTCGTGGCCGGATGCCGAGGGGGAAGCGACGGCTGGGCCTGAGGCAGAGAGGGAAATTGCTACTGATATTGGTATTGGGAAACCTGGTGCAGCACATGTTGTTGATAGAATTGGAATTGTTGAAATTGTTGCATTTGAGCTTGCATGACTCGCATGCACTGCATTAAATCCTCCAACTGGTTCGGGTTGGCCACTGGGGGCACAACCGAGGGTTCAGCAAAGGTTGCTTCAATTGTGGAAGAGAGTGGAGCGACCGCCGGTGCCACTGTGAGAGGCAGGTTCAAATTGGGAACTCCGTCCACGAAGAGGGGGACGGTGAACTGCCCAATGCAGACAGTAGGAAGTTGGGGCTGCTCCCCAAAAGCGTTTTGGCTAGCACCACGTCCGACGTTGCTGGAGGAAGCCATGAATGCTGAGTTTTCAGAAAAGGAAACTGTAAAAGCTTAGAGGAAGGCTTCTTGATTCCCACAGACAACGCCAAATGATGCGGCACGATCCGGGCACTCCTACCTGGTGGCTGACTGGCTCCTAGCTGGCAACGGACGACACTTGGGAAGAAGATGGTGAAGGATTCTTGGGGGATTTGCCCGGCCAGAATACTCCGAAGCTTAAGTTAGAACACTAGGGGAGAAAGTAAAGAGTGTAAAGAGGCTAAGAGTGTAGGTTGCGCTAGATCACTGAGTTCTCAATATTAGCTCGAGAGCAAGTAAGATGACTCAAAATCGTATTCGATCAAAGATCCCTCTCCGCTTCGACTAAGGAGCTTTTATAGGGGCGTTCTTTATCAAATCGGGCGTAACTGCCACTGGACTTCTGTCGCAGCCGATACCTGCCAGGGCTGCGCAGGTGACCGTTGTAGGGTACTACCCAATTGGATGGGTGACACATCCCGGGAGGACAGGCACGCCACCATCTGTCGAGAGACGTGGATACAGTTTGTCGAATGGGCAGGGACTGCGCCGTCAGTCAAGAGACGTGGCGCAGTCTGATGGGTATGGTCTTGTCAGATAGAATCTTCTTGAGAGCACCGCGTCGCTTAGTCGCGATCTACCCTATCGCGTAGTGAGTTCCTTCGTAGCGAGCTCCCAGGGATACTTCGAGGTGATCCTCATCGAGATTGTCTTTGGGGCAGTCTTTTCTGCCTAAGTGTTGGAGCGAGCTGGTTACCCTAGCTCGCGAGTTGGGATAGTCTTGAAGTATTCCCTTTCAGTAGCTCGGGGGATCTCGAGCTCGCATTGTAGTGAACTCCCCCTATAGCAAACTATGACGTAACGAGCTATCCTACAGGCTCGTTACTTAATCGCAATTAGGCTGTGGCGTTGAGTTGTTGCTCGTACTGAGTCAGATCCACGTCACATTATCTCAAGGGGTCGGATCAAATCATCCTCTATCAGATCTGTCGTCCGAATGTACATTCCGTTGGAAGTTGGAAGAGAGGAGCATAAGCATGCCTCTAGGGCTTGTCTCTTGGCAGGGGAGGGGGCGAAGAGGCCGTAGGAGTTGGGCAAACAGCGAGTTAACGGAGGGACACAGCCACCGTTAGTATCTTGACGTGGCATGGGCGGGAGTGGGGTGTGCCGGTGTGACTGTGTGAGCAGCCAAAATTTTCCCGGTAGAGTCGTAGCATGCAGCCCAAGAAACCCCCAGTAAAACGTAGGTACTAGGAAGGCGTAGGAGGGCTTTAAAGGAAATGTTCATTTTTCAGTAGAGGGAAAGAAGGCCGGGGCTGCCGGGCTGGGATTCACGAACTCAAGGGTGGAGGACGGTGAAGCGGCAGTCGGCTCCATCCATCTATGGCAGGCAGTAGTGCACCAGTGCCCAGAGTAGCGGTGGTAGTGTTCGTGATAAATGGGAAAACTGTGCTCTTGGGTAGGCGGCGCTCCTCCATCGGCGACTCCACTTTCGCGCTCCCTGGTGGCCATCTCGAGTTCGGTCAGTTTTCTTCTTATTCTTCTTCTTTCTTCCATTGCTTGGTTCCCCTTCATATACGACCTTGCGCCTCGCCGGAGTGTTAGCATGCCCGTTTGGGTTTGGGAGGGCTGAAGCGTAGCTGCTTCTGACTTTCTGAAATGGACCCCTACACGGTCAGCCTATAAGTTGTCCGCTTCTCAGGTTCAGCTTCTTTGAATAGCTTATCCGGAGCACTTCAAAGCAGCTGAACCAGCCAGCTTAGTTGAATGCCTCAAGCTTCAACTCCGCCCTCCCAAACGTCCGACTTCCGATAGTCTGTGGGTATCCTATTGACCAACGCTTATGTGAATGCGATCTTGGTGGACCAGTGGTTTTTAGTTTTTCCCTTGTGCCTGGTCTTTTCTTATTCTGAGTAAACTGGCCGGAGTCTTTTCCTAATCCACCACGCCAGAGCAAAAACACTGGAGAATCTGCAGAGTAAAATGCCTTCATTACTCACAAGTGAGCTCCAGGGCCCAAGAGCTCAGCAGTTTCCAACCATTTTGATTTTTGATTCTTGGGTTCTATCTCAAATTGTATGTTCAGGTGAGAGTTTCGAGGACTGTGCAGCAAGGGAGGTGAAGGAAGAAACTGGTCTAGACATCAAGAAGATGGAGTACCTAACAGTAACCAACAACCTCTTCTTGGAAGAAGCAAAGCCCTCTCATTATGTTACCATATTCATTCGTGCAGTCTTGAAAGATCCCAGCCAAGTTCCTCAAAACCTCGAGCCCAACAAATGTGATGGATGGGACTGGTTCGATTGGAATAACCTCCCCCAACCACTCTTTCGACCTCTCAAGGCTATGGCTGAAAGCGGTTTCAATCCGTTCCCCTCCCGCTAAACAATTTGATCTTCTAGTTAGTTGCAGCCCCCTATTTGAGATGAAATATAGGCTATATAGTCAAGTTTAACATAATAGTACCAAATTCAGAATGTGCGAATGTAACGTAATACTTTATTCTGCCGCTTAATTGTGACTTCAATCAACTGGGTTGTGTATGAATCCATTTTGCAATATCACTTCCCTTTTACAGAATCTAATGGTGGTCATCTAATTGGGTTCTCATCTATAGTGCGTTGACTAACCTATGGCAAAAGAATAAAAGGTACTGTGAATCATTTAATTTGTTTGTTTATTTATTTTTTTCTCTCTCAATATAAGACTGGAAGCTTCTTTTTCAATAAAAGGCTGACGCAAAATGCAGAAACCATTAACAATTGTGGTGGTCCTTGAATTAAGAGACTATTTAGAAGTTAGAAAAATAAGGCTTCCAAAGCTTTTAGGGTTGAGTCTACTAGCAACAGACATTTTTCCACAAGCTCAAATGAAATACTACAATGGCAAATGGCTTCTGTATTTTGTGGTGAAAAATGACAACAATTGAGAGCACGCCCTGAATGTCTAATTGTAACTTTGACTGGCCCATTCTCCATGAGAAAGGGAGGGCGGGAGGGAGGACATGGTTGTATCATGGAGATAAAGAGTCTGCGGTCAAGGAAAAGGCACCTACAGAAGCTGACCCTTCTACCAGTGTTAGGATTTTGGGAGAAGAGCAAATGGGAGAGTTTGCTGGGCAAGCATTAGGTTTGAAAGAATTTACCGACCTATTTATCTATTGAAGTCACTTTAAGTGAGCCAAATGAAGCATACATATACATGAGTTCACATCTTGCAACTTCCAATGAAACACAGGGATGCCAGCCAATAAACGAAAATCAGATCACTTTGGCGTCTTGAATCTAAATAAGAGGGAATCATATGCCTGTCTTTCATTGGGAGATCACAAGATAATGCAGTGTCACAGCAGGTGTGAACTTCATAGTCCATATACAGGAGGAAGAGAAAATATAGGTAAGGTTGACCTCATAGGTATAGATAATACAGTAGGATTGTGTTGTTCAAGAGGAGGATTCTGTCTTCAACTAACTAGAATATGAGTAGCTGCCATTTTAGAGATTGACCTCAATAGTTCTGGAGACTGGAGTTTGTAAGGTTAAAAAATAAATCTGGATTTCGTGTATGAATGATTTGGTTCTTTATTGTTTATTTGCAGTATGAGTATCTGTAGTCAATTTGTTGCTTTTAAGGTTTTACCTATGACTCTATTTTTTCCCACTGTTAATTTTCTTGAATATGTAGTTAAGATTTACTTCTATGGCTGTGGATTCAATCACGAGAACATCCGAAAAAATAGGTTAGTAATTCTGTTTGGATGATATTTACTTGGGAAATCTTGCCTTTCACATGCAAGTGTTTCTCAATGGATAACTAACCAAATCTGAATAGAACGGATTGGTGAAACAGGATTCATGTAGGCGACCCCATATAGTTGCTATAAGGCATGGATGATGATGATGATCTAAATGCATGGTTCATATAATGAATGATGTGATAAAATTCAGACCATTTTTTGTGCTTTTCATATTCGGTACATTTAGAAATACCAAATTTTGGAACATTCAAAAGTTACTGGTTCTGATACTTTGTTAAAGATATCATGTTTGCATATTTAGAGATTTTTGCCCAAACTGCTTTTGAATGTGTTCCATCTTCATTTATGAACTATGGATTTTTGGGGCAGGTCACTTTGTGTGTTGCATTTCATTCTACATTGCAAAATTATTCTGTAATCTGTAGCAGTTTTTGCCTTGTGATCATAATCTTCTTGCCACATTAATATGCACTATTGAAGCCTTTATTACTTAATTGTAATTATAAGCATTGGGGGGTGGAGTCGACCTGGATTGGGGCTTCATCTATCCACTCTGTAGATTGGGCTTCAATGATTATTTTGATGATCTTGACATAGTCTCGACAAGCTTGGTCCTCAATGAAATCTTAAGATTTTAATGAGATCTTAATCATATTTCACAGCAATGGTTCAAAGAATTATTTTCTCCATTTTGATAACAAAATTAGAAAAAATGTTCTGTTCATTGGAATGAGCTCTGGGGCCTGATTTGCACTATGTTTATGAAAAATAAGGCCAACTTTCATGCAAACTATGCAATATTGTAAGAAAAAGGTAATTCCTTCTACCTTTCAAAACAAATATTGTAATCCCTTTGATGGATATGCTGGAAAGAAAAAGGTAATTCCTTCTTTCCAGCATTGTATGGCTTCATTGGGAACTTTAAGTTTTGATTCATAAAAGAAGTCAACTGAAGTCACTGATGAAGGCGTTACCAAGGATTACAGAGAAGTCAACAGAAGTCCTGGCTCCCCAGGACGGAGCCAGGGCAGGGCGTGATGGAGGGGGCCATCCCCCTCCCCTTTCTCTTTTGCCTTTAAAATCTCCACAATGCCCATTTAAATCTCCACTATATTATGGTCCCCCTACCCATGTTTACTAGCTTTTGGCCCCATCAGGAAAAAAAAATCCTAGGTTCGCCCTTGCTCACCCCCAACACCTTTAGATAGTGGCTTTTGTTCTGGTCACTACCCCAACACCTTTAGCGGTCAAAGATATTCCAATACCAAGAAGCCCAAGTCTAAGGAGTATCTTGTGTAGTACAAGATGGCAACAAAGCAGGTTTGAGGAAGGTTTTGTAAATTCTAGTTACTACCCCACCTCCCTAGACCTCCCAATACATGCCCTCCCCAAAACATGTAGCAGGTTGGATTTTCAAAACCCAAATTCTCCCATGTGAAAATGCAAAACCCTCCTTTACACTATTATTTGAAGGTGGGGTTAGGTCTAGAACCCACATTTAATTTTTTATTATTTCTTGTTATATATAATAAACAAGTAAAATAGCATGAACAAATATAAAAATTTCAATTATTTGATTAAATATGTAAAAAACACAAACTATCAATTATCTTTTACATAAATTTCAAAAAATTATTACATTCAATTTATCAAAAAAAATTATTACATTCAACATCTAGTACATAATTTCATAAGCCTTCCAACAATATGCAGGTTGGGGAGGGTTGGGTTTAGCCTAATACCAATCCTGTCCCAAAATCCATTTTTCAAGGGAAAAAAAAAACCTTCCCATGTTTGGGGTGGTTTTGAGCCAAAGCCAAGCTGAATGCCTAGCTATTCGAGCTTGGCTCACCAAAACAATGTTAGGCTTGAGCTCGAGCTTGACCATGAACCAAGCTTCCTAAAAAAAATAAAACCTAAAAATTTAAAATTTATTTTTTATCTTGCATACAAAAAATGAAGAATTATAAAATTATTTATTATTGTACATGTAAAAATAAAAATATTATATATAATATTTATTATTATACATATATATATATATATATATATATATAAATTTTTATTTTACATACAAAAAATAAGAATCATAAAATTATTTATTATTATAAACATAGATTAGGCTTGCAAGCCTCGTGAACCAAGTTTTACTAGGCTAAAGCTTTGCTTGAAGCTTGATTTAAACTGAACCGAGATGAGCTCCAATAGTTGGTGAAAAGTTCGATTCGCTTTGATCCCTCTCTACCGGGTAGGGTATAAAATGGAAATTGCCATCCCTACACGAGTAACCCTTTTTTGCCATGAAGATTTTATATTTAAACTTATTTGTGAATAACTTGGCCTTAAAATTGAATGGTATTGTCAACAAGGACAAAACCAATGCTTATTGTGAATTATCTAATAATTAATCCCCCTTGATTCTTGGTGCAGAAATCTCTCATAAAGTCTTCTTAATGTCAATTATCATCAATTTATCTCGTGCAATTGGGGTGAAGAAATCTTTTTCTGCTTGAAACTTTCTCATTATAGCCAGAAACTATATGGGAAAACGTGCCTGTTATCATTGTATCTTTGAGAGTTTTTACAGAGAACCAACACACAGCCTTGTACTGTTTACACACAGACCAAATACTGCTTAATCCACTATTTTTGGAAATGTGCGCCATGAGTCATGACTTGCCTTTTACAGCAAAGGGCTACGTTGGATGTTAATGATAGTGATGGCTTTTTTATTTCTTTCTTGTTTCCTATAAGGCTATAACCCTAACCCTAATCCTTTTGTTGGTGGATCTAGGCAGAGGAACAAAAGTTCAGAGTCTTGTGAAGTCTCAACGTCATCCAACATGTTGATTCCATATTGATTACAACGGTAGTTTTTAATTAATTTTTAGGATAAAAATAAGGAAAGAAGTATTCAAACAGTTTTTGAATAGAAAAAAGAGATTGAAAAATCAAAATAAAAATTCTTCTGCTAAATTCTTTTCTTACTCTAATTACTCTGAAAGAAAGTTGTTAAAGATTTAAGCCTTCTACAACTCCTCTGTTTTGAGCAGTCCGTTGAGAATGGTCGGATTGAATCACCGCCTCTGTTCGTTTCCTTCCTCTTTGTGGAAGAACAGAGTTCAATCGACCGACCAACCATGCCCCCTTTTTTCTTCTTGTTCTTCTTCCTCTGATCCTCTCTATCTTTCTCATCCTCCCTTCTCTTTTTCCCTGGAAATTTGATCGAGCAAGTCTTAGGCTGCATTTGGCATTCCTTATTTTAAGAACTTATCCTTGCTGTTAAAAACTTAGTGTTCTTGGGGGTTTTTTAACTACAAAAAGAATACAACATTACCATTCTATAACCCTGTTAAAATTATCTTGAAATGTGAATATTAATGTAAAATACGCTAAACTTCTGAGTATTCACTTCTCTTTTTGATTAAATTGATGAGCAAACGGAAAAAAGATGACATTACTTATACACACGATTTCACATGCAAAAAGGGACAGAATTGGGTTTGTAAAAAATTCACCCAAACATGATGTCCATTTGGAAAAGTAGGAGGTTTCAGAATTTAGGAGTTTGGAAAGACGGTATAAATGCATACAAAATTCAAGGTTTGCACTCTACATATTTATATTTATACTCCTTTCAAACTGAGCCTTGGGAAAAATGTCAAGAAAGGTTTTATATTTTATCCTAATTTTTATTTTGGGTAAAATATGAAAACCTTCCTTCAAGTTTCTGACAATCATAAAAACATCTCCTATAGTTTTATTTTAACAAAAGCCTCCCTTAAATTTTTTAAAAACTCAACAAAAATCTCTTGATCCGAACGAAAAATGTTAAACCCATGCATCAAATGTTTTTAAATACCCATTTTTAAATTAGTTTATATTATTTCTTGTCTTTTGGCACGACTATTGTTGACCTCACTCAGTTTTGCTTGCTCCCCCTCACCACTCTGGGGCTCTTGATCTGGTCTAGGGATAGCTTGGCCAAGGAGATTGCGAGGATGCCATCCTCTAGCTTGGCCTTCACCGACTCTATATCATTTTCTATTAGCTAAAACTACCTTTAGAACTTGTGAAGATGTGCAATTATAAGAGTTTCCTGTCACGGATTGTTGGAACAGCCTCTAGAACTTGCAAAGATGTGCAATTGTAAGAGTTTTCTGTCACGAACTGTCGGAATTGCCTCTAGAACTTCTACACATGTGGCTTTAAAAAATTGACGGTAATAGCCAATTTGGTGAAGTTTGATTAAGTAACTTCCCTAGCAAACTACAGGTTCTGCCGAACACTGATTGCTTCCAATGAAAATGAATTCAGTGAACCTTGAAGAGAAAAAGAGACGAGTCTCTGGCGACGATTAGCCGATGACTATTCTTTATGTTCTCTTTCACTTGGCCTTTACGTTTTTATCGTTGAAAATTTGAGTGTCCTTGGTAAAAGCATTAACTCGATGTTTGTCCACAGAAACCAGAAATGAAGGCAGAACCCCAAATTTTTCAAAAATATTTCAAACGAATTCTAAGATCAATTTATCTTTTTTCCAACATGAGACACCTTGTTCCTTGTTGTCCAGTCATCCCTTTTTTTTTCTCTTATGTTTAGTGTCTTCTTCGTTTACTCTACTTTTGCATTTTGAACCCCAAGGAGTTATTTGAACAGATGTTCCTCTCTATCAGTCGAAGATTTTGCTTCAAACGTTCTTATCTCCCCTAACAAATGGTTCATCTATGGATTTTACCCAGTGGGCACAAACCATACAACTTCTCAATCTGGTATACCAACTTAATGGACAAGACTGTTGTATGGATGGCCAACCGAGACAGACCCGTCAATGGTCATCGATCCAAAGTTTCGCTGCATAGGGATGGGAAAATGGTGCTTACCGATGCTTACGGCTTAATTGTCTGGTCCAGTAACACATCCAATGTCGATGCTTACTGTTTCCCAGTACCCGTCCAACGATGATACTAGTAATTTCGTTCAGCAACGGGAACTGTACTCTAATTTCTCCTTCATTATAGGAGGAAGCATGGTGGAGAGGTATGGGAATAAAATAAAAGAAAAAAAAAAGCTAGAGGGGAAGATGGAAAAAAAAAAGAAATGTAAAGATAATGGAAGAAAAAGGTAACAGGGAATCTAGAGATTCAAACCTAGTTGACGGATGAAAAACAGAGGATTGATCGGTAGAAGCAAAGAGGCGGTCGCTTCAAGTTACAAATGGAAGGAATTGAGGGAAGAAGAGAGAGAGAGAGAATGATTGAGAAAAATGGGGACCATAGTTGCAGTAGTGGTATGAGGTGGTCACAGTAGCTTAGCTACTACTGTTGTTCGAATAGATGAAATCGGTAACCGAGGGGGTGTTTGCAATGACAGAAGAAAGTCAAACGATGGGAAATGAGGAGGAAGGGAAGAGAGAGAGAGAGAGAGAGAGAGAGGAGAAACGATGGCCGGAGGTGGAGATTGAATTCCATCACCGTCGTTGTGTGTTTCAGTCAAGGATAAGGGAATGATGGATAATGCTATTTCGTGTTGGCGGAGAGAGAAAGAAAGAGGAGGGGGGGAGTGCACCGCCATTCCGGCACTGTGCTTCACGAGGAAGAAGATGAACAGTATTCGAGCTGATTATGAAATTGCTGAGATAGGAGTATTTTAGTAAAAACAGAGCATATTATTTCGTAAAAGGGGAGAACAGGTATTTTGGAAAAATTAGCCGGGAGGTTTTTGCTACGATAAAACTATAGTAACTATAGAGGTTTTTATGATTGTCGTAAACTTTAGAGGAGCTTTTTGTATTTTATCCTTTTATTTTTATTCCAATCCACCCCTCTCAAGACCCAAATAGCCTTGACCAACATTGTGAAATAGCTTGTTTAAATGGACTGTTTATAGATAAGTCTCAAAAATCAAACATTGGGGCATTTAATAATTGAGATAATGTCTGAATGGTATAGTTGATATTGATTGTTTATTTGGAAAACCATAACGTAATTAGCAGATGCTGATGGTTTAATTATCTCACCTTCAGTTAATTTGCAGATCAACAATCATAGTTAGTTGATCTACAAATTTAGGTTTAGGTAGGTGAGAGAAGAAGAAATGGTACTATAATAATTAATGTAACAATTTAAGCTTTGTTAACTAGCTCCATGTTCCAGTGTAATGAATCGTAAAAATTCAACTAGGTTGACACTCTCAAGAGATCTGATGAGCATCATGACGATGAAACTAGGCATTCAATAGGTTGGGTCCCTCCGACATAGATTCCCCAACAACTAGGTTCAAAGATTATCATTGAAACATTAAGTATTTTGTGTAAGGGATCACCCTCATTGAACCTATTGAATCATGGACGTTAGATGTGGATGGTCCCACAAAATGGGCGACAAACATGAAGGTGACAAACCTATTGAATCATGGACGTTGGTTGGGAATGCCAATAAGGTGACAAACATGAAGCAACAGCGTCACAAGAGTTAGAGAATAAGGCTATGTTTGGTTTGCTGTTCTAGGCTTCATGTTTTTTAATTCTTGTTCATTTTGGGTAAGAAGGGGCAAGATTGAATAACATTAGTGTTTGGTTACAAAATTCATGCCATGGGACACATTCTTTTTAGAATGAAAAATCAGACCCATAACAAAAAAATTGAGTAGCCTCCAACATGAAAAATAACCATGCCCCATCTTGCTCATTTTCATTCTTTGAGGAAACTCTACTTATGAAACTGCAGTTAGTGGTGTGCAACATTGTTCTCCTCGTTGGAGGACAACTCGGATGACAGACTGACTAGGTTGGCTAGCCAAGCTGCAAAGAAACAGCGGTCAAAGTACCCAGGGTGGGCACTCCGATGCTTAAGTTTGCGATGAGGTTGAAGAGAGATAAAAAGCGAGTAAGTAAGAGAGTTATGAGTGGTAAATCACACACACTGCCTCTGGTTGAAGGGGCGCCTTTATATAGGCACACACAATCATGAGCTTCACGTAGCGTGTCTTAGATTTCCGGGAGGATGTGGCTTATCTGCTTGCTGCACTCGGAGGTGGTTTCACGCTCGGAGACAGTTTTCGCGTAAAGCAAAAGGGCTTATCCGATTACCTCCGAAGTGGGCAACACGGGAGCCAGTTCCATCGGTTAGGTGATGTGATTCTGGAGGATTCAGAGATGATAAGGCACATGCAGAAGAGTTCGATTGCTATGTTAGGAAGGTTGCCATCTGGACCTCGGCTAGGTTGATGGGACCTCGATGGGAGATCACCCCTTGCACCGAGGTGCCTACAGATCGACCCTACCAATGTGGTGATTGTAGACTCTCAGGGTGTGCATGATGTGTCCGAAGTGCATTTGAGGTGGAGTCTATGATCTAGGCAAAGGCAAGTCATTGTCTATGTGATACTGAGGTGTTAAGCAACGGTTCAGGAGTGCTACGTGGTGTGATGTCATTGGAGTGCCAAATTCCCCCTCATCAGATGCCATAAATGTTTACACTAGTAGGGGTGTCAATGGACCAATTTTGGATTGCATCCAATCTAATCCAAACTTTATCAAATCAGATTTGAACGGTCCATTATAAATTATAATCCAAAATAAATTGGCCCATATTCTTATCAGTCTGAATCAGACCTAAACCAAATTCTCAATAATCCAATCATGAGGCTAAACCCTTGTCTATTTGAAACCGATCAAAATTGAAGCCGGCATAAAAACACTTTAATGAAAGTAATTTTACGAAAGCACTTTTATGAAAGTGCTTTTATGAAAGCACTTTTATAAAAGTAATTTTATGAAAAGTACTTTTACAAAAGTAAAGTACTTTTATGAAAACACTTTTATAAAAGTACTTTTACACAAGCACTTTTATAAAAATATTTTTACATAAGCACTTTTATAGAAGTACCTTTTACTAAAGTACTTTTATGAAAGTACTTTTGTATTCATTCACTTTGCATTGTACTTGATTTGTATGGATTTGGACTGGATTTGATCTAGTCCAATTGTAAATGGACCAATATTTGATTGGACCAGATTGGACCAAATCCAGTCCAATTGACAACCCTATTTGCTAGCAGACTACCATAGAAAATCACCTTGACAGACATTGACTGTCAGCCATCCACCGGTAAACATTTATGCCAATAGTTTTTGGAGACCTAGGCCGGTGGTTTATGAATACTAGCATTTTTTTTTAAGAATGAAAATGAACAACGTAGGACATTTATTGGTATGAAAACAATTCATGTTTAGGGAAAAAATGTCTGGTTCATAGCGGTATCTTCTCATTTTATCTATTTTTACCCATTTTTGTCCATTTTAGAATTTCATCTTGGGTAATAAAGAGAAAGAATGAGAATTGAACCAAACATGGCCTAAACTAACCAAAGCTACAAACCTTGTTTATGAATCCAACTTCCAACCTTGAACAAGTGCTGCACTTGGTTGTGGTGCAAATTTGCACTAGTATAAATGCATGGGAGAGTAAATAGGTTAGATATTAGTTACTTTTGCTTTAAATTTGACCTTGTATTGTTTGTTTGTGAAAAGTAAAATTGGAAATAAGATGGTATGGTCCCACCTTATGTGTAAGAGAATGGAGGTAGAAGGAATGTTATTTGTTTGAAAATAAGGTAGAAAGAAAGATGACGTAATCTCACTTTATATGAGAGAGAAATGTGGTAGGAGGAAGGTGGTGCAAGATTTTGCATTAATTTTCGAGACGCAAAATTTACACTACTGGTGAGTACTAATGAGACAAGTACAAATTCAGTACTTTTAAGATAGAAAATCATAATATTTGGTAAGAGTATGTTTTTGTAATGAATACCAAAGTAAATTTGTTTTTCCCAACACTTGTGCAATCAAAATGAGAGATGGAAGCAAACTCTTATACTCAAAGTTGGTCAATATAAAAAGGGTTTGGCTATGATGCCAGAAAAATATGATACCGGAAAAACTTACAACCTATTAACTAATATTATAAAAGTAGTAACCAATCAGGTGGATTTTCATCAAAATTTGCAGGGCTTTGTAATTGGTGAAAGCCTTTTTGTTATTATACCTTTTCAGCATCATAGATTTTCCCATATACAAAAATAGATTCTATTCTTGGAATCCCTATTTGTGTACATAACAATCCAATATGTTTGGCAAAAATACAAATGCAGTCTTAAGTTGTATTTGATTTTTTTTTCTTTTTTGTATCAATATAATTAGGGTTGTTGTTGGGGAATTGGACCCATTGAATTGGATTCTGTCTAATCAAATTTTATTGTTTACAAGTTGTTCTAGAATTTTATTGCTAATTTTATTGATTTGATTGTTTTTGTGGTCTAGATCACCTGCCAACAAAACATGTTCCAACCCTTTATCAACATGATCTTACACCGCACATCTCATAAATAGCGAATTCCACGTTTATGGTGGGACCCAATCTCATAATGAGATGTGCAGTGTTGGATCTAATTGGTAGAGGTTTGGAATATGTTTTGTTGGTAGAAGATCTCAATTCGTTTTTGTGCACTATCTAATTGGTTGCACATAATTAATTAGCTTTAGCCTTTCATAATCACAACCTATTTGAGGTAAGAAATCATAATGGAATCTCTTCGAAATTGAAAACCTTGATGAGATTGAGGCTTGTTTAATGATGAAATTCTCATAGCATGCGCCTATATTTCTATACCACCATCCAGTCGTTTTTCTTTTTAAAAACAAAATCCACACAAATTGGTAGGGTTGCTCACGGTTTGAACTGTGGGCATTTTTCATAAACTGAATCGGTCTTTTGGTTTTTGAAAATTGAAAACTAAAATCGAACTGAAACCAATCAATTAATCAGTTCAATTCTTTGATTTTTTTTTTGAATTTATAATATATATTATCAATATACATATAATTATATAATATAAATATATGTAATATATTATGTTATAAATGATATAGAATATATAAAAACACATATACCGATTGGTTCGGTTAATCATAGATTTTTAGTATTGGTTAGCCAAAACCAAACCAGTACCTTCATTTTTTTTTCTAAACATCTAATAGAAATTAAACCAATTAGTTTGGTTAACCAGATATTTTGGTTCAATTTTATTGATTCAGTTCAGTTTTTAGGTTTTTGATGAACACCCCTACAAACATTGGTGAACATTGCCAAGACTGTGTTTGGTTTGATAAAAAAAATTAAAGAGAAATATGTAGTAAGTAATTTCCCTGGACTCTCTCTTTTTATCTCTCTTATTTTCTGTCAAATCAACAAAGTGATTCCTTAATCTCTCTTACTCTCTCTCTTTCGCGTGTTACTCTTCATTCTTTTTTGTACAGTTAGGTGGGGGCTGGTCACCTTATTTTGACGGGATTCCCAGCAACAAGTCTCTCTCATGAGTGAGCACCGGTACCAGTGTACCATATCGAGCTGACGGAAAGTCTCAGAACCAAATAATATAATATAATATAATCAATAAATAAATAAGCTCACACATCCACAAAGCAAAAGAGAAAGTAAACAGAATCCTCTCTCTCTCTCTTTCATCTTTACCGAGTTGAGCTTCATCCTTTTCTTTCTTTGCTCACATGAAGACAATCATGGCCAAAACTCCTCACGAATCATCCTTCTCCTTCTCGAAGAGGCACTTTCCTTGGAGAAGAAAGGTCATTGAAGGTGACGACGAAGACGAAACGATGACATTCAACTCCTCCTTCAACTCCTGCTCCCATCTCTCCGACGAGAAAATAGAGATAATTAAGGGCTCCACGCCAACGCCGGCAGTCTCGATACCGGTGCCAGGTCAAAGGAAGAAACTGCCCGTTGTGACCGTTGCAAGGCTCCGTTCTGTTCTTACAGTCTTCACTAAAAACCGTTCACACTTGTCTTCAAGACTCGGTACCCGAGTCATAGGCACTCTTTTTGGCCATCGACGTGGGCCTGTGAAGTTTGCATTTCAGGAGGATCCCAAGTCGTATCCGGCCTTTCTGATCGAGCTTACCACTCTAACGTGCGGTTTGGTTCGAGAAATGGCATCTGGGTTGGTCCGAATTGCGTTAGAGTGCGAGAAGAAATTCGACAACAAAGGCGTGAGATTGCTTCAGGAGCCCAAGTGGACGGCTTACTGTAATGGGAAGAAGTGCGGTAGTGCAACCAAGCGTGAATGCAGGCCGGAGGAGTGGAAGGTATTGAAAGCCGTGGAACCAATTTCAATGGGAGCTGGTGTCTTGCCGGGGAACGGAACCGGGTCCGACGGTGAACTCATGTACATGAGGGCTAAATTTGAGCGAGTCGTGGGCTCCAGAGATTCTGAGGCTTTCTACATGATGAATCCTGATGGTACTGGAGGTCCTGAGCTTAGTATCTATCTGCTTAGAGTCTGAGTTAGCAATGGAGAGTCTCAATTTAACTACTTGATACTTAGTTTTGCATTGAGAGTTCAGCTGTAACAGTACCTTTTTTTTCTTCCTTCCTTCTGGGTTTCATGCTGTAACAGTACTTGTGTCCAGAGCATAAATCGACAAAAGAAACGGATGATAGCTCTTGGGCCATAGAACCATGCAAATAGAGATTTGATGGTCTCTGCTGATTCTTAGTCTTTGGTACTGTAGGAACTAGGAAGTGCATTATATCATGATGGATCGGGTCTGGGGTATATCTATGTATAGGTTTTCTCTTTTATCTTTCAAATAGCAGATGCAGTCATCAATTACCATTATCTTTGCAGTTTCCATTTTAGACCCTTTTGTATGGAGTTATGAAGAAGTATGAACTAACATGACTACATGACATTCTTCTGCTTACCAAAAAAAGAAATGGCATTCTTCTGACTGTTTATGTTTTTGAATCCTAGAAATGAAAAATTATTCATAGGTCCCACTTTGAGATCACCTTATTCTTCTTAGGTGAAAAATGGGTAGGAGTTGGTGATGAGTTTGAATTCTGTGGATGGTTTAGAGGAATTTTTGAATTGTATGTTGATCAACACAGCAATTATATATATGCAAATTTGGCTTTTTTTAATGCATGACCATTCACACAGTAGGTATAGTTTTCTTCTAGAGTTAGAATGAAGCAATTGGAATCAACAGAAACAAGATGATGATGAGGGATATAGGAGATGATCAATTCAGTTACACTGCAAATTGAAATTAATTGCTCAGACCATATTAATCCTCGTATATATTAGTGTCAAACCCATAACAAGAAACTCTTGTTTTTTAACAGAAAGTGAGAATTGACCCCAAATGTTCTCACTTCTCTAATTAAGTAGTGCAGTATCATGGCCAAAGATCATTCAAACCCCATGGAAGAACCTGTTTCAATGATTCCAATGCATCTTTTCCTTTTTCTTTTCTTGGTAATGGCTCTAATACATCTTTTAAGACTCGTAAAATGCTTTGCAATACCCCTTCAAATTCTGTGTGGATACAATGCTTTTTCTGGGGCAAAAGGGCGGTTTTGCCAATCCGAAGAGTTCTGGGGCTTCATGTTCCAACTACTATCTATCTCCCTTTCACGCCTTTTATCATCTTCCTCTTTTCCTTATATGAATTTGAACAAATAAAAAAAGAAAAAGCACAGTATTGCAGAGGCTGCTGGTTACAGCTGGGACAAACAATCCGTTGGGATTACCTTCACGACATCCAAAGCTACGATGGACTCATTATTTTCAAAGATAAGATTCAAAGTTTTGTTCTAGACAAAGGTAGGGGCCGACTGCTTTATATATCTAATTGCTATTAGTAGCTAATAAGTATTACCACCTCAATAAATAGAAAGGAAAATTCCACTTTGGTATACTGAATTTTAGGGGTAGTGTTAAATTAGTATTGGAACTTTTCAAACGTGTCAATGCATTACTTAAATTTTCAAAAAGTGTCAAGTATCAAGGCTATTCCTGCCATTAACCATCGTCAGTTAAAATTATCCAGATATATTTACTGTCTTTTATATCTTGAGACTGAATGGGTTATTTTCAAAGAAAAAGAGAGAAAAAAAACATGAAATATGTTAAAGGAAAATAATAATTGAAAGTAAAGAAATAATTAGACAAGAATGTGTTTCAGATCTAAAGGTAGAAGACAATGACTTTATTAGTCTAGAATCTCAAACACCTCAACCATTTTAGTCTCAAGATAAAACCATAGAATACAATGGATAGTATCTTCTTTTGAGGGGTAATTGTGACATTTTTTATAGATAACTGACGGTTGGTTAATGGTAGGGACCAACTTGATACTTTTTAAAAGTTTAAGTACTGCATGACATGTTTGAAAGTTCTAATACTAACTTGACACTACCCCAAATGGTTACATAAATCAGGGCCGGATCAGAACCCATCTATCAGCATGGCTAGCACTTGAAATGGGTCAAGCCCAGATAATGAAATCTGGGTTTTTTGGGTATAACTTTAATTTGGTAGGGTCAAAGCATCTTACACCATATAATAATGCTTCTCTGATATATGGCATCCATTTTTGTAGGGCACACACTGGGGTATTGATAGGCCCACTAAATGCATGCGGGATGGACTGAGTGAAGGTGTCATTGTCCAAAATTGGCCAGATGCAGCAGGCCATGTCTCCATGAACCACAGCCCAAGGCAGCCCATGAAGCAGAGAGAATAGAGGGGTAAGACGTCAGATTGGCGTGGGCTGAGACGATCACATTCAGAGCTGATGTAGGATGTTGACCGATCAAGGGTTCCCACTGGTTGGTGGGGCAGAAAGGCTACATATTTTAGTAGATTGTCTATGTTTTCTCTCTGCCCCAGAAGAATATGTTTTGGTAAAATCTTGTTACGTGAGGCAGTACTCTTGTTATCGTAAGCTTTTGTTTGGTATACGTGGGCTTTCTTTCTGTTTCAATCGCTTATTGGTTTGATACATCCCGAGAAAAGTACATGTTTGGTTTTGCCTGTTTTGTTTTTTAGTTATCAGCTAACTTTACCTAACATCAAACACCAACCCCAACCCCAACAAAAATTTGTTATTGCAAGACACAGGGACATCAACTTAGAATATTATCATCTTTAGTCCCTATTCCAATTTTGGCCCCAATTCATGGGGCTTTGCCGCTTTGGAATAATTGAATAAACCATATCTTTGACCAAATTAACTGTTTGGTGCAATATTGTAAGACTTGGAACGGATTAAAAACCAGAATGATACTTGGGTCACGGTTTTATCGATTAACCAGAATTATCATTAAAAACGTCCGAAGTGACCATAGTGATTTGGGAAACCTACTATTACATAAAACGTTAGAGACCCCAAAGTGTGTCTCCCGGTGGAGTTTCTGATTCTCAAATCAATCAGACAAGGTGAACGTTGAGGTTACTTATCCGGTAAATATGTTTATCTGGGCAATTGTTTTTCAGGTTAAATTTACTTAAATAAATGAAATTTCAGTATTCTTGTACATTATGGCCCCATGTGAATTAGTTATTCGGGTAAATGTAATTATTTGGGTAAGCTTTTTTTGGGAAATACTTATTCGGATAAGTGCATTTATTTATGTTCTTTTATTTTCTAGGTAAATAAGGTAATGACCATTTTAGTCATAAAAATTTATTATTTAAAGGAGCATTTTTGTCTCATTCAAGTGTTGGCAACTTCCCCTAGGTGGGAAAGTTATTTACCCACGTAGAAGATGGGTATAAACTTCATGGTTTTTAAAAACGAACCGGTTAGGGGTCTGATTATCGGTTTGAACGGTCCAACCATTCAACCCGAATGGTCGGCCCGTTTTGACAAAAAAATTGGAAAACGGTTCAAACTGTTTGAACGGTTAACTGGTTTGCTGACCAAAATCAACGATTTTGGGGGAAAAAGCAGTTTTGGAGGAAAATTGAACCGGTCAGGTGACTGGTTTTTTCGGTCCGGCCGTCCAGTCCAATCCGGTTTTAAAAACAATGATAAACTTTCCCTAACCCCCACATAAATCTTCAAAATAAACATGAAAATTTTGACTAATGAAAACCAAAATCTCACTGACTAACTTTCCCCCTCTCAAAATCCAAAAGAACACCCCCCATAAGTAGGAAGAGAAGTTTATCTTATCGGTGTATGTGTAAATTGTTTACCCACCTTAAAATAGGGTATCAATTAGTGACTCTTCGATATCTTCAATTACCCTATGATCATATAGGACAAACAAATATGGATATCATAGTAAACTTACTGATTGATCAACTTAAATATTGACCAATGAACAGAGCCTAAGATCGATAAACCCGTGTCCCTTGTCTCCCCTCTTCAAAGTCGTATGCATCCTGGGACGATTATATGTCAAATAAAATCCCCACGTTAGATCCTTAGTTCGGGACATGTGACACCTTACGTTTAGTGGTCAATGTTGGTTGGTATGATTCTTGAATCCACTCTATATCTTCTATTCACTAAATGTTTTCACATCTATACTCACGATTCCCACTCTATATCTCCTTATGTGTTTTATTTGGTAGGGAGATATTCCCAATGTAAGATTGTAAGAGACTATTGGCATGGCGTGAGCACAGGCTTACTCTGACGGGGAAACCTGTCCCGTTCCCTTCATGGAGGGTCGATATGACATGTGTGATGTATCACAGAATCATGTGCAAGCAAATTAACCGCAGGTTTTTTGATACCAACCAAGCAAATTAACCGCAGGTCTTTATGTGATTCAACGTTTGATTCCCAAATTTGACGTTTCCCAATGAAAAGGAAATCGATTTTCAGTTTTCAATCATTCTATGGGTAAACACTACTATGGCCATTCTTCGCTGATGCAATGTGTAGGACCCATTCTGAGAAACTGAGGGACGAAGAATGTACTAAATATATAATTGTTTTGACCCTGGAGAATGGAGATCGCTGAAATTAGTACAACTGTGTGGGTCCTGATTCCTAGAAATCTCACCCGAAAACCAGTACACATTGGAAAAAACCGCCTAGAGAATAGATTAGGCTACCTATACAGGAACATTTCTTATGCTGACTCCCATTGTTGCCTGGTTGTTGACTTGTTAGGAACAATTGACTGGACCACTATATTTTCTACTTGGTCATGATAGCATGTTTCGCATAGAGACTGAAATTTCTATGACACTACTTATTTGCTCAGCTAGTGAGTCTCGGCTGGCCGATCACTACGACCTCCATCTGTTGAAACTTCATTTCATCAAGGTTTGGAATCGATGCCATTTTGTGAATGATGGTTATTTTTTCTTTAAAAAAAGGGTGTTGCATTGATATATAGTTTTTATAAATATTTTTTCACGGAAAATTTTCAATTACCCTCTCTACTTTGGGCTTAGTGTAATTATAATGTATTCAAATTTTCAAAATATGTCAATTTATAAAATTTTTGAAAATATCAAAATTATCCTTCAACACATTTTTCATCATCTTATTCCTTAAGAATTAAGATTAAACCAAAATAATGGTGAACAACCCAAAACCAGCTGGGGATCCAATAAATATGACGAAGAATCTGCAATTGCTTCTATCTCAATAAAAAAGAAGAAAAAACGGAAAAGAAAATTCCATGAGCCCATTAAACTTACGTCTGAATTTCTTGTGACGAGAACAGGATGGGCAGAACCATGATCCGTTTTCCGTAGAAACAAGGGTTGGCCGGAGACAGACATGTGAAACCCCGGTCACATTTATCACAGAGAAGAAGCTCATCAGCTGAATCACCGGATCGGCATTCCTCACAATACATATCGTTGTCATCTCATTCACCATCATCTGTATCCGTTAATTGAAGAGGACAAAACGTTTCTTGCATACATTTTGGCTGACAAATTGTATAAACCAACTTACGTAAGATATGGGTACGTAAGAGACTATTGACGAAACCAGTAAAATTCAAAGTACTCTAAAGATCAAACATTTATGTAAATGATCAAGCAACAATATACAAGTACTCGATCAGAAGAAAGAAAATACTAAAAAATTGTTGAATTACTGATTACATGCTAAGAGCTCGTCGATTTTTCCACTCTGTTGCTTTCCTGCAAGGATATTCATCTTAGTAGTACTGAAAAGTCAAAAAATAAAAAATAAAAAAATAGAGTCCTTTCAATACACCCACCTGTACATGACTCTCTATCTCCAAAATGCACGAGATTTCATCTTCTGGTGCTTACAAGTTAACCCAATCACCGCCCCACAGTGCAAGGCTTGCTCGTGGTAAAATAAGTGAATCAAGAGAAAGGGCATTTTGATGGTTGATTAAAAAAATTAGATAACACTTAATGGGCATATGTGTTTTTTCATATGTCTACTTGTTGGCACATTTTGAAAGTTTGGATATTGAATTGTCACATTTTAAAGTCCGGGGACTAAAGTGGCATTAGGCCCAAAATACAAGGTATTAATCAGGAATTTTCCCTTTTTTTATTTGGGACCAATGACATATAGGTATTTTTTAACGTCACAACAATAAAAGAAAAAGAAAAAGAAAAAGAGAAAACACCAAAAAAGAACATTTTCTCAAACTATATCTTTCCTATTATGTGTTTGGTTTCATGGGCATTTATGGATAGGGTGTTTATCAAAATAAACCTTTATTTGTGAAAAACTACTTTAAACATTTATTGCTTTTGTTTTTAGTTGAGCATTTCAAGTAACACCCCATAAAATTACTTTCCACCTCAACTTAAAGTGTGCCACATAAGCATTTCATTTCAATAAATGCCTAGGTGTTGAGGGAAACAAGAATTTGAAGTTCCCCCCAATGCTTCATGCAAATAAACCAAAGCATTTCTGTTTTTCACTGAAGCAGTGGCATTTTTTCAATAAAAACTCATAAAACCAAACATAGCCCTAATTTCCAAGACATAGTCCAAGAT
This sequence comes from Nelumbo nucifera, assembly GCF_000365185.1. Next base: position 4,150,619 of record NW_010729113.1, on the reverse strand, counting down.
AACGTTTTTTAGAGAAGCATGCAACCAAGCATCAAGCTATTGGTCTAAAAAATGGATTTCACGTGTGGCACTAAGGTTGTTAATGATGGGCTGGGTCTACCCAATAGACCCAAACAGACCCAAACTCCGAAATGACAGCTAGCCTATTAACAAATAAATAGTGTTCTATCGTTCTTATGACTATTGATCAGGACAGTTCTGGGTCTTTGATTTTAACGCGAAAATATTCGGTCCAGGATTGATTCTACCTACACCCATTCCATTTACAGCCCTACGTAGTGCTGATGTAGTACCGCTTTAAAAAAATGGCATCGGTTCCAAACATTGGCCAAATTAAAGGATTCAACGTAGAGAAACAAAGAGGAAGTTATTTGCCGCAAACTCTGGTTTGTCTTCTTTACCGCAGCCCAAGCATAAAAGAGTATGAAGACCATCCCTCCAAGATTCGGTGAGGGTAGATGAGGCTAGCTAATTTCAATTGTTGGCCCCAAAATGAGTATGGAATTCAAGCATCAGAGCATGAAGCCCATCCGTCCCAAGGTGTCAGTGAGGGTTAGGTCATAGGTGAGTTTAGCTCACTTCAATTATTGGCCCAAAAAAAATGAGTATAGAATCCATTCACCGGGTTTGATGCTACTGGCTGCCTAGCAGAAAGAATTTTGACAAAAACTAGATTCTTCCTTGCAACCCAGGTCGCTGCACAAAGGGTTCAATAAAACCAACCCGGAGACCAAATTGGTCAGGTCGAATGGTCTGATCATTTGATTCGAATGGTCAGCCCATTCTGACAAAAAATAAAAAACAAAAAACGGTTAAAACTGTTGAACGGTCAAACAGTTTAATCACCCAAGGCAACAACTTACTGATCAAATCAACAGTTTTTTGTAAAAATCCAGTTTTGGAGAAAACGGTGACTGATTCTCAGTTTTTTGGTCTGACCACTCGGTTTGGTCCAATTTTAAAAACCATGGTTCAACATGTTCTCTACTCTCTGTCCTCACTCTTGGCTCGCCAACGAGTCATAACCATATGGCTAATGGCTTAGGCTAGGCTGCATTTGGCATTTCTTGTTTTAAGTTTTTAATTGAAAAAGAAAAAAAAGAGATAAGTCTCTAAAATAAAAATGCGAATGCAGCCGTAGTATTTTCTTTTTTAAAACCAAGATGACTTACAATGGACTGGAGAATCCGCTTAAGAATTTGGACGTATTGTCTTGATTCTAGAGTCTTCTGTAATACATTATAAATATCTGATCATAACAATATTACACAGCACTTCTATTAATTTTAGACTTTTAGTTTTTGATACATTCATTTGAAAGTATTTTTAAGAAACTGTCTTTTAATGATTAAAACATGTAAAAATATGCCTAGACTGAAATTAAAAAAAAAAAAGTTAAAAAACTAAAAAAATGGTATAAGGTATAAATTATCAATACAAATACATCCCTTCCATATCAGGGTGTATTTGATATTTTAAACCTTGGGAACCTAAAATATGAATTTGAATCATCTAGGGCTGTCAATGAATTGGTCTGATTCGGGATATGGTGTATCAGTCCCGTTTCGGTTATTAATTAGGACAATAATACAGACCCAAAACCGGATCAAAACAATTGGGTAATAATGATTCAGAACTTGATTTTGATAATATAACTTTTGACTATGATATAGAAAAATCAGAAATACAACTGATCAATAAATTAGAATCATAAATATAGTATGATATCAGGTGTTATTTATCAAAATTCATGAATGGATTTTGATTGGTCAAAACTCTAATAATGAACATTGTATAAAAGCCAGAAAATCTTTATATATTATTACCTATTAATCAGTTCAGTTCAGAACAAACCATATAAACAGAACCGATATAACTGGTTCAGTCGGTTTGGTTATATTGGGCAGATTCGACCCATTACAGCTTTTAGTAGTTAACCATTTAGAGTTATATTTGTTACATTGGCTCAATCATTAGAGGTCTTCACGGTTGAGTTAATCGAACCGTGGGTTTTTTTTTTTTTTTGAATTAAACCGACTTGATCAGTTTTTTAAAAATCAAATCGATGTAACCGGTCCACCGGTTAACCATGGTTTGGTTTTTCAGTTTTTTTTTTTTTTTTTGCACTCAAAATTAAGAAAAAAAGGGAAAATTACCTGGCCTGAGATGTGGCGGAGCCATGGAAATGAGAGATGAGAAAGACAACAACAGAGCCTGGGAGGTGGCGGAGTTGAGGCGGCGACTGGTGTCTTGGTTGGTTGTTGTAGGGGTGAGGAAAAAAAAAACCGAAGTTGAGGTGGCAACCGGTGTCTTAATGGTTGGTGCGACGGAGACCGAAATGACAGGCGACAAAGAGAGAGAGAGACAAGGAAGCATCAAAGCAAGATGAAAACTGGCCACTAGGTGAGACTTGAGAGGCCATTGGCCAGGCGGACATAAACGCACATGTATTTATTATTAGATTTTAAAAAATAACAAATTTTCATGGAGAGATAAGGTACTAAGGTTTTATGAAAATTGAAAAAACACGAGGCAGTAGTTTAACCTGGCGTGCACCAGGCGCTAGGCGGACAGAGTGACAGACGCGCACCAATAAGGTTATTCGATTTTAAAAATAAATATAATATAATATATAATATATACATCGATGGATTTGATTAACTGCAGATTTTTGTACAAGGTTAACCAAACCGAACCGACTGATTCGATTTTCCGGTTGTTTTTGCTCACCCCTATCAATCATAAATCAGAATACACGATAGAAAAAAAAATAGCATAATTCAAATGGGGCCCACTATCAGGCCTTTCTACGCCCCAACATTTGACTAATGTGTGTAGATTTTCTCCCTTGTATGATTATATCAAATGGATGAAAATGGATAGAAATATTGAACCTCTTTCTCTAAATTACTGCACTGAGATGACATCCACATTATTGGTGCTCTTGAATTGTCTCAGTTTGTTTGCACTCTACGGTTTTTTTTTTTTCCACTACTACACAAATGCAAATGCATGAGATTGCAAACGAGAAAAATGTAAATTTTGGTTTATATTTTTATTGTAAATAAATAAAAGCAAATAAAAATTGAATAAAAGACAAAAAATGAATTGCCCTCAAATAATTTTCCCTCCTGGTCAGTTTAGGAAGGGTATAAATACAAATATACTCAGTGCAAAATCTTGTATATATTATTTCTAAACATTATATTCAGACTATATATTTGTATTTGTACTCTTCCAAATTAAACCTTCCATATTTTACACCAATACAATTGTACAACGTTCAAAAGAGTACAAATACAAATATATAAAATGTAAAACCTTATGTTTTGTATTATTTTATATGTATTTATATTTATACTCTTACCAAATTAATCATAAAACAAAAATTCAATATCATACTTAAGGAGCCCTTCACAATAAACTTGAAAGTAAAAAGAGGATATAAACCATGCATTGTGACATTTACTAATTATTAATGCATGCGGAGATAAAGGTTCTTATCTGCTGCAACATGGGACCGCCCAATAAAACACTGAGACCACACTTTATTTTAAATTCGAAACACCAGGGAGTATTGGGCGGTTGCAAGATTTTGCTGCAACCGTAGTCACAGTAGATGCACCAATTGATATTTTGGTGTGATGGGATACTCTGCAAGTAAAATCTCTGCATACACCATTTTTTTTTTCACTCCATGGGCTACACAACACACAACAGAGGGTAGTCCATCCCCCTTCCCTTAACCCACCCACCCCCCACAACCCCTGGTGCCAGCGGGATTTGATCCCAGGTCTCTACTCCGACGATTCAAAAAATCTACCAACTCTGCATATACCATGAAAGCATAAAAATCCATTTCTACATTTGGAATCTCCCATGAATTTAACATTAAATGTAGAGGAGATATTTCTAATACGTAACTGGATGCTATCTAACAGAGTTTTTGCTTACAAGAGATATGCATAATCTAATTCATCTTATATACAACAAAAAAGAATCTAATTCATCTTTTTATCAAATCCCAACTTCCAAGTTGGAGTAATATTTGCGTTCACTCCTTGGTATGCTTGTAGTTCAATTTCGCTTAACAAAGCCCATGCAGCGCATGTTTCTTGAGTCCTAACTAATAACTCCTTGAAGCAAAGTAGTTGCTAAGAGAAACAGGAAATATGAAACTCATGAAGAGATAGAGACGAACATGCTTACTTCTTCAATCTAAATTCAACCCTCTGTTCAACCAGAAAAAACCCCAATTTTTTTGAAAGAGCAACAAGCTTTTGTTGAAAGAGCTTTCGGCTGTGCAAGGTGAACCTCACTCGGATAACTTATAAGCAATGTTTTGATGAAAATCGGTAAGTAGCCCAAAAACAGGGATTGGGGTGGTTATAGACAGATAGACCTGTTGGTGCACCGGGTAGCTCAACGGATCAGATCTAGCCACAGGCTCAAGCATCAATTTAGGCCTGCGGGCTTGAGCTGTAAGTATCAGGCTTGGTTTTTTTTTGGCCAAATTCGGGCTTTTTTAAATAAGCCTAACATGAGCCTGAGCCCGACCCAATAACATGATATATAATAAATATATATTAGCATTTAATAATATATTAATGTATTAATAAAATTTGTTTAACCTCTTATTTAGATCGGATTTCTGGTTTTATATAGGCCAGGGCCCAGGCTCTATATCAAGATCTAGGTCCAATGGTCAGACCGGCCTCAGACTCTAATATGAGAGACAAAACCCGTACCAGCCTGGATATAAATCTCTCTCTTTCTCTCTTTAAGCTCCCTCTCACTTTCTCTTCATTTCTCCTCTTCTATAATAATTTTTTCTCTAATTTGCTTCCAATTCCTGATCCTTCTCATTTCTCTTTCTTCATCCCCAAACCATCTCCTCCAACAGATCCTCTCTCCTATCACTAATCTCTCTCTAGTAATTAAAAAATAGGATCTTCCATTAGATTCTTTTTTTTTTTTATTTCTCCTCAAACTTCCCCTATCATACATATGCTTGCCTAATGCAGACCTTCCATTAGATATTCATTGCATGGGCTAAAAGAATGTTGTTACATTACTACTCATAAATCTAAAAGTATCCCACCATTGTAAATTTTGAGTTTGTTAGGACCAAAATGCCCTAACAGCACTTAGGTCTAGATGGTAATCTAGTACTACAAAATCTATAATCCATACAAACTACAAATTGAGTGGTCAATTTTGATTATAAAAAAGAATTAGATTAAAGCTAGAGTTGGAGATTGATTTTTATGAACAAAAGACCTTTTTTTCATGGACTTTCTTTGTTTGCGGTGCAAATCTGGAGCGAATACAAATTTTGCACCCGATTCAGTTTTGTATCAGCTTGTTTGTAACTATGATTTGCACTCTTGCCTGATACAAATTTTATACTATTTAACTTATTTGCTCTCATTTACAATGCAAAATTGTCATCATTTTTCTCTTACCTCAATTATCTCTCACATAAATGGGAATCAAATCATCTTTCTTCCGATTCACTCCACAATACATAACCCTCTTCCTCCAACTTCCATTCTCTTTATATAAGACGGAGATCACATCATTTGACTTCGTATGTCACTTGTCACAAACATAAAACAAAATTAAATCTGAAGCAAAAGTAAACCAGAGTTTACACTCGGTTTATTGAACAAAGCCCTCATTCAAGAGCAATTTCCACGGCGACATGCTTGAATCATCCCTCTCAAAAAAGGGGGTTGAACAAATCAGACTGATTTCTGTACCGAGCTCTAGCTTAAGTTGTTATAATCAAACCATCTATACAATACAGCATGGTGACCAACTAGAAATTCATTTGCACTCTTAAGTTGTTATAACATACTACTGCTTCAGAGTTGCAATAGAAAAGAGTGCAAAAACAACAACAACAAAAAATAAAAATTCTGCACTCTTTTCTATTGCAACTCTGAAGCAGTATGTTATCATGAAAACCAACCAGTAATGAGAATTAATGTTGCTAATAAATTACTGGGCTTTTGGTCAAAGAATTATACATGGTATGCACTCTGGACTTGATGAAAAATAAACAACACAATTTAGAAAAGAATGGCATAGTAAACAATACAACCTTCTGTGATTTGGTTGGTTATCGTTTATGACATACAGGAGAAGCGAACGACCAACGAAAGTAATCTTTTCTTCCTTTCATTTCAAACCACCAGCTCGAGCAGAGAGGATGGGATGAGGAAGAAACCGCAAATGAACAACATTGATTTCTCATCCTTCATCTCTTTCGTATTTTTTTATTCTTTCTTCCTCCCGTGTCCATCCTCTTTATCGCTTCGGAGGGCCGGCCCCTTGACGAGCAAATCCTGGCTGAAGGATGCAATTGACGACATGCGGTCCGAACATTAACACAAACCAGAAACATGGATATGCAAGCTGCATCAGTAGCAGAAGATAAAACTCAAATGAATAGAAAGAAAGAGAGGGTGGGGGCGGAGGATCATATTTAGTTGCCTACAGGGAAAAATCACTGTACCTGAAGAAGCATAGAAGGTGCTGCTGCTACACTTTCAGATGCAACATGGCTTCTGGTTTTTCTGCCATTTAATGTTACAACAGATGGGCTGTTAGCCGTGGTTATATCCCAGAAGGTCCGCTTCTTAGCCGTCGGTGCCGGTGATAGAAAGCGAGAACTTGGGCTCTTCAACTCACCCTCAGTCGACTCTTTGGGTTGCATGTTTGCCCTTGTCACCACCCTCTTCACCCCTCCTCCCTCCCCTGCTCTTGTTGTCCCTCTTTCTGGTGGTTTCATGCTCTTCCGTGAAAGCTCGCGGATGAAATCGTCCTTCTGCTTCAGCTGCAAAGCATGCTCTTTCTTCATTCTTCCCATCTCAGCCTCTAATCCCTTGATGGTCCGTCGAAGCTCTTGGACCATCTCATCAGCCCCCCTCTTCTTGGATTGCGGTGTAAAGCAATTACCCACTAAGATGGATGACTTAGCCCGCCTTTTCTCATTCCCTTGAGCCGAAGAGGGTGGGAGGGGAGACAACAGAGAGGTGACGGATGAGGGGTTTGGTGAGGAATTTGCAGCCAATGACTGTGCCTGGAGGGTTAGTAGCTTCTGTTGCTGACGTGCCAATTGTACTCGCAGCTCACGGTTTTCTTTTTGCAATTCGAGTAATAGTTTAGCCTGATCTGTCTCACATTCTGGTACTTCTATCAACTCCTCATTTGCCTCAGATGCCTACAGTATCATAAAATGTTTCTGGTTTGATTGTATTCACAACTATGAGAAAGAGCAAGCAAGTGATGGAGAGAGGAAGAACCTTGGTGCGGATCTCCTTGGCACGGTCGGCCCAATGGAGGGTGTTCTGGGTCTCACCAAAGGAGAGATTGCTTGGGCTGATATTGGCAATCATGACAGTGTTGCATGCTCCCCCTAGTGAGTCCTTGAGGAGTTGGGTGAGCTTTGAGTTGCGGTAAGGTATGTGTTTCTTTCCCTCAACAAGGGCATTGATGCAGCTGCTCAGAGCAAGGAGGGAGCGGTTGATATTGGCACCCTCGAGTGACCTTAGTGTCCTCTGATCAGTTGCAAGGGCTCTCTCCGACCCTGCAAGGTCAATCAGTGAGAGCTTCCCTACTCGATTTACAACATTCATGGAAGCGTCCTTCACCCGATATTCAGCAACCACCTAAGAGATTATAAAGAGAACATTAGAGGAATGAGGGTCAGTTACTAGTTACTAAAAGCCCAACTTTGGTTCATCTTGGTCTCTGTCACTTGGATTTGGATGGATGATAAAATGTTGCCAAACCATGGTGAGCAACGTGTTATGTTATGTCAATTTAAATTCTCTACCAAATTTTCATTTAACATGTCTTGGTGGAAAATCTGCCATGTTATACAGTGGGGTTCTGATTAAAATATGTGAATAAGATCATACCCCATAAGAGTTCTTGGTATTCAATCCTTCATCACACTTGGTTCTGAAAAGCTAGCTATGCCACATAATGACAGATTTCACTTTGATTTTATATGAAAGATTAGCACAATGTAGACCCTTTTTAGATTGAACCATGCTTCTATTTAAGAAAAAATAACTACACTATAAGAAAGGAAAAAAAGTTCAGAAAGAAGAATTGTTGATCCTATGAACAATCTATGTAGCACCTATACAAATCCAGATACCTGCTTTCGGTGAACAATCTTAGTATTGGTTTCTTGACAGAGTTCAATGTTTTTAACCTAGATTTTAAGGCATTGGGATTACCAGGTATGATGAATCAGTACCACTAACACAGCAGCCTTTCTCCATTTGATCATATACTAACAGGCTATTAAATTAAATTACTGTTCCCTTGGGCAGTGAAGGAGATGATAATTTTATATCCACAGACACGGCATTAGAATTCTCTCTAGTTCTCACTTTCTTTTCGTGCTGATAAAATGGATTTGGAGAAATTTTATCAAACAAATTATTTTGTGCAAGTAATTTTCTATTCAGTTTCAATAATGGGTTAATACGACTCCCAAGAATAAGACGCTAGAATTTGCCAATTAGCATCCTGAAACAGAAATTTATCAATGCCGTGACTGTCAGCCTACCTGCAGAATAGCATGAGAACGTGAGGAGGTCTCGTTTGCTCGAGTTGGTTCAGTCGTTCTGTTTTGGTTTCCTCGTTGAAGCAGTGCCATTACCTGACAAAAACCATACAAGAAAAAATATTTATCTCCTCTCTCTCTCTGACTCCAGAATTCAACCACAGAATAAATTAAAGGAGTGAAGATATTAATTACTTCATCTGTTGAATATGCCCGGTACTGAGTGAGCCCTGCAGCCACAATTCCCTGAATTTGTAGGAACATATATATTCAGTATGCGGTTCATGAATTGAAATGATAAAGAAGAAATGAAGGAGATTTTCATTTATTAATTTGAGCATCCTCTTTTTTTTTATCACTAAGAAAGATACTCAAAACCGTCATGAATGTAGTAAGAGGGTAGACCTGTTTATCTTCTCTGAGAACCAGAGGCCTTCCTGGGGAGAGCAGATCCCTGACAGTTTCATTATAAACCTCAAGGTAGGAGAGGTGAACCACGTGGTTGCCATCACAGCTCCTCTGCCGAATCTTAGCAAAGAGGTCCTTAATTGCTAGCACCATCACACCTGGGTTTTCTACAGTTCCCAACATTGTGTATGTCTTTCCAGCTCCCGTCGCACCATAGCAGAACACTGATCCATTCCTCCCTTGCAAGACTGCTTCAACGAGATCGGCCGTTCTGTAAACGCAAATGGGATATTTATTTCTGTTAATTCTTCACAAATTCTATTCAAATTAAAAGAATGAGAGGAATGGCACCTAACTCTTTAGAGGGATAATGAATGAACAGAAGAACATGAAATTCTTAGTACCAGTCACTCAAAGTTAACACTAATCACAATTTAAACAGTCAAGTCTTTCTAGAGAAAGAAAGAGATTGAACTGAAAAACATGATTTACACAGAAAGCTTAAGCCTTTTCATTACCACAGATATGCATGAAATTCTGTAGTACCATTCACTCTCAGTAAACATTAACCACAACTTAAACAATAAAGACTTAATCTTTCTAGAGAAAAGAAAGAGATTGAACTGAAAAACATGATTAACACAGAAAGCTTCAGCCTTTTCATTAGCCACAGATAAACTTGATCCCTTGATCTAAAAATATATCTGTGGATTGGGTTATTTCCAAAGAAGAAAAAATGTAGTAAATAGTTGAACTTTCATCATTTTTGAAACAACAAAAATGAAACTTGACAGAAGCACTGAGTTGAGACCCCAAGAACTCACGTGGTGGAGTAAACTTCCTGTTGGGTTGTAGTGTCCGGGAACGAAGCATCAAAGGTGAAATGGCGTCCACGTAGTCTTTTCAGCCGGAGATAGTCGTTCTCATGTGCAAACTCTGTGAGATAAACATCCCGCCGGTTGACTATACGAACGCTGCTCCGCGACCCAGCTTCTTTCTCTTTCTTGGACATGGGTCTGAGCCTCACGAAAACAAGAATCCGGCTACCCACCCCAGCATTATCTGAAACAGTATCATATTCTTGAGCAACTTTAGTCGCTCCTATGCCTCTAGGTTCAGACTGTGGAACAAAACTTCCCAAGGAGAGCTTCCTCGCCACGGTGGTCGGCATCGTCCCTTTCCTCGGGCAAGTAAACCCCACAATCCGATCGGCACCCATAACATTCTCCTTCGAATCATCGGGAACAGCGGTGGGGATACACGGCGGTGGTGGCAACACGAATGTCCTTGTGACAGTGGAATTTGGTAACGTGTTTTGACTCTTTTCTCTCATCACGGGACTCCGTTTTGGTTCTTTATCGTCTCTTTTACCAGAGCCTAGTAGATCGACACTCGGATGGGTGGAGAACCGCCGTTCCTCGGTTCTTGTAGACTGGTTTCTCAGAGCGGCCGAAGCCTTTTTCTGCTGCTCGTATAACAATGTAAGAGCTTTCATCTTCTCTTTCAACCCGTGATGCAGATTCCGTAATGGAGGAGGACCCGGCTGGGAGTCTTCTTGATCGGTCCCGGGTCGTGATGGCTGGTCGATAGTTGGCTCATCTTGGTTGCTGAGGATCTGCGAGCGGGTCGAAACAGGCATCCTAAAAGAACCGAAGAATAGCCAGAGAAGGCCAAGAGGAACCTTCCTATTCAAACATGCCCTTCAATTTCCTCTCAGACGCAGTTGCCCAGGATGATCAAAATATAGGAGAAATTCAAAGATCTCGCCGGAAAATTGTACTTCTTGCCGGGAATTAGCGGGAAAAGGCCTGAAAGCGTTGTATTATCATTCGGGATAGCTGTAGTAGCTAAACTGGAGGGCAGGACAAAGAAGGGGGAATGAAAAGAAGAGGGAAGGTTGCAAATCTGGGGAATGATTTCAGGAAATCTGAGCCGTCGGTTGTATTCTAAATGGACGGCAAGTAGCAAAGCGGGGGAGAGAGATTTTGAAATCTCCGAAAGCTGTTTATAACGGTCAAAAATGTGTCAGGGGCAAACGGTCGGTTCCATTTGAAATTTTTTGGATTTGTGCACGAGGGGTCTTTTCTCTTTCTTAAATGATGGGCGAGGGCCGAGAAATTTATCAAAAGGGAATCTCCATGGCTAGATCAACGGCTCGATTAAATGGATGGGTCCCACCAAACAGAAGGGCTTAATCGAGATTATATTTTCTTTTTTCTGCCATGAATCTTCCTGTTCATCATGGCTTTTACAAATAATTAATATTTTTCCTCGATATATGAATATCTTATTTATTTCTACTTCAAACTTAAAAGTCAAGGAACTCGGAATGATGTGGTGGATACATGGAAATTATACTGTGCTACACGGGTTACCGGCTCCCATGGTAAACTCACAAGTCACAAGTGGTCCCAAACAACCATCACTTGAGAGCTCATTCCCTGACCACCTAACCTGATCCACTTGTCTTATTTTCGTTTCATTGAGCAGGAATTAACTTAAATCTAGGCCGTACAAAGGGTGGACCTATCAGGCTATCACCAATATTCGTGGATGGATGATTGATCATTGATGTTCCGCAGTCGTTGGTAGAGAGAGATGAGATAAAACTAAAAAAGTTCTTGGGAACATCAACAATTCGACATCGTTCTCCTTTTTAATTGACTTTTATTGGTAACTGTTAGAATGTTAATGGATCGCATTTCCTTGGATTTCGAGATACGATCTACTCCCAACGTACGCATCCAACACTGTCTTAACTGGATCTGTTCATGGGCCGGGCCCCCGGACGGGTTGACCTCGGGCCTAAAAGCCGGAGTTCGATTATTTTACGAGCCGGGCTCGGGATTTGTTAAAAAAGTCCGGCCCAAGCCTGGCCTGGCCTGACTTTTGTATAAGTTAAACCCTTACCCTAAATATTAATCCCTCTCTTCTCAACCCCTCTCTTATCACTCATCTCTTTTTCTTAGCCGAACAAACTCCCTTCTCAGTCACAGTCACACATAGCCAAACATTCTCGGGAAGACAAAACCGGCATAACCAGGGAACTCCAGCGGTGACGGGTGAATCCTCTCTCTCTCTCTCTCTCTTCAATGTTCGGTTGTTCCTCTTCTCATTTCTCCTTCTCACTCTCAGAATCTCTGCTCAGTTCATTTATCAAACGTGAACTCAAGCATCGATGAACACAGGCACCGGCAGTAAGTCCTTTCTCTTTGCCCTTTTGTTCTATTCCTCTCTTATTGTTTGGTCGGCGGCGAACACAGACACAGACACAGGTACCGGCAGCGAACACAGACACAAGCACCGATCTGTCTTTTTGTTAGGTCGAGCTTCAGGCTTTTTATTAGAGTCGGGCTCGGGCCCAAGTTGTAAGCCCGTTGGTCGGGTCAGGCTCGGGCTCGGGCCTAACAAAATCTTGTTTATGAAGAGTAAAAGCCCCGCTCGACCCATGAACAGATCTACTCTTAACAACTAGGGTTGTTAATCAGTCGGGTTGGACCCGACAAACTCCTCATATGTTGGTTTTGGTTCCACACCGATTCCTCATATGTTGTCTCAATTCCAATTGGGTTGAAAACGATTTCACTCAGTCCCAAACCGATTCAGATCCAACCCAAGTTCCTGGATTTCAAGAAATTATCTACTCCCAACAAATGTGTCCAACACTGTCCTAACAACTAGGGCTATCAATGGGTCAGGTTGGACCCTAGACCCAACCCATTAGCATCCCTACTTACAAGCCCTGAAGCCCAATGTGCGACGAGCCCGAATCACTCGCCAACAAAATATGTTTCAACACCCTTCCAACATGATCTGATACTATACATCTCATACATGCTAGTTCTAATCTCATGGTAAGATGTATGGTGCCAGATCATGTTGGGAGGGTGTTGTAACATGTTTTGTTGCCAAGTGATCCTAATTCATATGCGGTCGTGCTATGTGCGGATCTGGATCAGCTGCCAATAAAATACATTCCAACACATTCCCAATATATTTGACACCGCACATGTCACCTTGAGATTAGGGCCCACCATGTATGAGATATATGATGTCTAATCATGTTGGGAGCATGTTGGAACGTGTTGTATTGGCAAGTGATCCCAAGTCTTTTGCACATTGGCCTATTGGGAATTTGGGATACTGTTGGGAGCTTTTTATGATTTGATAGTGTAGTCGTTCAAGAGAAATAATCACTAAACTAGAAAGTTGGCCCATCAGAGGTGGAACCGTGGAAGGCCTTGGGCCCTTGGCTATGGGTCATGCATGTCTTTTGAAACATGGTTTTAAAACCTCATTGAGAAGGCAACATTGCAGGACTATTCGAGAGTCTAATCTAGAGGGCAAAGTGGAGTTTTTTTTTTTTTTGTAGAGTAAAGATGAACTACACAAGCCTAGGGGTAGCTATTCCCCAAAAATCGCACCAACAAATGAATTCTAGAGGCCTAGGAAGCACAGGGAGAGAATTGCTAATAAGAGAATCTGAGTCGAGAGCATGTTTTGCCAAACAATCAGCTGCCTGGTTAGCTTCATGAAAAGCATGAGAAAAAATCACACCACAATCCAGCAACTCCACCACTATGAAGCATTCATCAATGATTGTCTGAAGTCTCCAAGGCGGGTCAAGTGTCTTCTTGAGACAGGAAATGACGATGAGCGAGTCACCTTCAATGTAAATGGATTGATCTTTGAAGTTAAAAGCCATATTGAGTGCTTCCCAAGCAGCCTAGCCTACGCCTCAACAAGATTTATCGATGCCTCCCCAATAGGACAAGCTTTCAAATACAAGACCTCCCCAAGGGAATTTCTGACAACACACGCAACAGCACAACACCCCTCACTATTACGAGAAGCATCAAAATTGATTTTGATAACCCCTAGTTTTGGGTTCCACCAATAAATCGAGTTCCAAACTTTTTTATCGATCTTGTCCCTAGTTGTATTGTTACAAATCTCCAATTGTTTGTAGAAAGATTGAGCTTTATCAATGATCACGACCGGATTGATGTTTTTGTTATTAAAAATTTTCTCATTTCTATTCTTCCAGAAAAACCATGGAATAATACATGCTTTTCTCTACTTAATTGAGTCACATGGCTGTTAATCATGGTCATCTTAGACCACCAACTATTAATAGAGACTTCATTGTCCATTTGGTTCACAATGTCCTAGCCACTAGTCTCCAAACCTGTTTTGATCAATATTTTCATCAACTCTACAAAAGTTATATGCCTCACTTATGTTCATACCCCTCTTCCTAAAGAGGTCTTTGAAGTTAAAGTGGAGTATTGTAAGGCAACATTGCGGCGGATTGAATAGCTAATTTTGCTCAAACCCGACTTAGGAAATTGACTAACTATATCCTTGTTGTTTTAATATTGTCTTTAACCTTTACTATTTCTAACAATTGTTGCCATCATTAAATCATAATAAAAATAAATAAAATATCGACTTTGCCCTCCATTCTTTCTCAAATTTTCAGAATAAAACCCAAGTACTAAAAAAATTCACCCCATCGCCGTTGCCATCTTTTTTCTTTACATGGCACGATCCCAATGGTTGGATCTGATACCCAAAAATCTATTAATTTATTGACGCTAGAAAACCCAGACCAGTTTATAGAGCAGCAGAGCAATAGAAACAATGAGAGACAAAGACTTGGTTTCAGAAAGAGTAGCAGGGGGTGGGTCTGTTCTGGACTCTGCTCTGATGACACACAAGTGCTTGGTGGAGACGGAGATGATGATTGGTCAAGCGACTCAACTTGGCGATTGGCTTTTGGTGGTGATAGGTTCTTCCCGCTTATCTGGTGCTGATGGAGACATGACACGAGGAGCGTGGAGTCGTCAAAATTGTAGTGAAGGCTTCCCGACTGCAATGACGACTGGTCATCGGTTAAGTATTTGGATTCATCCATTTAACTTATTAATTTATCGTGTAAAACAAAAATGAAGAAGAGAGAAATTGCTCTCTCCACATACAAATGGTGACGAAGGCGGAAGGAGGGGAAAGAGAAAAAGAAAATGGGTGGTCTTTGAGTCAATACCAACAATAGGTTGATTCTATCTTAATTGGATCAATGGGAGCAGAACTTCTTGCACCCGATAGAATTCTCGTTCGTCCTCTTCGCCGCCTCTCTCTATCAACTTCATCGGGGGCGAACTCGGGATACTATCAAAGGACAAACCTTTCGACTTGTCTTCCCTACTCTTTTTGAAAACCGAATAAGTGAACATTGAAGAGATACGCTGCTTCCCCAGAGCTGCTGCAACAGAGAGGGTTGAAGGCTTATTGGGGGCTAGAACCTTCTTCTCCCTCTGATACCAAAAACAAAGAAGACAAATGGAGAGAATAATAATTCTTGATATAAAATTCAACAGGTTACAACCCTATTTATAATAGAGCTAAGGATACAAGGTCGGCTACCTAAATTAGAATACAAAAAGGATATGTACAACTAATTTCAATAGGACTATCTCTCCTAGAATTAAGGAGATAATGATAGGATACTAATTTCGAGAGGACTATCTCTCCTTAATTCTAGGATACTAATGTTGATAGATTATGCTAACATCCCCCCTCAAACTCAAGATGGTAATGTATCAGTCATCTGGAGTTTGCCAACTAGAGCACGGAAGCGAAGAGGAGAGTGAGCTTTGGTAAATATATCTGCAGACTGATCCTAGGAAGAGACAGGAATAAGGCGAACGGTACCCTCGAGCACATGATGACGAATAAAGTGACAATTAGTCTCAATATGCTTAGTGCGCTCATGAAATACATCAATGTGGGCAATCTGTATGGCGCTACGACTGTCACAGTAAAGTGAGGTTGCGGATGAATGAGTAAGTCCCATGTCATGGAGTAACCATCATAACCATAACAGCTCGGAGGTAGTGTCAGCAAGAACTCTATATTCAGTTTTAGTACTGGAACGAGAAACAACCGTTTGCTTCTTACTACGCCAAGATATAAGAGAATCTCCAAGAAAGAAGCAATAACCAGTAGTGGAGCGTCTATCAGTAGGATCACCGGCCCAATTAGCATCAGAATATGCGATCAACTGAAGAGAGGAAGAACTGGAGTAGCGAAGTCAATGAAACAAAGTGCCCTTGACATAACGGATGATACGAAGCACAGCAGCATAATGATTAGTGCGAGGGGCAGACATGAACTGACTCACAATATGAACAACATACGCAATATCAGGACGAGTAACAATAAGGTATACAAGACTGCCAACTAGTTGCCGATATAAGGTGCAGTCACTAAGAAGAGTACCATCAATGGCTGTAAAATGGGCATTAGGCTCAATCAGAGTGTTAACAGTCTTAGTATCAGTGAGTCCTACATGAGAAATAAGATCAGTAGCATATTTGGCCTGAGACAGATAATATCCCAATTAGTCGGAGGAGACCTCAACGCCTAGGAAATAATTTGGTCGACCAAGATCTTTCATTTCAAACTGTTTGCTAAGAAAAGTCTTAAGAGCGGAAATGCCCTACAAATCATCGCCAGTAATGATCATGTCATCCACATAAAGGAGGAGAATGACACAACCCTGAGAGGTCTTACGGATGAACAAGGCATGATCATAAGTGCTAGATTTAAAACTAAACTGACAAACAATAGAGCTGAATTTGGAGAACCATGCTCGAGGCGCCTGCTTAAGTCCATATAGAGCCTTACGGAGACAACAAACATGATTAGGAAGATGATCATAACTAGGAGAGGGCTGCATATAAATCTCTTCAGAAAGATCACCATTGAGAAAAGCATTCTTAACATCCATCTGAAATAACTGCTAGTGCTTAGCTACAACAATTCCAATAAGACCGCGAACAGAGGTGAGACGGGCAACTGGGACAAAAGTCTCCTCATAATCAATGCCATACTCCTGTGTGAACCCTTTAGCTACCAATCTAGCTTTATACCTTTCAACTGAACCATCTGCCCGGGTCTTGATTTTGTAGACCCATTTACAACCAATCACGGATTTATTTGGAGGCAGGTCAACTAAATCCCAAGTGTGAGTGCTTGTAAGAGCTTGAATTTCTTCTACCATTGCTTTTTGCCATAGAGGGTCAGTATTATCCTCACGATAGGTGCAATGTTCATATAAAGATACAATGGTAGAATAAAAATGAAAATCACGAAGAATAACAAAAGGTTTAGTGACCCTACCAGAACGACGGAGTGGAGCATCAAAATGGTCAGGGTTGAACTAATCAGAAGCAATCAAGGGCTCAAAAGAAGGCAGAGCTGGAGGATCCATAGCCAAGGTAGATGCATTCGGAGAGGTTGCAGGTTGTGCAGTACTGTTAGAGCTACCAGAGGAAGAAGTAGTTGGACCTGCAGGTAAATCATCAGGAAAAAGCGAAATAGTAGGATAAGTAAAAAATGTGAAGATGTCGTGGTAACTCGAAATGGGGAGAGACTTGAGAACATTTTGTGTTCCCAAAAGGTAACATGACGAGATATGCGAAGTCGTTGGGTAAGAGGATCCCAACACCGATATCCTTTATGTTCAATACCATACCCGAGAAAACAACATAGACATGTTTTTTGTTCCAATTTGGTATGTTCATGAGGTTGTAATATAACAAAACAAGCACAACCAAATACACGAAGAGACTGGTAATCAGGGCAATGGCTATACAATCGTTCATAAGGAGAAATATTACCAATAACAGGAGAAGGAATGCGATTGATGGTATAAACAGCAGTAAGGGCTGCTTCCCCCCAAAAACGTTCAGGACAAGAGGAAGAGATTAAAAGAGCTCAAACAGTATCAAGAATATGCCTATGTTTTCGTTCTACACGCCCATTTTGTTGAGAGGTATCAGGACAAGATCTATGAATGATAGTTTCATTTTGTGAAAGAAATTGGGTAAGGATAGAATCTCTATATTCCATGGCATTATCAGTGCGAAAAATTTTGATGATAGAGGAAAACTGAGTTTTGATCATGGTGGCAAATTGAATATAAATTGCAAGTAATTCAGATTTATTACGCATAAGATAAATCCATGTATATTGAGAGAAATCATCAATGAAGATCACAAAATAACGTGAACCACCCATGGTATTATGAGGCGAAGGTCCCCAAATATCAGAATGAATAAGATCAAAAGGTGCAGAAGAAATAGAATCACTTATATTAAAAGGCAAAGCATGATGTTTTGAAAGATGACATGAAACACAATCAAAGTGTGTTGTTTTAATAGGACCCAAACATCCATTAGAAATTAAAGATCCTAATCTAGAGGTAGAAATGTGACCTAGGCAAGAATGCCAAACACTAGAGGTGACAGCAACAGCAAGAAATGGTAATTTAAGAGATGATAGCTCAAACAATCGCCCAATCTTACGATCTGTCCCAATGATCTTCCCTGTCCGTGGATCCTGCACAGTACAACCACGACTTGAGAAATGTATTTCAAAACCAAGTTCACATAATTGTCCAACGGATATAAGATTTAGAGATAATTGAGGTACCAAAAAAGTGTTAGGAAGTGATAAACGAGATGTTGAAATAGTTTCTACACTTTTGACAGTTAAGGTGGAACTATCGGCAGTATGAACAATTGGTGCAATAGAAGGATGTGACTTGGAAGTAAATAAGGATGAATTTGATGTCATATGATTGCAACAGGCAGAATCAAAATACCATGATGAGGTAGTACCTAGAGTGACGGACAAGACTGAATTAGAAGGCATACCAGAATCAGGTTGGAGTTGTTGAAGAAGAGCTTGGAGTCCTCTAAGAGAAAATTTTGGAAGAGGTGTTATCAGAAGAATCCTTTGTGGCAGCAGCTGCAATAGAACTCGAAGCCTGAGAACCCATGGATGAGGACTTCTGTCTAGATGCATTTTTGGCTTGCAAGTGGCAGCACTCAAAAATAGTATGACCAGTCTTCTTGCAGTAATTGCAGAAAGTCCGTTTTGAAGATTTAGAGGAAGTTGAAGATGTAGCAGACGTACCCGGAGTAGCAAAAACAGCATCAATAGATAATAAGGATCGCTCATCTCGAAGTGTTTTTAGTCGAGTGTCTTTAGAGAGCAAATCTTTGATTACAACTTCAAGGGAAGGCAATGGGCTACAATGAAGTAGAGTACCACTAATAGGTTCATACTCATCCCTGAGAGTCATCAGAATATGCCAAACACATTGGCGATCGCAAAGCTTAGAATAAGTAGTAGCTGCAGAGGTACTATCCCATTCAGGTTCACACTGTGCTAACTAATCCCAAAGAACTTGTAATTCAAAGACATAACTGTGAATGGTCTATTTAGGTTGTTGCTTCATATGGTGAAGAAGCCTATAGAGCTGAAACTGATGTACATCATCAGAAATAGAATAACGAGCTTGTAAGAAATCTCATACCTCTTTAGGGGAGTCATATCTGCGAAATTCCAACTTGATGCTTGCAATACAAGTATTGCGAAACCAGGTCAATATTTGATGATTTTTCTATTCGTTCAACAAATTTATCTTCTGTTTCATCAACAATTTTAGAAGGTTTGGGAATCTCACTAGTCACATATCGCCATAGAAGGTGGACCTTGAGAAAACGGCACATCTCTCAGGACCATAAATCATAATTTGAGCCACCGAAAGTAATAGTGATGGGATGAGAGATATGTTGAGCAGCTTCAAATGAATCCATGAGGAGAAACACAAATCTTTGGAGCAACACAAATCATGGGAAAATCTTAATACTAACCTTAAAAAAAAAAAACTCCGCAGAATCCCTAATGTCTTCTTCGTCGGGGCAACCTCGGTTCTGGTACACACAGACGCCATCGAAGGTTATGCACCTACATAACCTTCTTTGGAAATTCGCAGACTACAAGATGTAAACCAGGTTAATTGGGGTCTCTGAAGGGACAACCACCGGTGTCAAGAAGCTTCACCAGATGCAAGCCGCTAGAACTTTGCTCTTTCCTATGAAGCAAACACCACCCTGGTTCTCGTCCTTTACTAGAAAACAGCTCGAAAGAAGACTGATCGAAACAGTCCTTAGAGAATCACCAAACCAATCTCAGAGATTACAGAGAAGATACGACTTCTAATGCACTTCATTTGAAGTAGACAGCACCCAAGAGAAAGAGCTTCAATAGATCTAAGATCGATCCAGCTCTGATACCATGATACGAAAAACAAAGAAGACAAATGGAGAGAATAATTATTTTGATATAAAATTCAACAGGTTACAACCCTATTTATAATAGAGCTAAGGATACAAGGTTGGCTACCTAAATTAGAATACAAAAATGATATGTACAACTAATTTCGATAGGACTATCTCTCCTACAATTAAGGAGATAATGATAGGATACTAATTTTGATATGACTATCTCTCCTTAATTCTAGGATACTAATGTTGATAGAATACGCTAACACTGTCTTTTTCTTCTTGCATCTTTTATTGCCACCGTCTTGGTCGCATAGAATTCGGTAAGCAAGGCGATGAAATGGTGGCAGCTGATGGCGAAGGTGGCTGAAAGTGGAAAGCTTTTGAGCGGTGGCGGAGGTGGCGAAGGCGACTACTAATATGCTAAGATCGATTTGGCGGGAAATTTCGGATAGGCGGGAGAGGTGAAGACCCCGAGGGAGAAAAGAAAGAAGTAGATGATTGTGATTGACTTGACGGGGAGAGGATGAAGCGACATCACCCCTGGAGAGACTGATTGTAGATTGCAGGGAGGCAGCTAAGGTTTCGACCTGGCGGATGAATTGGAAGTAAGAGATACAACGGGCGGTGGAGGCATCGATGAGGACGGTTGTGTTATCCAGGGATGAGCTGGGGCCGGCAGAAGGTTTCCATACTCTCTGTTCACAATCTCAAATCCAAAACTGTAGGCAAAGGGCGCCTCACTCGCACATCCCACCATGCATTGGGAACATCTTCCGTATTTATAAATTATTTTTCTGGGGAGATGTTCCCAATGCAGGTGGATATGCATGTGAGGCGCCCAAGTGTGAGGAGCAGATCCCGTTCCATAGGCAACAACCTCTCAGCCATCTCTCCACGAGGCAACAATCTCACCAACTGTGTGAGGCAAGTAGGCAACAGTTGTTGCTATCCCAGGCATTATTTTCACCAAACCTTACCTCTAGCTTTGCCAATTAGTGAGCTATTGGGTTACAAGATCCGGGAATAAAAGCAATTGAAAACAAGGAGTTATATCTTTAATTGCCTGTAGTCTTCGAGGATGCTAGTAGCTTTCAAATGAGGAATGAGGAGTGATTGTGCATTGCTTAACATACTTTTAATAATTGTCTCAGAATCGCCTTCAAATTTCAAAGCAGATGTTTTCATACTCCATTGCCAAACCGATCAGAATTCCTTCTTCATTGCCATAGTGCCTCCGCATCGATAAGAATGGAGAGGGGGAAGACATTGACTTGCTTCGCAGGTGGGCTAGCTCCTTCCTGCTTCCTTGAAGACAAGAGGGATAGAGGATAGTATTGGGTTTTTAAAATATTTATTCATCATTTGGTGTCATGTGTGTACTGATTTTGACAGAAGGTTAACTGACGTTAGCAACTGAAGTAGATTTAGTCAATTATTAGAAATAGTAGTACCACAGACAATAGTCAAACAGTAGGGGTAGAGTTAGTCAACTAGCTAAACCTTAAAGATACTTAAAGAAATTTGCCCTAAAAAACCTCATTGATTAGAGTAGTCAAACCATTCAATTTAAGAACCAGTCACTTGTTCGTATTTGGCCAGGATTTTCTCAAAAAACCATTAAACCGCTGATCCGAATGGATGATTGGTTAAGCCATCCGATCAGACATGTGGTTAGATGAAACTGGCATTCATCCTCATCTTCATCATCACCATCTAAACCTTTGTCATTATCATCATCTAAGCCGTATCCCAACTAAATGAATTCAGCTATATGAATCCCGTTTTATCATTTTGTTTTGTTATGTCATCATATCCATCATTAACTTATAGGTGAATCCCGTTTTATCATTTTGTTTTGTTGTGTCATATCCATAATGCTTAAATCCCTTCTTGTTACTTTAACACCCAAATATTTTTTTTTTTTTGTTCGTCCCTAGTTCTTCAAGTCCTTCAACTTTGAACATATCACCTTTACTAATAGGTATTTATGCATATTACTAAGTCATCTCAATTTTTTTCTCATTTTATTCATTTATCCTATGTCTTTTACATGATCTGATTTCTAACCTAATTCTTAATTTTTTTAATCATCCATGTAAACTTGATAACAAAGTCAAGATGGCCGAGTTGGTCTAAGGCGCCAGTTTCAGGTACTGGTCCGAAAGGGCATGGGTTCGAATCCCATTCTTGACATTTACAAATTTTTCTGCAGGATCAAACTTGGGCTTGGGCTGAACAAATTCTGTAATTACAAAAGCCCGCCCGTGAACAGGTCCAATAACCATTTTTGAATTATGAGAGCAATATACCAATTTAGATGTGGATTATACTAAAATTACAATACATCAAACATTTGACGTCTTTTTCATCATGTTTGATTACGCCTTAACGCTCAAAAAGAAGTAAAAAATTAAAAAGAAAATATTGAGATTTGAATGATTATAACCTAAACTCAAGAGGTTGTCTACCCATAAACAATCTACTAAGTATATGGATGGGTTTGGATTTTGAATGATTGTAAGTGGGTAGATGATCACAAAGTCAATTATAACTATAGATCCGGCCAGTTCCAACCAAATTCATGACAGGTAACTTCTTAGGGCTACATCCGATTTGAGCTAGGGTCATTAGGGATTAAGGTCCATTGAAAATTTAGCAAATTTTCCGTCCAATTTGAATTAAATTGCACCTTCAAAACTTCTCTGACCCAAATTTCGATTTAATCATCCGCTAAACGTAACCCATTGTTTATGTTCATATTTATATACTACTAGAGTTACAAGTGGAGAATGGTTAATATGGGTTGTATGTGTGGTTTAACTAAGAAACACGACACGTCTTAGGGTCCATTTGGTTTGTAGTTGAAATCAGAATTAAAACTTCTCATAGTCAGAATCAGAATGGTTTATTTCCATAATCTATTTGATTCACACAAGAATCGGATTTGAAATTAGAATCAGTTGAAATGGGATTTTATTCCCATGGGAGGGTGAAGGAATGGCCATTCCCTCAAATGGGAGAAAGACATTCCATCGGAAATAAAAATGGGATTCTGATTCTATTCAACCAAATTATTAGAATTCAAATGGATTTACGATTTTGGTTCCAAACCTCTATTCCTACAAACCAAACGGACCCTTAGTCTTAAAAAGTGAAGGCCACTGAAACTATAGAAACATAATTATCATATGGCCATATTATGAGCATTCATGCATACTCACCCCAAGAAAATGACTTCCATCCTAATTTTTCTTTTTTTAAAAAGAAGGGGTAAACTGCTGAAACCTCCCCTTAAGTTTCTGGTTGTTAATGAAACATTTCCTGAAGATTGGTAATTGCAATCACCTCCCTTAAACTTTTTGACATAGTTGCAAAAGTAGACCCCCTTTGATAGAATCTTTTAAAGAGAGGCATGGAAATATCCAAAATACCCATGCAATTACTTCTAACAAAAATGTTTGTTTTCCAATTTTTCTCTTCATATGAATTATTGCCCCAAACTCTTCTATTCTCTTTTCTGAAATTGATTTATTTTCTAAATTTGTCCTTCTTATCAATCACTCAAATGTAAAACTACAACTTTAAGCTCTATTTTTATTGTCCATAAAATTTGTATTGCTTTTTCATGGTTTTTTTAGAAGATTATAATATAGGGGGGACTACTTGCAATTTCTATTTTAGGCTTAGAAGTTAGAACAATGCCAAGAGGAATTTGTTAATTGATTTCACGTCCTTAATCTAGGCGGTTGAACCATTTGACTCAGGAACTAATCACTAGGTGATTCCATTCTCCTCTTAAGCTGGAATCTTCTAAAAACACCATTGACACATGTCAAACATTCAGTAAATCACTGACTTAGATGGTTGAACTGTTAAAGTATTTATCTCAAACAATGTTTTTTTTTTTAATATTTTAACTAATTTTTATTTTTTAATATTTCATATCGTAAAGGATTGTTTTCTTCAAACCATACAGTTGAACTGTTGAAGTAGAAACCAGTGGCCAAACTAGTTTTATTTCGGGTTGATTTTTAAAACCTTAATGAAACCACCTATTTCTGTCACATGGATATATATATATATATATATATATATATATATATATATTTAACCAATCCAAACCATCTGAGGATTCACTGAGGATTTTCATAATTAATATAATATAACCTGTTGGAAATTTTTTAAGCATAAAACAACTATAAAATGGGATTATTTTAGATATCTGACAATGTATGTTGGATTTTTTTTTCATCAAGTATTGGAGATAGAAAACAAATGGGGCTCTCCCCAAGCTAACAAGCTCATTAGCACCTGAACTTAGATTTAGTTTGGAAAGAGTGCAAATACAAGATCTCGAAATACAGTATATAAAGCTTTGCATTGTATATATTTGTATTTATGACTCAGTTTAGGAAGAGTACAAATAGAAATATGCACGGCGCAAATATAAATTTAAAAACACAAAATAAAATACAAGGCTTTGCATTGTTTACACACTTTCCAAGCTGAGCTTTTGGTTCAATTTAGAAAGAATACAAATATAAATATGTACAATACAAATACATACAAAATCTAAGGCTTTCCAAACTAAACTTAAAAGTTCTTTGCGCATGTGTGCGCTATAAACTGGTTTGATGAATTTTATTGATTTGTTTTTGACTTTTTTCTGTAAAAGACTATGAATTCAACCTAAAAGAAAAACCATACCACTACAACACACAAAGAAAATAAAAAACCTACCCACTAACTAAGGGCACTAACCACACACCATTGAAATCTCAACAACTAGGGGTGATTAAATTTAGCCAGCCCAGCCTAGCCTTGGGCCTGGACCCAATACTTTAGGCCCATATTATATATAAATATTATAATATGACAAATATAATACATATTATATAATATTTTTTGTTATGTAAATTTTAACATAAATTTTATTTGTTACATATCATTTACTTATTGTTTTATATTTAAAATTATAGGCCCGGACCTGGCCTGGCCCAGCCATGATTTACTCGAAGTGCTGTAATGGGAATGAGTTTAGCAAATTGGTTTTGGCCCAAGTGCATGTGTTAAAAGACAAAAGAACACTCGTGTAGCACCATTTTTCTCTTCATAACCAGGGCTTTTTTTGTCTTTTGAATGGGAATGATGCCCTTCCCGTGCCCCTATTTTATTTGCATTCTCACGTGCAAGTACAATGATTCGTGACTGCTGCCTGCTGGGACCGGTCTCACCGTCTGATTAAAATTCCTAATTGTACACGTGGTTGACGTTAAACTCTGGTAGACGGTCCTTAGGACCTCCAACAAGTATAAACGCGGGAACAGAGCCGAAAACCCTATAGAAAAAAACGAAATTAACGGCCTTTCCTTCTGCTTTTGTGAACTGACCCTTTTGATCTCCTTTCGCTTCAACGGAAGCAAAGCTAACGCACAGTGCTCAGAATGGATTCAACAGGGGGAAGTCAAAGCGAAAACGAAGAGAATAAGAGATATAGAAAGAGAAAGAGGTCTAACGAAGAAGACACTGCAAAGGCAGAAGCAGAAGATAAAGAGGCGGAGAACTCAGATAGGAGTAGCCGAGACTTGGTGCAGGATGGAGAAGAAGGCGAAGAGAAAGGTACGGTCGGCGCGACGGCGAAGAAGAATAAGAAGAAGTTGCAGAGTGGATCAGGAATCATGAGCAATGAGTCTTTCTCTCGGTTGGGCCTCTCAGAACCGACCATGAAAGCTATTCAAGACATGGGATTTGAGAAGATGACTGAGGTAGCGATTTTTTTTTTTTTTATCTTTATAACTTCATTACGGTTCGATGTCCTGGGACGTCTCACCATCGGTTCAGGTCGAACCATTTACTGAGCTTTCAATATGCGAATTAAATTGTATAAATAAACAAAAGAGCACAATTTAATCGTGCAATACCCAACTCAATTATGTGAACTTTAAGTTTTTGTTGAACAGAGAAGATACATGAACTTGGAGTTCGATTTGAACATTAGCCCATGCTTTCTTCAACACAACTCTTGTCTCTTTCATAGTCCAACCTTTACCGTTCCATAGTCTCTGGATTTTTTCTGTAACTTTTCTTAATCTAGACTTTTGTTTTCGTATATGTTTGCATTCGGATGATATTCGAGGCTTTAAGAGTTAAAAATTTTGCTGCACCACTTGTGAATTTTTTCTGGTTGACAAAGAAGCGTCATTAACTACCATGGACAAGTAAATTTTCTGAACCTTTTTGTTAGTTGACTCCTAATTTCTACTTGACACAAAAAGTTGGTTAATCCACAAAAAAAGAGGAAATAACTTTGATTCTACAATCTTGTTCAGCAGCTTTTGGACCAATATTTCTCAACACTCTGTTCTAATATGCAAGAATTTGGTACGGTTACCCTGAAGCCCATCTTCCTTGTGAATTGATCTACTGGCATCGAATGACACACAGAATGGACAATTCAATAAGACATCTTGGATCAGATCTCTATAGATGCACCAAACATCTATGCAGATGAAGTGTTCTGGATATCACAATGACCTAGGTCCAAGTTGTTGGAATTAAAACTTCAGTAGTGAACATTGTTGTACTCTTGTAGGTTTCCCTTTCAACTGAAAGTCTTAATTGAAATGATGCACAGGTTGCTTAGCATGCACATGATTGAAAATCAATTCTCAACTTGTTGGTTTTCTACGAATGTTGGGTCACAGATCAACTTCTCTCTTTTTTTCTATATCATTATTCGATATCATATTCATAGGTAAGGAAACCTGTAGGCTGATAATTATTTGCAAAAATACCATAGATATTGATTGTCAAGAGAAACTATCCCAATCTCATATGGGGTTACATGCTTGCTGCACAAATTTTTGTTTGACTGTCTTAGTTTTTTCATATCCTTCAGTTATCTAGTATCTCATATCATTTTAATATTTCATTTCAATCATGAAAGCATTCAAAAAAAAAATTAAAATAAGTATCCTAAGATTTTGGCAGTTCTATCATCATCTGTAAAGATCTCCTCTAAGAACTGCTTTCTCACTATTCATTTCTCTTTACAACTACAGATTCAAGCTAGAGCTATCCCACCACTTTTGGAAGGCAAAGATGTTCTTGGAGCTGCAAGAACCGGTTCTGGGAAGACCCTGTCTTTTCTAGTACCAGCCGTTGAACTGTTATATCACATCTGTTTTTCTCATCGTAATGGAACAGGTGTTGTTATCATTTGCCCAACAAGGGAGCTTGCCATACAGGTAGAATCATTGCCATTCTTCTCAAAATTTCTGAAGAACAAGAATTTTCTCAATGGAAAATTATTTTCCTAGTTTAACACTACTGCTTGCTTATGGGGAATTTTGTTAGTTAAAGCTTTCAAGCATATATTTCTGGGTTCTTATCCCACATATCCACAAACTGTGTTTGACTCATTTTTCTCTTCTTACAGCATTGTTTAATTATTTTTTTCTTTGAAACCAATCCTTAGTCAAGTTGTTAATGTGCTGTTTTTCATCTCATAGATTTTCCATTCCTCTCATATAAAGATGTCTAATCTTATTTCCATCTACTTATGGTCCTTCGGAAAGGTTTTTATTTTGATGGAAAAGAAAGTTCCCTGCATCCTCTAATTATTCTTGAACTCTTTAATTTATAAACGCATCAACATGTTTTTCAAACCTTATCGTTTATTCAATTAACTAGTTAGGTATTATTTAGATTGCCTCTCATAATTCAAGAAAAAATTCTCACCTAAAGGCTTTTCTCATCTTGAGATAATTTTAGCATTTTCACTTGTAAGTTCTAACTAGCAGCATTCAAGTACTGTACAGTTTTAGCAGCATTTTATATACAAGGAGTTCCATTTGAAGACTAATCTTCCATTGATATAGTACAGACACATGCTGTTGCAAAGCTACTTCTTAAGTACCACACACAAACTCTGGGATTGATTATCGGTGGTGCATCTAGAAGGGGAGAAGCAGAACGCCTTGTAAAAGGGGTAAATATTTTAGTAGCAACCCCTGGGAGACTTCTAGATCATCTTCAAAATACCAAAGGCTTCATATACAAAAACTTGATGGTAAATGATCCTTTCTTCCTTTGGTATTACTTCATTCATGTTTATTTTTAGTCCTTCCCCCACCCAGTGTTGCATTTCTGATTCCTTTCCCTCTTTCTGACTTTTAAATTATTCGAAAGTTCCTATTTCTCGTTTTGATGGGTTTTGAGTAGAGGAAATTTGGTAGAGGATAGGAGACAAGCTATATTGATTGCTACTTGCTGGATGTCGGTGAATGAAATCTCATTATGGTAGATAAAACATCATTAGGAATGTATAGGTTATGTTTCAAATGGGTGGATTTGAATAATGTTGGAGAGATAAAGATGCAATAAATCTCGGGCTGGCAAGCATGAGAACACAGGTTTTAGTGTGAGAGCAGCCACTTTGTGTAAAAAATATGTGATTGATTATCCAAGTCTACCCCTCCCAAAACCCCAGATAACTGGGACCAACATTGGTTAATGGCCTTTAGATAAAGATGCAATTGAATTACTTTAAGATCCTTATTTAATCAAATCTACATTGTAAGTTCATTTCAAGTTATGCATATAGGACTCAGAGAGGGGTTGCATTATATATAATACATCTTTTCCACTATTGAATTCTACTTGTTTTATATCTACAAAGTTATGACTAAATATTATAAGGTAGTAGGTAGTTGTTATATCATTGTGTGAGACTGCAATCTTGATTATGATGTGATACAGATGGTGAATTATGGGGTACCCTACTACCCTTTCTAGCTCCAGATCAAGAACTATTCATTTGACCACCTTCCTCTGTGTGTGCACACGTGCGTGACTGCGCCACATGGAGCAATGATGTAGCTAATCCCAACCATCCATCTTATGGGATCTTCAATCTCATAATCCATATCAGCTTCAAATGTGACCTTGTATTTGGGAGTTTTTAGTGACATCGGATGTCCAGAGTTTTAAGTTTCTTAATTAAAAATATTCCTATAGAGAGGGGCTTTTTGTGGACATGTTCTGATGGTTTCCGGATGAAACATTAATGGGGTGGAGAGGGGAACATATGGGACCATTTGAAGCCCCCAACCATGCTCAAGTGGATGATATCTGTGTTATCCAGACTTCTCTGAAATGACCTAACTAGTAAACCTATTCCATATATACAATACTTTTAGTTCTGCACACACTTTTATTTCTTTATTTGAATTAATAACAAAACTTATTTCTAACTTTGAAGTTCATTGTTTTCCGTGTGTGATTGCACAAATGCTCTATTTTATGTGCAGTGCCTTATTATTGATGAAGCTGACAAAATATTGGAAGCAAACTTCGAGGATGACATGAGGAATATTATTAAAATTCTACCAAAGGTAAATAATTTTTTAGTAAGTATTATTTTGAAAACTTAATTAGGTATATTGAGAGGGAAGTTTTGATGCAGTGCCTAATTTCCTTCCCTTTTTAACTTTGACTAATGCAGACTGACAAAAATAAGTGGCATTTCCTAGAAATTATGACTAGATCTTAACAAACTGGAATTATTGCTTCGAAATACTGAAATAAAATAATAATTGTGAAACTTGGACTACCTAGTTATTCAACTTTCGTTGGAGTAATTTCATTTTCTTTTTTAACAATAGATCATTTAATATTTACATAATGTACTCAAATTTTAGTTTCAAAAAGTTTTTTTTTTTCAATTGTTCTGTACAAAAAAGGTTAATGATTACTCATGCCCCTGGTTTCTGCTGCTAAGACATTGGTTGTTATTCATTACTAATTCTTTATCCTCTGGGATTGGTTTCTGATCTTATAATATAAAGAAAATCTAGAATCTGGAGAGCATGATTATTTTTCTGAATCAGTAATACCAAGGTTATCTGTAGAGCACATGCAAAAGGAAAATTCTATGAGATCCTTCTATCTGGCTCATTCTCAAGAGACAACAGAAGTGGTTGGTGCTGCTTGTGTCTGGGGCCTTCAAATTCCTCCAAGTTTAGAGGCTTTTGTTTTACACATTCTCTGCTAAGGCTCTTATAGTTGTATATTTGGAGTGTTTCACTTGTTTCTGTTGGATGCACCATGTACAAGTCAGAGGAGGCAGTGTTTCACTTGTTTCTTTTCTTCCATGAGTCTTGTATATTTGTAGTTTTCTCTGTTTTCTTTTTGATATCCTGGTAGGAATATGCTCTCTTGACCTTATCTTCTGTTGGTTATAGGACCTTTTAAATGATGATTCCTCTTGCTGTTTGTAGGGATGTTCATAAAAAGAGGAATGCAAGTATCTTTAAAGGGGGNGGGGGGGGTTTGAGCCTATCCCTGCATCTTTGTGCCAATGCTATCTCATTTCTTATGGATAGAGCATTCACTTTAACAGATTTTTCTAGGTGTAACTGGAAGGACTTGTCTTAACTAACCATTTGTTTTGGGTGTAGAGATTAGCACACTCTAAATGGTTTTCAATGGGCTAGTCATCCATATTACCTTCTATGTTTTTAATGAATCATTTTCTATTTGGTTCTGATCAGGTAAGTGAAAGGAACAATAGAAAAAACTTGAGATATGCCTGATAGCATAAAATGATAGGTGCTCAGCAATATATACTGACATCTATTCTGTACTTATGACTATTATATTAATTGCATCTCGGTCTGATTGAAATGAGATGGAATTGTATTCTTGTTCATTTCTTGTTCATAGTGATCTAATTGAAATATTTGTAATATGCCAGGAGAGGCAAACAGCTCTTTTCTCTGCTACTCAGACTACAAAGGTTTGTATTTTGCATGCAAAATTTTCATGATTTGTTCTGCCTGTCCTAGTAATCTCAGGGAAGAATAATTTATTACTTCAGGTTGAAGATCTTGCACGGGTGTCATTTCACACAACTCCAGTGTATATTGGCGTGGATGATGGGAGGTCAAAGGTAAACAAACAGCCACAATGGTTTCCTTCATCCCAACTATTAGTGGAAGCTAATATGAATGTAGGAAATGTAGGTCACTAATGATGGACTGCATGAAGGCTATTGTGTCGTGCCAAGTGCTAAGAGATTTATTGTTCTCTATTCTTTCTTGAAGAGAAACCTGTCAAAGAAAGTGATGGTGTTCTTCTCCTCATGTAACTCGGTCAAATTTCACTCAGGCCTTCTCAAATACATTAAGATGGATTGCTTTGATATCCATGGACAACAAAAGCAAACAAGAAGGACATCCACCTTTTTTGATTTCTGCAACACAGAGAAGGGAATCTTGTTGTGCACTAATGTAGCAGCTCGTGGGCTTGATATTCCTGCTGTGGTATACCTCTTTCTTCTATATCTTGGCAATTATATTCTGTGATTACCATTCTTGTGCATATGATCCAGAATGCTCACCTTGATTTCCTTGCCCTTTCTTTTTTCTTTGCCTATTTCATAGGACTGGATTGTGCAGTATGATCCTCCAGATGACGTTAGGGTACCTTCATTCTCTGTCAACATGTTCTAATTTGTTTGTATTGTCTGCATTCTTGGGTAACTATTTCTTTTAAAACTTTGTTATTACTACTTTCAGGAATATATTGCCCGGGTTGGCCGTACAGCCCGTGGAGAAGGTGCAGAAGGTCATGGCTTGCTCTTCCTGATACCAGAGGAGTTGCAAATTCTTCGTTATCTTAAGGTTTAGCAATTTTCATAAACAAGAAAACTACCTTCCCCGTTGCTTGCTTTATTTTAGGGATGGGGTGATGAATTTGATGGACAGATCTTAGTATGATCTTATTCTTTTCTTCTTCTTTTTTTCTTAATTCATTGCAGTCAGCTAAGGTACCAATTGAAGAGTATGATTATGATGAAAAGAAGCTGGCAAACATGCAGTCTGCCCTGGTATTCTCCTGCTTCTTATATGTTTGATAATTCTTTGGTAGTTAGCAATAAAGTGGAGGGATTGCAGTTGATCTGGGAATTGATGCAGGAGAATCTAGTAACAAACAACCATTACCTGCACCAGTCTGCTAAGGATGCATACAAATCATATATATTAGCATACAATTCGCATTCTATGAAGGATGTTTTCAATGTCCACCGCCTTGATCTTCAGGTACATACCTAAAAATACATCTTCCAAGGACTATATATATGAGCATATAATAAATTCTTGCATGCTGTTGGATCATGATTGACAGGCTGTTGCTGCTTCATTTGGCTTTTCTTGTCCTTCAAAAGTAAATCTTAACATAGACAGTAGTGCATCAAAGTTTAGAAAGAAGATGCATAGAATTGAAGGGAGCCGAAGTGGGTTCAGTGAAACCAACCCTTATGGAAGGAAGAACTGTGAAGATGATAAACGACAATTTGTAAGGTACTAGCAGAATCTGCAGTGTTGGATAAGTATGGTTCTGTTATAATATTTGGTAGAGGTGTCTTACCTCTCAGCCAAGTTCCAGGCTTCCAGCTAAGTTGCTAACAAGTTTTGTCTTGTTTTTTGAGATATTTATCATCTTTTAATTTCTTGAGCCACTAGAGCAATCAAATTTCACCACTATATTCATTTTGCTTAGACAAATTGTATGGACCCAATTCTATCATCTTCAAGGGGTCCCATTCTCATATAAGTACGAGGTGACTCCCTGCATCTGGGTTTACCTTTTACCCACCTCAGCGATGCAGTCTGCAGCAAACTAGAACAGAGACGTTTTAAGAGGATATTTTCTTCAGATTTAAGAATTGAGTGGGCAGATTCCAGAATACGATTCCACTGCTTGGGTTAATTTTTGAGAAAAAAAAGTTGAATTAATAAAACTAATGAATTTTAGAACCTCACTCCTCTTCTTTTAACATCTTTTAGCGTCGGTTTGGTTTATAACTGGAATTGGAATCAGAATCGGAATGATCAATTTCTATAATCTGTTTGGTTCAGACATGAATCGGAATGGGAATTGAAATCAATTGGGATGAGATTTTATTCCCATGGGAGGAGGGAATGGCTATTCCCTCAAATGGGGGAATACCATTCTACAAGGAATTGGAATGAGATTCTGATTCCGTCCAACCAAACAATTGGAATTGGAATAGTATATTCTGATTCTGATTTCAGACCCCTATTCCAGTGAATCAAACGGGCCGGTAATGGATTTGAATTTCCTAATAGAATAGGATTTTTTTTTTTTTTTAAGAAATAGGAGATGTTAAGGATTACGTCAGTGTGGTTAGGCTTAGATGAGGTGTAAAATCCCAAAGCCAACCAGTCCATAATTTTACTGGTGGTCAGATCGTTCAGC
Source organism: Nelumbo nucifera (assembly GCF_000365185.1). Next base: position 4,117,199 of record NW_010729113.1, on the reverse strand, counting down.
CCATAAACATGTCCAAAAAAAAAGTTTACTTGTTAGCGTTCAACTGTCCAGTCCAATCCAAGTCTGACAATACCTCACATCTAAAGCGATGCCTAAGACTCACCCTTAATAAGGGTCCCTTATTAATGACGGGCTTTTGTTAATGAAAATTCAAATAGAAGGGACACTACTGGTACTATACTCTCAAACGCCAAACTATGAATCACTGTTTTCCCAAGATTATCCTCATTTTCCTTTTGGGTTCCGTTGTGTCAAATAACGTATTTATTATTGTCATCTTTTTCACCGTAATTCAGAAAGATTGTATAAGAATTGTTTATGAAGTAAAACATGAGATACAAAACTAAACAATTATAAAATTTGATTCAAACACAATGCATAAAAACTAAAAATGGACTATAGAAATTAATATTTAAACAAACTCGCAAAACCAGAAAACATACTTTGAAATTTGAATTAGTAGCCACTAACCTTCAAAGTTGGTGTACAATGTGATCTACTTAATAAAAAAATTGTTGAAACAAAAACATGAAGCTTCAGTGCCACTAACCTATGGCACACGACCTCATCTACACAATAAAACCTCTACACACGACACTTTATATAAATGAAAATGGTCAAATAAAGACAAATTTTATAACTCAATTAGAATCATGCATATTGTACACTTACCAATTCTTTCTCTCCTTTATTTTCTACTCATAACATCCAATAGCAACATCTAAAGCGACACCTAAGACTCATCCATGAATGAAGATTCATAGGACTAACCGACTAAGGGGGTACAGGTAAGGGTGTCAATGGACCGAGCTTGGCTGGGCCCATCGAAACCAAAAATCAATTTGAATGAATTGAATTGGTCAATAAGACATATTGAATTGGATCAGCCCAGACTTAATGGTCCAAAATATTTATTAGATTGGATTTAACCTAATCCATTTGTAACGATTTATATTGGACTGGGTCGCATTGAAACCAATATATATCTGGTCCATTGACATATGATAAGATAAGAGCACGGGTGTCAATGGGCCAGGTTAGTGTTAGACCCGATCTAAATTAAAATCAATTTGAACAGTTTATATGGTCCAATGGACCAGTCCAGAATGGTCCAAAGTATTCATCGGATTGAATTGGAGCAATATCCAATCAATTAACAGCCTTAGGTAGAGGAGGAAAGAGGCCCAAGAACAGCCTGCACCTTTTCTTTCATATTGCTTAGGTTTTGAGGAATTGGTTTTACCAAATGAGATTTTTCAGACGATTTGGAGAATTAGCCGGCGTGGCAATTTTATAGATCGGAATAAAAAAAAAAATGTTTCATCCAATCAAGCATCCCTTTACTTTGGAGCTCAAAAGGAATCTCTAGCCTCTGTATTCTTCTCCCTACCTTTTTTTTTTTTTTATATTTGATCATACGCACCACTAATAACCCCCCTCCCCAAATTTGGTGGTTGCAGAAATCGAATCCGTGTTTATAACCAACTTACATTTTTCTTTCAAGAATCAAGAGATCCAGGCTCCTATCATCACTTTTGAGCTCCAAAGGGCTGTACAAGTCTTATATTTTGGCTTGGTCTTTTTTTTTTTTTTTGTTCCATGGGGCTACACAATGGGAGTGGCCCATGACCCCACAACCCTGGTGTAGGCGAGACCAGATCTGCTCCTCAAACCTGGCGCCTCACAAGCACATCCTATCATGCATGGGGAACATCTCCTGCACTTATTAATTATTATTCACAAGAGATGTTTCCAATGCACGATGGATGTGCATGTAAGGCGCCCATTTAAGAGGAACATGGTGTAAGCAGGATTTGATCCCAAGCCTCCATGACAACTAACAGGAGGCTTTAGCAACCAACGAGTTGGCACCTTGTCCATTGTCCATGAAAATAACAAGAGGGACTGTTGGGTAGTGTAGGGTTTTCAATTTTTTAACTAGCTGCAGAACACAATTCATGTAGAAAATGTATTTTTGAAGTGGGTATTCTAGAACCACAAATTCATGGTTTTGAATCAATCAATTCCCCCAATTTATGGATATTGTAAAATAGTGCATTCAAGAAAGAAAAGGAATTTGGACATCTCATTCTCTACTAATGTACATTAGTACATGTGATGGAATTGCATATGTTGTGAGACATAATCATTGTTCACATCCAGCCACACCACAACCTATAACACACTCTCTTGGGTTGTATTGATGAAACTTGAAACCACAACCAAACTACAAACTATAGAATTCCTTGAAATGAGTACTGAATATTCTTAAATGAGTTTGGGTTGGCTCCCCACAGAGTATACCCCACACGTGCTCCACAGCACATTTCAGTGTGCATTGAGAATATCCTCTATACTTGTCATGGCCTTATGGGGAGATGTTCTCAATGTAAGGTAGGGATGTATTGTGGGGAGCCAATGTGAATTTGTCTCAAGCCACATTACACTTTGTTTTTCAGCAATCTATCAAACACCACCTAAATGGCTAAATAGGCATTATTTTATCTCTTTATTTGATGGCCTTTAGAAAGTCTGTCTTGCTACATATGATAAAAACTGTACATATATAGAATGCCACTTTTTTTTATTATTTTTTTAGTAAAATATTTCTTTTTAGATAGCATTTATAAGAGTATATTTTTTGTAAGTCCTAGCTTTCTCCACCATTCAAAAGCAATGTGAAAAAATCGTATAGTTGTTCAATTTCCAATTTATTTTTAACCTCAACAAGTTTGAACTTGAAATTAGTTTGATCGCATGGTTTTTGACCATGTATCTTATGTGTTACTTTTATATCTTCAAAAAATAATAATAATAATATAATTAATTAAATCCAACTATGATCCAACTATAACCAATAAATTTTGAGATGTGGTTTCGAGCCCTGCTATTGGCTTCCAGCATCTTTGGAGAAGAGTTATTAGATTGTTGTTGAAAAAGTGTTGTATTGTGCCCATGAAAAAAATGAATTACGGCCCTTACGGGGGCACAAGGTCTGTGATTCAATACAAAAAAAATGAATTACAAACCCTAAAGCTATCAATGGAGGCCTTTTGAATGCAAGGAAACACAGTTTGCATTAGAAAGCCCTCAAAATTTCTTGGTTATAGTCATGTAGAGGTAACATGATCATTGTTGAATGGGAAGATGATGGTGAAACCAATATATAAGAACTGTAGTTTGATTTGATTTATATACTCAGCAATTAGCCCCTCAAAATTTCTTGGTTATAGTCATGTAGAGGTAATGTGATCATTGTTGAATGGGAAGATGATGGTGAGGCCAATATGTAAGAACTGTAGTTTGATTTGATTTATATACTCAGCAGTTAGCCCCTCAAAATTTCTTGGTTATAGTCATGTAGAGGTAACATGATCATTGTTGAATGGGAAGATGATGGTGAGACCAATATATAAGAACTGTAGTTTGATTTGATTTATATACTCAGCAGTTAGCCCCTCAAAATTTCTTGGTTATAGTCATGTAGAGATAACATGATCATTGTTGAATGGGAAGGTAACGGTGAGACCTATATATTTGAATAAATTGCTTCTAAATATTATATATTTTCTATGGCTTTGAACAATTTTTACTCTGTTTTATGTATAATCTTTTAAGAATTTATTTTTGTGTCTAAACAGGATGTTTCCCAACTTTGGCTACAGTTTGGATTGGTTTGTAATTTTGCATCAAACCCTTTCAAATGTGGCAACTAAAGTACAAATGAGTAACTGTGTATTAATTTTTTATTTTTTTTTTACCTTTCCAAAATAATTCTTGGTAATATTTGTAATTCTTTTACAATACCACTAGATCAGCCTTGCATTGGTTCAAACAATCCTCTAGGTTCTTGTATGAATTGTACCTCACCTACCAGAAGTAGTGGAAATTCACTCAAAACAAAATAAGAGGGGAAGCTCCTAGGAAGGGGGACATTTGGGCATGTGTATCTCTGATATAATAGGTAACAGTAGCATGGTTTTAAAAAATGGCCGGGAAACGGAACTGTTCTGGCCACCGGTTTTCGGTTTGACGGTTATACCATCTAGTTCGAACGGACGGTCTCTAACAAAAAAAATAAAAAATAAAAGATAGCAAAAAATTCGACCGTCTAGGTCTGGATCATTGACTGATTCAACGATTTTTTACCAAAAATCGAGTATGGGGTAAAACGGAACCGGTTGCCTAGATAGTTCCCGAGCTGAACAGTCCAACCATCTGGGTCAACGACGGCTCGAAAGCATTGAGCAGTAGTTCTTCATATTGACCCTATAAAAGACATGATTTATTAGTTACTAATTATAACTTTGCTTTTTATTCTCAGGTGTTTCTCATGCATTCCTGAAGAGTTACCAATGGAAATCATGTGGGATTTTCCTATGTTATCTGTGATATGAGAATAACTTTATTTTCCCTCTCACCCATAAATAAAGTATTATTTTATTCTAAAAAGAGGATCAATTTGCAATGGAGCTTTTTTAGATCACTATGTTTTTAGGTGGATTCCAAGAAATTTGACCTCAGTAGCAATGCTCTTGCTAATCAAGGATGGGTAGGGACTTTTTGTACACAGCAATACAGAGATTTCTCTTTAATGGGCAGGGAAGGTTTTTTAGTTTTTGTTTGCAATCTGAAGATGGATCTCTTTTACATCCTGTATATACTTCCACTTTTTGTTGATTGAAATTCATTCAGCTCTACTTTTAGATTGATTTCGTTCAGTTTTTGGATTTAGAGGCAAATATAATTTCTTGAAATTCAAAGAAAATTGAATTGCCTTTATAAATGACCACTTGCGTCATTGTTTCAAAGGCAACAATACGTGATTCATTGTTTCCATTTTAGAAGTTCTTAGAGGAGTTTTAACTGAGCTAATCATTAAAACAAGAGAATCTTTTTTTACTTGTCATTGGACAATTTGAAGGTGGAATGAATTGGTTCACTCCGAATTTATTTTGGACTCATTTCGACGTTTAAAATTGGCATGTATAGTTAGTCTAAGTAATGGTAAATTAACTAAGTGACTGACCTCTAAGGCTCTAACTAGATAAAACTCAGCTATATCCTTCTCTAGCATTGACAATGAGCAAATTTTAAGCTATTGCATGGGTTATACTTTATAAAATATGAAATTGAACCAACGTTGTGTCAAGTAAAAAAGTTAGACGATTCATATGGAATTGAACCAAGGCTGAATATCCTATTCAAGTTTATATCAAGTAGGGATGTCAACGTTATTCGAAAATCCGATTTTGAATTCGAGATTCGATATAATCAAATCGAATTGGAATAATTCGAATATCCAATCGATCGAATTCGGATATCCTTTTTGTACCGAATAGTTAATCGAATTCGAATTCTGGTATGACCTAATTCGATTCAATAAATATCCGAATTTGATCGATTATTTAATTCTTATATAAAATATTTAAATGTCTTATATAATATTAAATTATATAAATAATTTATATACTTTATATAAATAAAATATTTATTTTATATATTTATTAATTACCTAAAATAATTAATTAGTCGAATTCGGATCGAATCAAATATTTGAATATTTAATCGGATTCGAATTCAAATATTATTTTTTAATATTGGTCTCATATCGAATCAAATTCGGATATTATTGCTTGATCCAATTTGAATTCGATCCGTTTACACCCGTAATATCAAGGCCAAGCCCAAAAAATCTAATGGCAATTGATTCAAAGTGTGTATGCATATGTTTATCGAAAAATGTTCAGAACTTCATTTACAAAGTTGAATTACCCAAAACAAAAAAGAATTAATGGCAAATGAACTAAGACTTGTATGTTTATAAACAAAAAGGATCAGAACTTCATTTACAAAGTTTAGCTGCCAAAAAGAGATTTAATGACAATTACACCCAACACACATATATAATTAGTCATCTCTTTTAATTGATTTGGTTACTATAATTTAGAACATTCAGTGCACCTTTGCCTTGGAAGAACCAACAACTTCCAAATACTCCAAGAAAATCAACATCAAAAACCTTAACAGTCTCGACAACCTTAAAATTGAAAAACAGACAACTTGATGGACCTCACCTTATTTACAATCTTGAGAACTTTCACCATTTATGATATTATATAGAGATTTAAGCACAAATGGCTCCTATACAAGTAAGGATATTAGTATAACATTTCATACTATGCAATGATTTCAACCTATTTGCTTGAAGAACCAAGTCGAATAGCACTAAACAAAGCTCCTGTGATTTTTAATACCTAAGTTGGTTAAAAATTGCTAGGGGTTGAATCCCTAACATATGATTGAAAAATTGATTCCCGTATATAATCAAAATAAATGAGCTTAAAAATATTCAAAATTTATTGAAAAAAAACGTATAGACAATTCGCTTTAATATGATTCACCAAAAGTAACAACTTGAGCGATTCATTTATGAAATTTGAGAAATTTATTACAATTACCTATTCAATATGACTCCATGATGGGATTGCAGCAGGAGGATATAGTTGGATATTTTCGTTGATATCAAATGAAGCCAAATGCCTATTTTCAAATCCATATTATAAAAAATATATTATTGTTTATGATTTTGATAAGACTATAATAAATAATGTAAAAATATATTAATTACCATATCTGTTTAACATGTTTTGGTAAAGGAATCATATTAGAGACATCCGAGAGAGGATTAATGCGAAAAGGAATTTTGTGATGGCATATTTGAACTTGCCTTACGCCTTGATGAGGGCTTCTCATACCAACTTTTTAACCTTTACCACGAGAGCATCCCTCCTTAGCAATCCCTTGGATTTGTACAGATTGTATATCCTTTTCAATATTCACATCATATAATCTCACATATGGATTGCATAATATTAGTGTTCTCATTTTCAAAAGATTTATAATAAGGATCATTAACAACAACTTAGTTCACATGACTCATCCAGCTAGTACAATGCTTTAAAATAGATTTAAATGCTAAATCAAACTCTATTGCCCTTGCTACCATTTTAATTACAATGGGACACAAATTTTGGCACCGACTTGCCACTTCAAGTTTAGGGTTAACTTCTATGGTAGATTCTTGTGATTCCCTTACCACTCCAACTTTTGCAAATCTTGTCCATCTTTTTAAAATATAATGTGTTGGGATCACTCATGCATTTCTAAAATTGAGCATTTTTAATGCATAGCAACATAATTGTAATTACAATCCAAAGTCTCATTTGATGAATCAAATGTAACCAAATACTTGCATTTCCTGCGTTCAACTATAATTGTGTATGTGAAAATTGTACCAAGCTCCCCACAACAAATGCAATTACAAGCCAGTAGTTTAGCATATTCATCTTGAAGCACACCGTAGCTACATCTCCCAAATCTAATGCCCTCTCTCGTTCTTATAATATAGTATGATGGAAAGAAACCAATGTTTGCTTGACCACCTGCTTGTGCCTTTGTGAATTTTCTTTGAGACCTCAAAAATATACTTCTCTGCGGGGTAACAACATCATGACTATGACATTTTTAAACCTTGCTTGCCACAAAAATACCTCCTACTTGTTATCAATCCATGCTTGTTTTTATTTTTCCAATCTTTTCTAGCAGTGGACCCCCTTTCTTTTAGCATAGCTATTATAAAAACAATATGCACTTTCAAACTCTAATTGGTGTGCTATTTCCACCGTTATAAATGTTACCCGTATCAAATGAATTGTCTTCTTTTCCACCATAAATTGTTTCTTTTGACCTTTAATAAAAAATAATAATAAATTTAAGAGTTCCTTTATCAGCTACTTAAACATACCAAATAAATATATTTACATTTAAATAGATGAACTTGAGATTTGTCAATACTAGGAGAGAGTGATTGATAATTCAATGCAAGTAAGTTGATAAATTGACCTAATGAATATGAAAGAAAATATGTGAAACCCCATTTTTCATAAATGAGATAAATTAAAAATATTTGAATGAAATGAATCGGTCATATATTGCATATGAGATACATAGCAAACACAAAATAACAAAATGGACCAATGACCTTACATTTATCATTCTTTTTTTTTTCTTTTCTAATCTTCCTTATTAATAATTAAAAGTTGGGGAAGTTGTCATTTTTCATTTTTTAGAGGTGTTTAGAGAAAATTTTAGTAACAACTTATAGTACCAAGATTATTTTTTTTTTAAGAATAAAACATGTAAATAAGACATTATTAGTTGGTGAAAACAACTTTTAACCCCAAATGTAAGGTATAATAGATATACGATCAATGATTGCAACATGTATTCATTATTTGGATGGCTGTAGACTTGGGTTTAGTAGTTGATTTTCCACATGAGCAGAAAGTAAATAAATTTTAGTGCCAACATCAATTATGCAAGAATAAATAAAAATGAATATACCTTGTTTTAATTTTTTGAGTTAGTAATAAATTACATGATACATATTTGGAGTTGACTCAACAATCTCCCCATCCATAAAATGGGAAATAAATTTGAGTTTTTTTTTTTTTTTTTCTTTCCATGGTTGTTTGTCATGTTATATGAGAGACTTGTAATAATTAGATTTTCAGTAATACAAAAATACAACTTTTGTGTTTAATAAAAAAACCCTCAAGAATTGGCAGCTGCCTGGGAAGAAATGTTGGATACTCTGAATTGTTTGGTGTTCACATAGAGTCAATCATCCCTCTCACATACTACCAATCACATCACATTACAGAGCAACCCATTTTAAACTATGAAATTCAAGTGAATGGTTCTTTCAATTAGTATTACTAATTGCCAATAGGTATGTGTGTTTGGAAGAGATTTTTTTAAAAATGGTCAAAAAAGATAATATACAACTTGCAAAGTAGCCATCAATCTTCATGCTCTGGTGCTATTAGCCATCAATCTTCATGCCTGCCCAATAGCTAAAAAGACTTTCAACTATCTCGCTTTTTGCTTCAATTGGATGTCAAAAAATAGTCTAAAATTGAAAGGTGTAGCAAGCTTATGGGAATAAAAAACTCCTTTACCATTAGATTTTCTATTTTTGAAATTCTATAAATGTTGAACAACGAATACAGGTTAACACAAACAACAAATGTAAAATTGGACAAAAAAACCAAAAAGAAATACTCAATAGATTAAGAGAAAAAAAAGGCTTCCAAACATTCATACAACATTATTACTTGCTTAAAAAGAAAATTAAAAAAAAAAAAAAAAAAATGATTCTACCTTCAGCATTCAAGAAGGAAATATGAAAAACCCTAGACACAGATACCAACTTTCCTCTGAATACTCTTGACACTTGAAACTTTCCGTTAACACCGTTGTTGTTGTCGTTAAAATCCACAGTTGTCATTCTGTTGCGGTTTGAACACCGTTGATGAAGGCTTGTTGCTGGTGGGGTTGGGGGAGAAAGGTTAGAGTATGAGAATGTGAGGGCTTTGAAATTTTTTGTCAGTAATTTAACTTAAGTTATCAATTTTTTATTTAAAACTAATGTTGTCAGTCATAACATTTTTAACTGGTTGTAGGTAATAGTAGGTGAAGCATCGAATGACATGCCAAAACTTTAATGGACTCGAAGAGAAAATTCCTTCGAGTCCAAACGTACTGTAATTAGTTATTACATAATATTAATTAGTTAATTATTCTCATTACTTAATATTTTAATCATTAGTATTTTATTTTATTAATACCTATGCTTTAATTATTAATTTTAATAATTTAGTACTAACCTTTTCATTGATTAATTATTTTAATTAAATTATTAATAATAAAATAATTATTTAATTAATAATAAAATATGTTGTTGTTAATTATTAATTAATTAACTATATTATTATGATTTAGTATTTTATTATATTATTAATTTTATATTAATTATTAATTTTAATTATTAATATTAATATTTATTTATTGATTAATAATATTAATATTTAATCTGAAATATTAGTTAATTATTAAATTATTTTTAATTGATTAATATTTTTATTTATTAATTTTGATTAAATTATCTTAGTAATATAATTTTAAAAATAAGAATTTATTAATGGGTCATGTGTCTAATATTAACTCTTAGAAATGCTACAAGGTACATGGTTTTTATTGTCAAACAAACTTCCCCCCTTCATTCCCACTTGTTTTCCCACCAAAATGGTGGGATTCTACGTCCCAAGAATTGGGATCTATAATGGCACAATTTTCCCATCCCATCTCATGACATCCCACAAATCAACCATGGGAAGGGAAGAACATTCCAAAATATTCTATATTGTCCCATCCCATCCCACAAACCAAATGGAGCCTAAATAGTGTTGATGATAAAACTAACAAGGAAATCTTGGGGCCAAATCTATTCCATAATGGCCTTCACCTTCCACAATACCGATAAGATATTTCTGATGGTTGGCTTTTCGTTTTTTGGTTTTTGGTTGAACCTATTTGTCTTAACCTTTTGGTGGTAAGGTTCAATAGATGGGGTCTAGGTAGAAACAGTTCCAAATTGATTATTATATTTAAATTTTGATAATATAACTTTAATAAAAATGCTAGAAAAAGACTACATTATTTATATCTTAATAAATTAAACATTTGTAACTAATATTAATTATCTTATTTATCATCTATCAAATTTACCATTTCAACTATAAAATGTGATGAAATTATATAAAAATTAAGAAAATATTATATATTTAATAAAATAATCAATTCAGGTCCATCAAGTAGATCCGGCCCATTGACAGCCCTAGTGGTAAGTGTTTTTTTATCTTGTTGTTTTAGTTTAGTGGTGATTAATTTCACATTCTATGTTTTTTTTGGGTAAATTACAAAGACCTACCGATACGATGGGGTTAGTGACAACTACTCTCTAAACTTTTATTTTGCAACAAATACCCTTAGTTGTCAAGCCAGGTGACAAAATGCATTCAATTACCAAAATGCCCACCTAAACCTTTTTGTAGTTTATGACCTAGGTTGGTAGTGTTAAAGAGTTGTGCAACAAGCTAGTAAACATCTATGCCGACGATTTTGGAGACCTAAGAGATTTTTTTTGGGGAAGAATGAAAATGAACATAGGGCACTTGTTAGTTTGGGAAAAATCATTTTTAGGAAAAAAAAAACAGTATATTCATAGCAATAATTTCTCATTTTGCCCATTTTAGAATTTCGTCTTAGACAAACATGAGAAAGAATGAGAATTGAACCAAAATGGCGCTAGTGTCTTGTAACCACTAGTGTGGGATGTATACTTGCCAAAAGAGCAGTGTTGTGTATGGCATTAATTCAGGTGCACTATGTTCTCTTTGCATCTTATTGAAGTGATTGAGCTAGGCCATGGGTTATTATCTGAATTCACGATGAAGGATGTCATTGAGTTAGTCTCATCCATCAACTATTGATGATGACTCATGGTTAAATTTTGTATTCTGGTCCATCACCTAACAACCATATTAAAGGGTAAGGCTTCAAACATGAGGGCAGGCACAAGCCAATAGGGGTGTAAATGGATTGAATTCGAATTGAATCAGGCAATATCCAAATTTGAATCCGAGACAACGAGATAGGAGTCTGTGTAGAATATTACATGTGTATCCTTGTTGGCTATTGCTTACTTCCTTTTTCCTTGCAAGAAGGGACCCCCTCAGTGCCAATGTTTTGAAGTGTAGTTTTGTATTTTCAAGATATTTAATTCACATATGTCACCACATTATACACATAATTGATGGTCCGTTAACAGCAGGTGCTGGATTGACATGTTTTGAAAGTTTGGATTCTTAATTGACACATTTTAAAGTTCGGGGACCAAAGTGACACTAGACCCAAAGTACATGATAGTAATATAAAATTTTCATATGCTCCTGCTTCTAACCAAAAGCATGAAATTATTGAGCTATATCCACCTCATCAATTTGTAGCCAGGTATATATACGTTAGAATTTATTTCTTAAGCAAAGGAACACTGTTTTTATTTTTATTTTATTTTTTTCAAACAGAGAGCTCACCAAACTCTAGACTCTATTTGAATTCAACAACTTTGATTTTCTGAGTTTATATTTAGGGAAAATTCCCGATCAGCACCCTGTACTTTGGCTTGAGTGATAATTTGGTCCTCGAACTTTAAAATGCCACAATTCAGTACCCAAACTTTCAAATGTGACAATCCAATACCTGTCGTTAACTAGTCCGTTAAGTGACATTTGAAAAGTAAAAGATGCCCTTTAAATGCCATCTAATTCTCTTTATCAACCATCCAAATGTTGATAAAAAACTGAACAGTCCCAAATCCTAGTATCTTCTATTCAAAAAAAGTTGGTGACTGTTTAGAAGAATCTATAATTTGAGACTATTCATTTTATTATCAATGTTTGGGTGGTTCATAAAGAGAATTAGATGGCATTCTTAGGGCATTTTTTACTTTTCAAATGTCACTTAACGACTTATTAACGAACTGGTTAATGGCAGGTACTGGATTGTCACATTTTGAAAGTTCGGGTACTAGATTGTCACGTTTTGAAAGTTTGGTTATTGAATTATCGCATTTTAAAGTTTGGGGACCAAATTGTCACTCGAGCCAAAGTACAGGGTACTTATCAGGAATTTTCCCTTATATTTAGAAAACCACAAACATTAATCACGATTCCTAGTATTAGAAGAAACAACAATTGTTATCAGCATTGCTGCTCCCGTGGGCCTGTATTAGTTCATAGTTCATGTTTTAGAGGGTACTTATCAGGAATTTTCCCTTATATTTAGAAAACCAAAAACATGAATCACGATTCCTAGTATTAGAAGAAATAGCAATTGTTATTGGCATTGTTGCTCCTGTGGGCCTGTATTAGTTCGTAGTTCATGTTTTAGAGGAATTGGGATATGTTCCTCACTAGATGCACCTCACACTGACCTTATAGGCACATTCCACCATGTATTGGGAATATCTCTCATGAATAATGATTCATAAGTATAGAAGATGTTCCCAATACATGATGGAATGTGCCTGTGAGGTCGGTGTGAGGTGCTATGTGTGAAGAACAAATCCAGACTTGTTTTGAATTGAGATTTGCTCCTTATTGAACGCGGGATCGGATATGAACCTTACACAAGGCGCCTCACACCGACTTCACAAAATACATCCCACCATGTATTGGGAACATTTCTCATACTTATGTGTTATTATTTAGGGATTATAGCTGACAAGGGCGTGACGGGATCTGCTCCTCACGAATGGGTGCCTCACAGGCACATCCACCATGTATTAGGAACATCTCCCGTGAATAAGGGCAACTTTTGGGCCCTGATATCAATAAAAATAATACTTTTAATATAATTTCTAAAATAGGTTAACTTTTTTAAAAATATATCAAATAAGGGCAAAAACAATGTTCTTCTTCTTCCTCCTCCAAACTACTTCTACCCCAGCCCAGCCCTGCAAACCTCAATGACCACCACCCTCCAGTGCCGCCTCCGGCAATGCCTCTACCCACCTTCGACAACGTTGCCAGCCACCTCATGTTGTCTAATTGGTGTTGCTGAAGGTGGGCGGAGGCAACAACACTGGTGGATGGTAGTCATTGAGATTTACAGGGCTGGGGTGGAGGTGGGCAGAGGCGGTGCTGGTGGATGGTAGTCATTGAGATTCGCAGGGTTGGGGTGGAGGTGGGCAAAGGCGGCATTGTCGGAGGTGGCAGTGGCAGTGCTAGTGGTTGATAGCCATTGAGATTTGTAGGGCTGGCGGAGGTGGGTAGAAGTGGGCGGAGGCGGTGGCAACAACACTGGTGGATGGTAGTCATTGAGATTTGCAGGGCTGGGGCAGAGGTGGGCGGAGGTGGGTAGAGGCATTGCCGGAGGTGGCAGCAAGCGACGACATTGATGGATGGTTTGTAGGAGGATGAAGATAAACATTATTTTTGTCCTTATTTGATATATTTTTTAAAAAATTAATCTATTTTAAAAATTATATTAAAATATTATTTTTATTGAGGTCCGGTCGTTGTGAGGTGTCCTGTGTGAGTAACAGATCACTAAACGCACCTCGCATCAACCTTACAGCCCCATCCTAACATGTATTGAGAACATTTCTCTATGAATAACAAGATATTCCCCACGTGCGACTGGAACGCGTTGTGAGTATCCGGATTCGTATGGGTTTGGAAATTCTTATTAACTCGAATTTGGTCTCACAAAATTGTCCTCACAGCGTTTTACAGCCGTACATTGTGAATATATCGGTACTATGTTTTTATTGATGGAAGATATTCCCAATTCACAACTGGGGCTGTGAGGACGGTCTTGTGAAAGACCAAATCCGAATTCCTGGCTGATGCTCAAAGATGGGCGGCTCGACCGTCTTCAGGGCCTCGGGCCCTCGACAAATAGGAACGCGGGAAGTGGGAACCGAGCCGAAAACCCTAGAAAAACTAACAAACGGCTGGGCTTCCTTCTCTTTTGGTGAGTGTAGCACCTCCCTCTACTTCGTTCCAAGAAGCAAAGGAACAGAGAACGCCATGGCTGTTCCAGAAGGAAAGCTTCACAGTGAAAACGAAGAAGAGAAGAAGAAGAGGAAGAGAAAGAGGGCTAAGAAGAGAGCACTTGCAGACTCCGAAGCTGTGAAAACCAATCGAGAGATTGAAGACGGAGACGAAGAAGAAGAAGAAGACGCAAGAGTAGCAGCCGAAGCAGAGGCAGAAGATGAAGAAGTGGATCGAGACTCGACTGAGGATGAAGAAAGCAGTGAGGACGACGAGAGGAAAGCCGAGGATGCCACGGAGGAGAAGAAGAAGAAGAAGTTGCAGGCTGGATCAGGAATCATGAGCACTGAGTCTTTCTCTCGGTTGGGCCTTTCTGAACCCACCATGAAAGCCATTCAAGACATGGGCTTTGATAAAATGACTGAGGTAGCCATTTATTTTCTTTCACTTCACTGCGGTTCGATGCCCTAGGAGTTCTTATCACGGGTTTCAGGTTGAACCAAGTACTTGGCTTTCCATAGTGTTGGGGGAGTTAATGGGTACAAATACAAAAGTAAAATAAGAGAATTTATCTAGCGAGACAATTTGATATTTTCGTAGACAATTTCTGGTAAAAAGACCAATCAAAAAATTTGTTTAATTCAAAAGTTGAAATCATTGTTGAACAGACAACCTACCTGAACAGTTAGCTCACGCTTTCAAGTTTCAACCCAACTGTTGTTTTCATAGTCCAACCCCTGTACCAGTTTTTGGCCTTTTGCTGTCAAATTCGCTTATCCTAGACTTGGGTCTTGTTATACGGGTTTCGTTTGCATATAGGTTCTATGATTTAAAGTTTTAAACAGTTACTTCTTTTCTTCCTCAGCTGAAAAAAATAGCATCTGTTCCATTTGTGCACTTTGGCTGGTTTTCAACAAGAAACCTTATTAAAAGACAATTAGACATGAACAAGCTAGTTTTCTGAATCTCATAGTCGTACGCCTCCAACGTTTATGGAACAATGTGGTTATTTAACTAAAAAGAGTAGCTTTGATTATATGATCTTGTTCAGCAGCTTTATACTTACCTTTTGCAGCTTTATTTCCAATCATTGGTTTGAAGTTCATTTCTTTTTAAAATATGATCTACTTCGTTGAAATGAGGCATTGAATGAACTATTCAGTTAGAGATCCTTGTTTACCAATTATTGCCCATGAAAAATATTCTGATTACTGGAATAAGTTCATCTTTTTTTTTTTTTTGAAGAAAACTCTGGATCATACATCATCTCTTCTCTTTTCCAAAGTATCATTATTTGATCTCATATTACTAGGTAATGCAACCTATTGAATGATAAAAAGTAACCAATTTTTTGCATTGATTGCCAAAATTCTATGCTATAGGATAGCATACTTGCTATGCAATGTTTATTTTAACCGACTTAATTTTTTGTCTCCTTTTGTTATCTGGTATATCATTCCATTATAAGATTTTATTTTAATTGGTTAAAGTATTTAGAAAAGTATTTTATTCTTTTGACAGTTCACCATCACATGCAAAATCTTTTTTGAGAATCAGCTACCTGATTTTTCATATCTCACTTTTGGCCGCAGATTCAAGCTAGAGCTATTCCACCGCTTTTAGAAGGCAAGGACGTTCTTGGAGCTGCAAGGACTGGTGCTGGAAAGACCCTTGCTTTTTTAGTGCCAGCTATTGAGTTGTTATATCACATCCGTTTTTCTCATCGTAATGGAACAGGTGTTGTTGTTATTTGCCCAACAAGGGAGCTTGCCATACAGGTAGAAGTCCTGATATCCTTCTTAGGTCTCTTATAAACCAAAAAAATCAAGGGAAAAGTTAAGTTTCTAGTTCATTATCATAATATCACTAATTTCTGTTAGGGTATTTGGGCAGCTTAAGCTTTCAGACATCTAGTTGTGGTCTTTTTATTCATCTAACATGAGATGCGTGCCATTTATTTAGCTCTGCTTGTGTCATTGTTTAGTTATATTGTATTATTTCTTGAAAATTACATACTTACAGTGGTATTTTTACTTGAATGTTGTTGGGTATTTGGACAGTTTAAGCTTTCAGACATCTAGTTGTGGTCTTTTTTATTCATCTAACATGAGATGCGTGCCATTCATTTAGCTCTGCTTGTGTCATTGTTTAGTTATATTGTATTATTTCTTGAATATTACATACTTACATTGGTATTCTTACTTGAATGTTGTTGGGTATTTGTGCATCCTTTCATGCAAAACTAGTGTCGTTGTTGAATCCAGATTAAATCAGAAATTACAATAGGGATTTGAAATGAATGGGAGGTCAAAGCTTATAGAGACAGAAAGTGAAAATGGTTTAGATGGGTGGATTGGCCTAAAAGTCCATGTGGACAAGTCCATGGTCTAACCATCTAAGGGCTAAAAGCCAATATATATAGGCCTATTCCAGTATGCTTAGCTTGAAAAATGTATGAAATAGTTCTTCAGCTAATATGGGCTTACGAAATATTTATCCAATCAAGTGCTTATAAGATTCTTATGATTTAGCGTTGTCTCTTTAGTATATTCACACTACTGATGCAACTTTATTTTTTTTATTTAGTTTATTTTTTAGGAAAGTAGTGGTAAATGTTGAAAAATAGTGAATAAGGAAGAAAGAGGCCCGAATGCACAGCAAGTTAGTACTTGCACCTTACGACAGTGACCCAGTCGATGAAAACAATAGAAAACACTAATTAGTAATTATCAACAAAGGTTTACAACTAAACCAGCTCCAACATAAAGTGTGTATCGTATCATATGCAAAAGACTTAAGTTTGGGTTCTGTGACGTAGGCAATATCCTCCTACCCTCCTTACTCTTTTGTTTTCTTTTAGTTTTCTACTCTATCACCCACCACAGGAGTTCCCATTGACATCTTATCTAACCAGTTTGGCCATGCATCTAATCCCAGGCTTACTATTTTGGACCCCTCTTAGTCTATCCTGCATCGGTCTTTTCTTGGTTGGATAAGCAGTTTAAGAAGGTTTTCTTGTGTTTATGTTCACTCTTTAGAATATTCAATCATCAGAAGATTTTCTTTACCATCTATGCTAGCATCAGGCTGCTTTATGATCTCTTGAAAGGTTGTAACTTTTTGCAAGTAAAATAAAAATTGTAGATGTTGGGCAAAATGTGCAGTAATTCGTAGCTGCCAATTAAATTGTGAAATGTGAATATATTTTATTTCTTGCTTATGAAATAGTTAAGCAGTGCATGAATTTATATAGCTTCTGTAACATTTTTATAACATATTCAATTCCAAGTTTTAACTAGTAACACCTAGGTACCATGTAGCTTCTGTAATATTTTTATATGAAAATTTCTGCTTCTGGACTAATTCTCTATTTACATGGTATAGACACATGCTGTTGCTAAGGAACTTCTCAAATACCACACACAAACTGTTGGAATGATCATTGGTGGTGCAGCTCGGAGGGGAGAAGCAGAGCGCCTTGTGAAAGGAGTAAATCTGTTAATAGCTACCCCTGGGAGGTTTCTTGACCATCTTCAAAATACCAAAGGCTTCATATATAAGAATTTGAAGGTAAGTGTGTCTTTCCTTTTCCTTTCCCACAGTCATGTTGTTTACTTGTTTGTGATGTGGACGAGTTTGGGGTGGGTAAGTGTCATTGGGGGGGGGGTGGTCAGGGCTAGCTATAGTTTGTCAATGATTGAAATCTCGTTATGGTATATGCAGTCTCCTGCAGTGATCATTAGTCATGGTCCAAATGGGTAGATTAGAGTATTGGGGAAGAGATTATGATGCAAGAAAATAGCTTTAAAGTTTGGATCAATGGGTTAGCTGAATCATTGGTGGAACAAGGGACAACAAAGGAGCATTCATTTGGGGGACAGATGCAAGTAATATACTAGAATTTGGGATAGGTGGGACCTGAAGCATTATATGTAAATATTCATTTTTTTTTTCTATCACAATCAATAAATTTTACTGTTCTCGGTGATAAAAGTTTTGAAGTTTTTAGTTGTTGTTTAATCAAGTCTTTATGGCCAGTCTCAAATATGGAATAGGAATGTAAATAAAGGAAATGAGAAGCCTTTTGTGTGGTAATTTTTGGGAGGAAATTATTGGAGAAAATGTACAAGGGCATACAAAAAGAAAAATGAAGTCTCATCCACCAATAGCCAAAAATTATGAAGGCATAGAGTTATTGCTATGAAAAAAACCCCTCTTCCTAACATGAATGCTTAATGGTCCACTATGAAGGGAAGGGACAAGCTATTATGAAAACTTAAGAAACTACTCTGGAGCTGCAGCCTGCAGGAGAAATTCATACAAAGGAATAACAATTGCAACTTTATGTATTTATTCTGGTTGTTCTCCTTGTCACATAAACAACTAGCCTGTAATTGTTTACTTAATTAAAATTTTGTGTTTTGAGGTAACCTAGAAATTCCATCTTATTTTCTGGCAAAGCATGGTGTATATAGCTTGCTTTCAAAATATTCATTTGAAATATGGTTTTATGGACGACCCAGAGGCATACAATGCTTTTGATAATGGACTGGTATAAATTTGGATCCCCTATAACTATAGTATGTAGGCCTTGTTGTTTGGACAATCAAGACTCACTATCAAATGAGTCCCTAACAAGAGATCTTCTAGGCCTAAAGTCAGCAGATATTCAGAACTTTGCATTTGTGCCAAATTTATTAAATTGAACTTTGACGGGAGCAGCCAAGCTAATTCCTGGGCCTTCGGGAGTAGGGGGTGTGCTAAGGAATAAGGACAGCAACATTATCTCATTATTCTCAGGACTGGTGGGAATGGAAGACTCTACAAGAGCTGAGTTACTAGCTACTGTTCAAGGGATTCAGGTTGCTAACCAGCTTGGGGTGGAACATCTTATAATTGAAGGAGATTCTCAGGTGGTAGTAGGGTGGCTGTTAAATCGAAACACTGCCATACGGGGATATAGAGATCTCCTCAAAAGAGTGAGTGGCTGACTAGAACTATGAGAGTGGATGTTAAATGGGTAAGCAGGTCGGCAAACACTGTGGCTGATTCTTTGGCCAAGCGAAGGGTATCCAGGGGAGGTCTTTTTTGGGCATCTTTGTAACTTGTTCTAGCAAGTAGGGAAAACTGTATCTGAATATTCTGGAGATGTAGTATCTCATGCCTCTCCTTGGGATGCTTGTACTTCTTACCTTTAGTATCTACTAAAATTTATTCAATTATCAAAAAAAATCTGAATGTTCTCAGGGTTTGAAAAACTCTGATAGTAATGTAAGATCATATGGTTAAGAAAAGGGTTTCTAGCAGATAAGGGCAACTTTTTGCCCTGAATATCAATAAAAAATAATTTTTTTTTATAAAATAACAAAAATAAGGTAACTTTTTTTGAAAAATATCAAAGAAGGGCAATGACACTATTCATCGTCTTCCTCTGCCTCTATCTGCTAAAAACCCAAACAAAAAAGAGAACGGAAAACCATAAATCAGTAACGGTAAACCAGAAACGGATGAAACCAGCACGAGCAATCTTGAGATACCTGCATTTTCCTGCACGGACGAAAGCAGGTAACGGACAAACCTGATTTCCTAACGAGCCTGATTTCGTCGGTAAACCAGGTATCTGTAACGGTAATGGAAAACCAGGTTCTCTATTTCCTTGTAATGGACGAACCTTACGGATTCCTTCAGAACAAGCAGGTATCTCTACCAGTACAGGGAACCTGGTTTACCGTTACGGATTCTGTCTCTTACCGCCAAGAACAAGCAGGTGGCCATGTCCCTACCTCCACGATCTCTACCTCTACGGTTTTTGCATCCGGTACAGAAACCAGGATGCTCAACACTAAAGCCGCTTTATCTACCATACCGGACTCGAGACCCGCCATTAATTCAACAAGCGGTTTCTTGAAGCTGAGCATCGGAAGAGGAGATCACAGAGGCAGAGGAAGAGGAAGACGATGAACAGTGTCATTGCCCTTGATATTTTTCAAAAAAGTTACCTTTTTTTGGTTATTTTATAAAAATGTTCTCTTTTATTGATATTCAGGGCAAAAAGTTGTCCTTATCTGCTAGAAACTCTTAAAAAATTCTTCCAATCATGCTTAGTTGGCATAGGAAATGTCTTAGGCCCCTTTAGTTGTCTGTTCTGATCCTCTGAATGTGGAATTCATGATGGTTTCATAGGCTCCCGAACCTATCTTCTGCACCTCGGCTGCAGATTGAAGATACTCCTTTATGCATCCCACCTTCTTCTCTTGTTGTTTGGCTGGATGCTTTTGTCAAGTCAAATCCTGTCTAGATGACCCCAGTTATTTCTGTCATGTAGAGGAATAATTTTGCAAATTCAGACTGCCCATCAAATGGGTGTCCTTCCTGATCAACCATCTCTTCACTACCATACTCCACATCAACCTATAGCTTACCTAAGATTGAAGTTTTCACTGAATGATATCAACTGTAAAAGTTCTTAATATCTTTTTTCTTTTTAATTCAAAGCAATTGTTACAAAGAGTCTGTTATTTTGGATATGTGGCAATGGGTAAGGGTTTCAGATGAAACTTGTCTTATGAATCAGGGTGGAGAGAGGAACATAGGGTCCCCTTCTTGGTTCAAGCATCTTATCATGAATGATACTGTCATTTAGACTTTATTCTCTAGTCAACTCTAGGAGCAACCACTTTCCTATTATATGATCCTATATGTTATAAGCTGCTTTGTCTTGCATGTTATTCTTTATCTTGTTAGGACTTCATATTACCATCAGAAACATGAGCTTCTTTAACTCAAATATTCATTTTTATTTCTAGTTCATAAATACAGAGTACTTGCCTTGTTTCATCAAGTTTTCCTTCTTGATTTCTGATTTACTACCTGTTATTGTATAAATGCTATTTTTTTCTTAGATACTATTTGATGTGCAGTGCCTTATGATTGATGAAGCTGACAGAATATTGGAAGCAAACTTTGAGGATGACATGAGGCAGATTATTAAAATCCTACCAAAGGTAACCGATTGGTTGAGTTTTAGTGTGAAATCTTAGTGGGTGTTCGACAAAACCATGTTGTCAAACAGCCCCTTAAACAACTAATATGAAATTGTGTATTTCCTTGTTAGCTTCAACTAATCTAAGACTGCAAAAATAAATGACATTTGTTATAGGTGATGTTGTGTTAGGACTTGGTTGTGATCAGTGTTTATAAATAAATAAAATAAAACACCAGTCTTGAACTTGGCCAACCTAGTTGCTTGACTTTCATTATCGTAGTTTCATTTTTTTGGCATTAGGTGATACAACATCTTACTAATGTGTGCATGTGTTTTTTTTTTTTTAATTTTTATTAGTAATGGAAATTTTATTAACTATGGAAAGCAATTAAATATGTAGACTGTGTTGATACAATCCCTTAGATTGACTGGTACTTTCTCTCTACTCCCTTATTATCATGCAGACGCCCATGAGATGAAGAACTAGATTGGTTATTTTTTTTTTAAAGGGAAAATAAGGAGATGCACCTAGTGATAAAAAAAAAGGAGATGCACCTGTTATACAAAATGAATCTGTTACAAGTTTAAGGGGCCAAAAGATCTAGGGGCAGACCAGAAAGGACTTCAGTAGAAGAATAAGAAATGATTCAAACACACATGATTTAACAATAGATATGGCACCAACAATACGAAACGGTGATACAGGACTCATGTGGCCAATCCCACATAGTTGGGACAAGGCTTAGATGATGATGAAAAAGGGAGAATAAGGAGATTGAATAGTTGATAAGAAGGTTCTATTACCTATTATACATTGGTTAATCTTGTATTAAGAATCTAAGATTGAGTTTATCTCAATTTTTAGCAATTTATGGATCTTCTGGTGAAATTTAGCATGGAATGTTTATCTACCCTGTGTGCTGAATGTTACATTATTACTTCATATAAACTACTAAAGTATGTGTTTCTTATGTTTCTATGTTGCATTCATATCCATATGAGCCTTAAAATTGGTATTTTTAATGTACTTATGAGATTGATGCGAGTTTCCCTGGCATATATATGTTTTTTGTAATCATTCCACCATGTCCATGTGTTTCTTAAGCATAGCTTGAGACATACCTAAAATTGCCTTTACTATATGTGATACCAATACTTTGAACCTTGGTTGTTCTCTGTGTAGAGGGTTGCACAATGTAAAGGTTTTTCTAATGGGCTCTTACCCTACTTTGTACATTTGTGTAAGGGCAGCCCAGTGCACGAGGCTGCAGCCAATGCGGGGGTCTTGGGAGGGACTTTGTACATTTGTGTACTATAGGAAAAAGAATTATAATAAATAGAGATTCAAGATAGGCCTAATGAAAGAATGATGAAATGCTCTTGGACAATTAGATGAAACCTACCTATATTTATTTGTGATTGGTAATTGCATGTTGTTTTGACTACAGTGACATTTCTTTTTGAGAAAGGTAAGGTAATTTTATTAATACAAAACAAGAGTACAATATTGCAAGTGTGGAGTTGTATTTTTGTCAATATTCTATGCATCATGAGTTAATTGAGGTGTCCTGTGATATGCTAGGAGAGGCAAACAGCTCTGTTCTCTGCTACCCAGACTACTAAGGTTTGTATTTCTCATTCAAAATTTTACTACTCATTCTGCCTGTTTTGGTAATCTCAGAGTATATTTCATACTGCAGGTTGAAGATCTTGCACGGTTGTCTTTTCAGACAACTCCTGTATATATTGGGGTTGATGATGGAAGGTCAAAGGTAAATATTCAATCATGAGATACCATGATACCATGCTTCTTTCATGATCTCAATTGTTAATAAAAGCTATTGTAATTCTTGGAACCAAAAAAGTATTATTGTAAATGTAGGTTACCAATGAGGGGCTGCAGCAAGGCTACTGTGTTGTGCCAAGTGCCAAGAGATTTCTTGTTCTCTATTCTTTCTTGAAGAGGAACGCATCAAAGAAAGTTATGGTTTTCTTCTCTTCATGTAACTCGGTCAAATTTCATGCAGACCTTCTTAGATACATTAAGATGGATTGCTTCGATATCCATGGACAGCAAAAACAAGTCAAAAGGACATCCACCTTTTTTGACTTCTGCAATGCAGAGAGGGGAATTTTATTGTGTACTAATGTTGCTGCCCGTGGGCTTGATATTCGTGGCGTGGTATGTTTCTTTGTTCTACATATTGACCATGGTCTGTTGTTAGTTGTTACAATTCTTTGTTTGATCTTACTTTGATTTCTTCTCCTTTTCTTCCTTTTTCATTCATAGGACTGGATCGTGCAGTATGATCCTCCAGATGACCCTAAGGTGCCTGTGTTTGTTCTCTGCTAACATGTTATTGGTTCATAGTCATAGTCTCTTTATCCTTGTGAAACTACTTTTATTAACCGTTGGTTGTTTACCAATTTCAGGAGTATATTCACCGGGTTGGTCGAACAGCCCGTGGAGAAGGTGCAGAAGGTCATGGCTTGCTCTTCCTGATACCAGAGGAGTTGCAATTTCTTCGTTATCTTAAGGTCTAGTATTTTCATAAACAAGATGTTTATCTTCATTGGTTGATTGAATTGAGAGGTTGGACTGTAGGATGTTCTGAACTTTAGTAGTCGAGTTTTGATTTTTACCCTTATTTGATACTAGTTAAATACTCTTGGGCTTTTCTGGTATAGTTGTTAATATGTTAAACAATCAAATGTAGAGATCTTTGTACAGATTATGATATCCTAACACATTCATATTTAATACAAACCATTAAAGTTACCGTTCTCAAAATAAGATAAAATAAAAAAATACATTAGACTGAAGGATCTTATTTTGATCCATTCATCTTTTATATTTACTTTCAGGCAGTCAAAATACCCATTAAGGAGTATGAGTATGATCATAAAAAGGTGGTGAACGTGCAGTCAGTCCTGGTATCGTCTTTCTGCCATGTTTGTTATTTGATATTATTTGTTAGCATTTAAAGTAAAGGGATCAACCTGGAAACTGATGCAGGAGGATCTGGTTGTCAACAACTATTATCTAAACCAATCTGCTAAGGATGCATACAGGTCGTACATATTAGCATACAATTCACATTCTATGAAAGACATCTTCAATGTTCACCGCCTTGATCTTCAGGTACTATCCAACAGTTCTATCTTCCAACGAGCATACATGGACATGGAACAAAATTCTTACTGAATCATTATTGTTGTCAGGCTGTTGCTGCTTCATTTTGCTTTTCCTGTCCTCCAAAAGTAAATCTGAACATAGACAGCAGTGCATCCAAGTTCAGGAAGAAGATGCGTAAAGTTGAAGGAACCCGGAATGGTTTCAGTGAAAGCAACCCTTATGGAAAGCAGAAAGGTGAAAATGATAAACGGCAATTTGTAAGGTACTAGCAGAATGGGCATTATTGAACAGCATGGTCTGTTCCAATTTTGAGTAGAGATTGAGAATCCAGTTTGCTTGCTCACAAAATTTTCGTTTTTATAGTTATTTATGTTAAAATATGTAACTGAATGGTGTAAAATCCTTTTATGAGCATGATTTAAGATATCTCCCTTTCAGATCACTAAAGTATCTGAGTTCTGAGGTAATAAATTTAAAATTGTTAATTTTTCTCAGGCATTTTATTTTCTTGGTTCATTACCATATGATAAAAATTACTATTTGACATAGCATCTTACTTTGGAAATGGGCTCATCTATTGCGCACTTCTGTATGGGGCACTTGGGTTGTCTTTTAGATGGAAGAATGATGACATTGGAGGCTGGGTGGCAATTTCTGTCTGGCATTGGACTTGGATGGTCGTCATATTTTGGATGCCATTTTATTTATCTTATTGATTGTACATTGTTCCACAGACTCCATATTCTGCTGTCTGAAAAGCCTCCAGCTAGTCACTAATTCACTATACATCCCAGTCCTAGTATTTGTCCAAAGCCGTGTCCTTAACGTGTGTTAACCTGAAACACGGGATGAGCGCCCTGCAACTCCTGGGAAGTAACGATGATGTAAGAACTACAGAAGCAGGGACAGTTTTCCTCATAACTCGAGGAATTGTACCATTTAAAAAATTGCAACTTTCCCACCCATCTGATTAAGGTCGTAACCAAGGTTGGCGTATCGGCCTGTACAAGTACTATTTTGTGTCCGTCTGTGTGTGTGTGTTTTTTTTAAACTGGTTCAGAGGGGCTGGTTTAAGGTCGGTATATCCTCTGAACCACTTGCTGAATTGAAACACCCCCTTTAGGGGTGTATCGGGAAGGCTCTGATATGATACATATCAACCGATATGGGACGAAATTTTGAACCTGTAACATCTATTGTATTAGTTTTGCATAATGTTTAAGTGGCTATCCTGAAGATCTTAATGGAGTTATGGTTTAAGTGGCCTAATCTTTTTTTTTTAAGGGGTTAACGGAGATATTCCCAATGCACAGCTATAACTACTTGCCGAGCCCATCAATCTTGGCTTTATATTTGAGGCCTTTTTTTTTTCTCAAGCTGGAGACAAAGAGAACAGACCAATTAATGGTAATACAGCACAAGCCCATTGAAGAAATCGTTCTTTAATCATATATATTCTAATAAATCTTTCCACTTCGAAATCAACAAAAATCTAATTACATTTCAATGAGATGGAGGCAATAGGGCACCTAACTTAATCCTAAAGGAACTAAGACTAAATTTAACCCAAAAAACAACAAAGAAAAAAGCCCATAACTAGACAAAGAAGAGCCCAATGACTGACAAGATGAACTGTGCAAGTGTCAAAGCGGGGAAGCCAGCCATTGCAACTGCACCATTTTGATCTGGTGAACTGCTCGTTCCGTTCTGGTTGCTAGGCGGGGAGTCGTTCTTGGGCTCCTCTAGCACCTTTATGATCATCTTCTGTCCCTTCTCACAGTGCCCGGAGACTCCACTGATAAAATAGAACAGGCCTGAATGGTCAAGTGTGATTTCTGTATCCCCATTGTTGGAGAAGAAGATAGGTTGAGTCGAGTGGCATTTGTCATAGTCCGATTCACTCACCACCATAACTGAATCCTTCTTGTACTTAAAACCTGAAACCATGGTGCAATATCAGATGCAATATTTACATTCTAAATGCAAGAATTAAGAGTTAAAATGTACTTACGCACTGTGTCGTTGACTTGGAACCTGTTATGAGATGCCCATTTGTTGTACATTTGCTCATTTTTTGATGGAGGAACAACCCAACCTTCATCGTCACCAACATCAAATTCATTTGACTTCACATCGAGGAATAGAGAGTAAGAGACGAGGATAAGCACGAGAAAGACTTTGCAAGAAGAGACCATGAAAAGAGAAGCCATTTTCAGTTCTAACTGAGCTCTAAAGCTTGGGTGAGACTCGAGAGAGGAGATTGTTTTGAGAGCAAAATGTGATCAGTGAGTTGGGTTCAATATATTTAAACGTGAAGGGTGTTTGTGCTGTTACGAGTTAGTTACTGAGAGAGTGTGTGGGCGTGGAAATTCGGATAGTAGGATCATCCTATTGGAAGTAGTGGGTTTGTTGAACAAAATCGTTATTAGGAGAGACAGACCCATCTCTGACTCGGTCGTGCTTTGTTTCCAAACAAGGGTAAATTGCTGAAATTTCCTCTAAAATTTGGTAATTCTAGTCATCTCCTTGAACTTTCTGATATAGTTGCAATTAAATCCCCTGTGATAGAATACTCAGCATGAAAATATCCAAAATACCCATAAAGTTATTTTTTGACTAAAATGTTTATTTTCCAAATTTTTTCTTTGTATGAATTGCTACTCAGAATCCTTCCAATCTCTTCTCAGAAATTGATTTATTTTTCAAATTTTTCATTCATATAAAATCACTCAATAGCAAAGTTGCAACTTTAAATTCTTTTTTTTTTGTTCATAAAGGTTATATTGTTTTTTCTATAAAAACCAGCTTCAATAATAATTATATGGGTATTTTAGATATTTCCATGCTTCTTGTTAGAGGATTCTAACAAAAGGGATCTACCTACAACAACTGTATTAAAAAGCTCAGAGGAAATAATTGCAATTACCTTACTTCAAGGAAATTTCAGCAACTATCAAAAACTTCAGAGGAGGTTTCAGCAATTCACCCTTGAAACAAAGCTAAGGTCTAAGGGTGCTGCTGTAATTACATGATGCAAAAAGAGGAATGCTACAATGAGACTGTCCTCATGATATAGCCCCTAACAAAGCTGTCTAAATGAAGGGCATTACAACCCCCAATTAGATGGGTCCCACACTAAAGATTAAAAAACACCACAAGGTCCACACCAAATGATTCCAATTCAATTCCATGTGTTTGATTAGAGAAAAGTTCCATGGTGGGTCTAGATTCCCCATAGATGGGACACTTAGCAATTGAAAGTTTTGGGGCTATCCTTATTATTTTGGCTCAATTTACTGTAAAATGCCGCCAATGAAGAAAATGTCCTACCTCAAGAAATGAAGAAAATGTCCCAAAAAAAAAAAAAGAAGAAATGAAGAAAATGACTAAACCTCGTTGGTCCATAGTAGTGTAACAACTAACGACAGCTTTGAATCAAAATTCCCTAATTCCCTGCAAGTTTTCTAAACTAATTCCTTTCCATTTCTTTTTGGGGTCTCCTGCTGTGAATTGCTTGGAGAGAGAATATAGTAATTGTAGTTGGGCCTCCAGCTTTGCATTGCTGAAAAGTCCACATGTCCATTGCCCATCTGCATCAGTTTTATTTATTCAGTAATTACATCTCACCTTCTGTTTGACTAAGATTTCTTTTCTTTTCTTTTCCTACCTAATTGGTCTCTTGGACTATTAATATTAAGAGGGTAATGAAAGCTACACGTCTAGCTCTTTCTCACGGCTAAAATAGCTCCCACCGGCAGATTTCAGGCTAACCTAGACAAATTACAATTAGCAAATAGCTGGATCTGATTCATTTCAAGATTATTATCAAAATTAAGTTACATCAACTCCCCTTGTTAGACAGTAGACACCTTTTACTTGTACGGCTCTACCTCATCCACTGACTTAAAATATTTCTTATTTCTTAAGGCCACCTAAAAAGTCTTTGCCACATGTTTAGACAACAGAGATGAGAGATCTTCATTTCATGTTTAGCCCTAAGGTCATGTTTGGTTTGAAAGAAAAGACGAGATAAATAGAAAGTTGAGAGGGAAATTTCTTAACAAAATTTGTGAAATTGCTTTTTTCTCTCTTTTTTTTAGTTAAACCAAATACAGCCTTAAAGAAACCACTCATAGCTTCTAACTCGTTCTTCTTCTAAGTGTTCAATTTTGATAATCTTGTTTCAGCAAAGTATATCTATCACTATCACATCTCTAGCCAACTAGGTATCAGAGCATTAATGTCATTTTGTATTTTTTTTTTTCAAATCAGTGAACTATTACCAAAAATCAGCTCAGCCACATTATTTTAAGAGGTGTTTGGTTGGATTGATCAATATAATTTGTAAGAAAGCTTTTGTTTTTACTTGAAATGTTTTTTAAAAATTCTTTGAATTGATTAATAAAAATTGTTATTTCTACTAAAATGTCAAATTTAATGTTTTAATTGAAATGACACTGCATATATGATATGACGTAACAACGCATCACCACTATACCAAACACCTCTTCCCCTTACTATAGCTCACATCCAAACCAAGCCTGGACCCATTAATTATAAGGTCAGTGGATCATGAACCCCCAGGCTGTCTTGTACTAAACACTATTAAGTACTATCTCTTTCAGATTGATTAAAATACAAATGACGTCCTACTGGATTCTGATCCAGCGGTTTGCAGCCAGTTCTTAATCACCTCCAAGCCCTAACAACACATACCAACCATAATAAACCCCTTAAGGAGACATGAATCACTTTTTAACAGTATTCAAAGATTAGAATGTCTTCTCATGTTAATAAACAATTTTAAGTATTTGTTTAATAGTCTTCTTTTAACTATTGTCCAACTTCACATTATTTGATGTCCAAATTGAAGCTAGCAACAGTTGCTGCTGAGTGCAACCCAGTTTCGAAACCAGGGCTCTGATCACAGTTCTTGGCCAATTCAAGATCAAAATCAATTAAAAAGCCAAACTGATGACCCCCCNCCCCCCCCCCGAGACTGTCAATCTGTTCATCAATAAGTCAGTTAATTTCTCCTTTGATTTCATCAAATTAATGGTAATCCATGAATTCAAACTCATGAGATGAGATTACTACAGCTACAGGGGTTAGGCCTAGATACCAGAAGTCAAGCCTCAAACGTGGGATGATATAAAATATTTGCAGAAAAGCCACTCAAAGCTTCAAAGTCAAGAATACAGAATTAATGTGGTGAGTGTCACTCGAGGTTGGTGGATGTATAGTTGAACAAGCAAAAACATAAATGCAATACGTAATAGACCCACAACCAAATAACGCTTTTATACACATCCTCTAAGTTGATCACCAGGAACCAGAAAAAAGCTAATGAAAAGAGTATCTATATGATCGATAGTATTACTGGATTGATTGATCGATCTATCTGTTACAGATGCAGTATTTGAACAAATAATTAAATGTTTATGTACAATACAAAGAAGAATAACAAAACCCAAAACTCTGCTCCTTGTGACCAGACCTCGTCGCACAGGATCGATCGAGAACTCCTCATTGATCAGCCGTAACAATCTCAGAAAAAAAAGGAAGCGAAGAAAGAAAAGATTTTGGCACGGTTGGTTACTCAATTTGGAGGTGTAGAAGCGACCACTGAATTGTGTCTCTTGGATGGACCAGAAGGAGGAGTAGTGGTTCCCTTGGGGAAGAAGTTGAACAATTCTCCTCGAAATCTGAAACTCCGCTCATAATTCTGCCTGCGAGGAATCGAATTCTCTGGGTTTGTCGAAGACCTATCCAAGCTCACCAACCCCCCTGGTCGATTTGCAGTGCAGGACCCAGAAAGAAGGAGAAGAAACAGAAGACAGCACGAAAGAAATCTAGCTTGAGAAGAAGGAGAGGAAGCCATTGTAGAGCTTGATTTTGTCTTCCTCGAAGCTTGAATGAACTTTTTCCAGCAGGAAGAGAGAATTTATATGTGCATGGGGAAGGAAGAAAAAAGAGAGATCGTGAGGAGGCAAGACAGAAAAAATGAAATACACGCCAACGACTACAAGGAGGATTGTCAACGGTTGAAAAAATGGTGGTTGGGTACTCTACTTTCAATTTTCTATGAAATTTCTTGGCAGCTTTTCCTTCTCATTTCCTCAGATATTTCGGTTAAATACGCAATTTATAGTATAAGCAGGAGCAACCCTATAAAATTAAACTATTAAAGAAAGTGGTGATAAATAATATCATGGATTAGACTACTGTTGATTGTGATTGTAGTCTATAAGAGACAAGTCTTATAGATCATAAACATGGTATATATTATTATAAGTTTTGGAAGTGCTTAAAAATAAATGATTATTTAAATAAGCACTTATTTTATGTGGGAATCACAAAATAAGCAATTATTTGCGTTTGAGACGTAAGTCTAAAATAAGTGATTAAACACTGCCCAAATTTTGTGTTTATTTCTTTTTAGCCTATCTTAACCCACCATATCATTTTGAAAATATTTACACTATCCCTATTTTTCATCAAATACTTCATAAACACTTATTAGAATAAGCACTTATTTTTTAAAGACAAAACAAAAAGTAACAGGTGGAGCCTCAACAACGTCAGGTGTTCAGTATTAAACAGTTGAGATGGAAATCTATAGACCGAAATTATGGTCTATCTGATTCATGGTTATTTCAGTTGTCCAGGGAATGTTTGCGTGTGAAGCTCAACCAAGTCAAAGTCTATGGGCACGAGGTGAGCATGAGAGGGAACAAAGTCAAGGGGACCCACTGAACCCATTAAAATATAGCCACTTGATGTTGAGGGATTCATGGATCTTGACAAACTTCAATACAGTTCTGTTTAATCTTCCTGATCAACGTAATCAAAAGATTAATTACCACCTAAAAGTCTCCTCTACATCTCAATCCATGGCATACCAAACTCTGACCACATACCGTTATTACGGTGTGGTCCCACACAACCTACTACATGGGGGACATGTGGCAGGATGCAGTGATCCAGACCCACGACGAGTGGGGCCCAGACGAGATTTCTTGAAGAGGTAAAAAGGATCAGCATGGCAGATTACGTCAGCCCATTAATTCTATACTTGTAGTCACCCCAGTTGAATCAATGGATGATGGGTCTCAGTCATGATTACCTAATTCCTTGTTGAATTCCTCGGAATTAGGCGGCAAATTCTTCATTTGGTAGATAAATTAGGCAATTTCGTCGTGCCTGGAAATTCACCAGCGCATAGATCGTTCGTATACGGTAATATGGCATGCAATGCAACATTACTTTTGAAAAGTCTACCGTCTACATGAGGGAAGGGAGAGAAAAGGGACTAAAGCTGTAGAGTTTGTTATACTTCGTTAACAGAAATTTAATAAATATTAGACACCTCTTGAATGAAAAGGTCTGTAACTGAGCTGTGTTTGTTTGAAAGGAATTAAGTGAGACAGAAAGTTGAGAGAGGCTTGAAGAATTTAACAAAATTTGCTAAGACTTTCTCCAACCACCAGCTTGTTTCCCTTATTTTCTATCAAACGAAAAAGAGAAAGCATGGCCTAAAGGTGTTTTGGCCACAAATTCTTATATTTTGAATGTTTCTACTTCCTAGTGTTGATTGACACGTTTATTAGATTGGATGGATGGATGGATGGATATTTAGCATTCCACCAGCCTAAATTAAAGATCTATTTGGGAGAGCTTAAGCTTTGACTGAGCTGCTTTGAAGAAGCTATCTAAACAATTTTCACTGGAAGTCATTAGGATTTTAGGGCCCATTTGGTAGGGCCGAGTTGAATAGTCATCTAAGTTGGATCAGCTGCTTTGAAGTTCTCCAAATAAGTTATTCAAATAGGTTGAAGTAGACAGACATTTAAAAGCATGGTTTTCAAAACTGGACGGACCAGATGGTTGGATCGAAAAAATTAGGAATCGGTCACCTGATCGATTCCATTTTCCCCCAAAACTGATTTTTTTTCAAAACCGTTGATTTTGATCAGCAAACCGCTGAACCGACCGATTAATCGTTCGAACGGTTTTGACCATTTTCAATTTTTTTTTAATTTTTTATTTTTATTATCAGAACAGGCTAGGAATCGGTCACCTGATCGATTCCATTTTCCCCCAAAACTGTTGATTTTGATCAGCAAACCGCTGAACCGGCCGGTTAACCGTTCGAATGGTTTTGACCGTTTTCAATTTTTTTTAAATTTTGTATTTTTATTGTCAGAACAAGCCAGTCGTTTGGATCAAATGGTTAGACCATTCGAACCGGTAACCGGACCCCTGACCAATTCGTTTTTAAAATTCATGTTTAAAAGACTTAACCTGGACCCTCTGTATCATTCACTAAACATGGCTTATAGGCAGTCTATACCCACCTCAGAAGACTTTATTTCATTCGCACCGCGTAAGTGTCTAACCACCTCTTGATTTTTACATTTAAACCCTAAGTCTTAACCCCTAAACCCTGAAAATTAGTGTAAAATGCATTCGATAGAATGCATGCCCTTCAACCACTTAGGCCATGTTTGGGAGTGGTTATTTTAAAAATAAGGGCTTATTTTTTAAGCCCAAATTTCTAGATTTTTTCAAAGTGCTTATACAATAAGCACTTATTCAATTTTTTTCTTCCAAAATTATCTCTAGTTAAATTTTAAAATACCACTTATAAAATTATCCCTAGCTGAATTTTATAAAAATACTTTTATGAAAGCACTTTTACAAAAGCACTTTTATAAAAGTACTTTTACGAATGCACTTTAAGAAAGTATTTTTATGAAAGCATTTTACAAAAGCACTTTATGAAGCATAAAAGTACTTCCATAAAAGTGCTTTCATAAGAATACTTTCTTAAAAGTGCTTTTAAAAGGATATATTTTAAAAATTTAAAAGAAAATGAAGGACAAAATAGTCATAAATGCTTATTTAAGTATTTATTAGAGAAAAAAGACTAACAAACACCTAATATATAAGCACTTGAAAAGTTGGGTTGCAAATGCAAATAAATACTTATTTGAATAAGCACTTATTCAATAATCACTTATTTTTAACTTAAATACTCCTAAATATTTGCCGAAAAGTAAAAGTGGCGTTTGCTCATTGGTGTGAAGGCAAATATTGTGAGGACCAAATCCCGATCCCTAGCCTTATTGGTCTGCCAGTGCACTGAAAGCGCGCCTCGAGCTAGGGCAGGGGCGAGGTTTGCTCATTGGCTCATTGCCTCATTGCCCATTCGTAACAACTTCTAATAACTGGTAAACTCTGATTTTAACTTTATTGCTTAATAAGTAAAGTAAGTGGCCACTGAGGATCTTCCTTTATCGTTATTGACAGTTACTACACACTCTGACAAGCGACAATAACGGGATTACTGAGTTTCAAAGGAAATTAAGCATGGATTTGTGTGGGGCCTTTCTGCTTACCTCACAAGACAAGAAATGGTGCCGAGAGAAACGGCTGATTCTCTCAACAGCCATTAGCGGAATCCCGGCCACTTTACAGCCACCGATGGCTGAAGTTGTTTGATATGTGCCGCCAGATGTTGCCTTCCATTTTTGGTTTCTTTTCGTATGGGTGGGTGCTCATGGGGCCTCGTGGGCTGAGCTCAGCGGTGCTGAATCACATAATCTGTCACTCTGTCTCTTTTTTCTCGTTTCCTTGTGTTTATGTGGGTGTCGTTATGTGATAAGGCTTCTGTTTGATAATAGTGCAGTAAGAAGAAGCTGTTTAGGAACCTTTTTGCCCAGAGATGTGCGTTGAATCCATGTGTGAATGGTGATACAAAACCCCAGAAAATGAGGAAACACTATGATTTTAATAATAGCATGTGCAACACATGATGGGATGAATATGGCCAGTTGCTCTTTCTGTTTGAATGTCATCATCATTCTGATTGTGTTTTAGGGAGTGCCACTTGTGAATTTTGGGGCCTTAATTAAGGAGCTGGAATGCTGGATGGGTTTATTAATTATTACCAAATATAAATATTTTGACTCACGAAGCTAAATCTTTAAATAGTATTTTCTATTGGTGGGTGCTAATATGGGTTGAAGGGTGTACAAACTTAATAGTAGGAGTGATCACGGGCTAAGGTTTAGCAGCTGTACTAACAAGGCATATAACCAAAACATCCAAGCCATGTCCCAAACTACATGGGGATCAGAGTTGTGGTAAGATAGATTATTAGACCATGGGGAGTGTGCTTGGCCTGTTGGCCAGACTATATAAGGCAAATGAATCCCACCCCAATAGTTGAAGTTAGGATTCTTTGAGAACACCAAACCAAGGCCTTACTGAATGAGCCTTCTTGATGGCACCATTCACAAAAGATGCAATTAATATATATATATATATATAGCTCTTTGCTTTTATGAGATCAAAGTCATATTAGAGGCCATTTGATAAGTCTTTTGGAAAGACCTTTTAGTAGTTCTGACAATCAAAAAGTACTTTGAAGATGAATTAAAATACTCAAAAGGGTGCCTTTTCACATGTCTTTCTGCACGAAGATGAATTAAAATACTCAAAAGCTTCATTTGAAATTTCCCGAAAATTGCCCATTTTAGACTTCTTGCATCTTTTTAATGCATCAGCTTTTGACGGTTAAATATATAACAAACCAAACGAAAAAAACCGAAACACGGTCTGCCAAATTTGTAAATAGCTGATAGACCGCACAAAAGAACATGCCAAATAGGAATTTATTAAATCATTAAATAAAAAAAAAAGAAAAGAAAATTAATGCAATATTTTAAATATATACATAGTCTACCCCATATAATTGAGACACGCCGTCGAATTTGTTATTTTAGATGTTAATTTTATAATGTATTGTATTTAATGATAAATTCCTTGAAAGGTGGTATTACATATTTATACCATCCTTCCTTGTTGTAACAGGACATATGCAATAGACACCAGATAGGGCGACATGCATGTAATTTAATAAATGTAGGCTGCCGGGCATGCACCCAACACCACACGATACTATTTTATATTTTATAAATAAATAAAAATGCTACGGCGTCGACCAATTAATATATCGTTGTTGCGCATGCCCGCATGCCCACGATCTACGTTGTACAATACGTCATGCCAACGCTGGGGCTGTCCCTTAAAACAATATAATTAATGCAAATTGCCTTATATGCCCTATACACCATAGAAAACCAATATTTTAAAATGAAGAATTCTAAATATCAAAAACAAAAATGAAGAATTTTCAGGAACATCTATATATATATATAAATAAATAAATAAATAAAATGAAGAATTTTATAATGTTTTGTTT
The DNA here is from genome assembly GCF_000365185.1 of Nelumbo nucifera. The sequence continues at coordinate 4,081,347 of NW_010729113.1, read as the reverse complement.
TTATAAATAAATAAAATGAAGAATTCTATATATATATACATATATATTAAAATTGGTCTGTTTATGCCAGCATATTTATCTTTTGAGACAAGTAATTCATCTATTTTATTTATTTTTATATATTTTTTATTTTGTTTTGTTTTAAAAATATAAAATAGTAATCATTTTCTATTTTGATTAGATTAATAAAGGTGCACACTATTAGAGAGACCTTTGGGTTTTTCAAGGCCTCTTATTACATCTAAAAAAGTCATTTAAGAGAGAGAGAGAAAGAGAGAGAGAGAATAGTAATAGTATAAATCAAAAAATATAAATAGGTTGAGATTAAACAATCAAAAAAATTATTAATTTAAAAATCCACTAAACTTTCACTAAAAATAAATATTAAAAATGTATTTCAATTCCACTTAAAAATCAAACTTAATAAACGCTAATAAAAATAAGAAATTTAAATATAAATGTATTAATTGATAGTTTAAACTTTTAATAATATTATTAGATAACTTATGAGTTGAGACCTTTATTGTGCATAATGAATTCATTAAAAATGATAAAAAATAATGAAAATTTAAAATGCAAAACACATTTTATTAACAGTATTTTGTTGAAAAATTACTGAATAATAATGAAAAAATACCAACAATTAATTAAAAATAAGAAATTTAAATATAAAATATTAATTGGTAGTTTTAATAATATTATTAGACAACTTTGTATTAATGTATTTTTAATTAATTAATAATTTTTATGATTTAAGACCTTTATTGTGCAAAATGAACTCATTAAAAATGATAAAAATTAATGAAAATTTAAAATGTAGAACATGTTTTATTAATAGTATTTTATACAGAATTACTCATATGCAAAAATTACTGAATAATAATGAAAAAATACTAACAAGTAATTAAAAATCCGGAAAATTCTGAAAAATCTAAACATATTTAAAATACTAAAAATAATTAAAAATATTCAAAATTAACAATATTTTATATTAATAAGGGTATTTACTGAAAATGATTAAAAAGTACAATTAATAGTATTTTGTTATTAAAAAATACTCAAGCCAGAAATTATTGAAAATTAGTTGCATTTTTTATTAACTATGGTATTTATTTAGTTATTTAATTTATTTTTACTGAAAGCATATGCAAATTAATTTTGTAGTGACTAATATGCAAAAATAAATGCCAAAAATAATGAAAATTATTGAAAAATACTCACATGTAAAACTTACTGAATAATAATGAAAAAACACCAAAAGTTAATTAAAAATCCAAAAATTCTGAAAAACCTAAAGCTTAATTAAAATAATAAAAATAATTAGAAAATTAAATTAATTGTATTTTAATGCAAAAAATACTGAATAATAATGAAAAAGATAATGTATTTTAATTATTAATAGTAATATAATTAACAGTAATTATTTTTAAACTGTAATTAATAGTAATTATAATTTAAGCTATAAATAGTATAAAATTACATATTTCCAAAAAGTTATATTTAATTACTAGAAAATTACATTTAATTAGTTTTAGCTAAGAAATTAGCAACATTTCTAAAAATATGATAATTTCCAGAAATTACTATATTTTAAATAAATATAGTAATTTAATAATTACAATATTTTAATAGCTAAAAATATTTTAATAATAATAAAAAGTAACAAATTGTTTTATAATCAACACGGGCCTCTTTATCAACAGAAAATGTGCAAACCCAAGCCTGAGCTGGCCCGACCATCAGGCCTAGATATTGAGCCCAAGCCCAGCCCTTATACAAAGCTTGAAGCTCGAGCCTGAGCTCGAAGCCCGATTTGTACACAAAATGTCTTATTTTCAATATACCTTTGTAAAGTAATATTATATTAATTTAGTAATAATTTAATAAATTAATAAACTAATTTATATTTCCTAATAGTAAATTGATATTTATTAATAATTTAAGAAGCATATATATATTTTATTTATTATATATAACATAAGTACTTTTTTAATATATGTAATAGTATTAGGCCAGGCTTATTTGAGAAAGCTCGAGGTCGAGCCCATGAGCCTGAAATTTTGTCCAAGTCTGAGAAATGACAAGTCAGGTCAAGTCGGGCCGGGTCGTCGGGCTACCCGGCCCATGAATAGGTCTAATTGTATACATAAAAAACCATATGAAATAAAAATTTAAACATCTTTTTCAATTTTTTTAAAAATGGACCTCTCATAGCTTAGCCCTGTCCGCGACTTGGTCTGGCCCATGGACTAGCTCGGCCCACGGCACAGCATAGGCCTGTGTTGGCTCGGGCCATGGGTCGTGTCGAACCGACCCTCCAAATTGTCCCAGGGGAGGGAGGCACAACCCAGTACGCCTTGTAGGCCATCACGACACGGCCCACACTTTGTGTAGGCCACATGCAGGTCATGCCGTGCCGGTCCAGCACAACCCGATTTACACCTTTACTTAAACCCGTCCAATACTAGGGACGGGACGAAGAAATTCAAGGATTCCCTATCCTTGATGAGGAGTGGGGGTGCCTTGCCCCTAAACTTGCTCGACACTGAGGAGTGGTTGTCTTGCCCAAAACCCACTTGACACTGGGGACGTGGCAGGGATGGAGTAGAGTGTCTTGACTATGGAGCAAGGACAGGGATGGGGTGCTCTACCCTGAACCCACCCCATTGTCATTCCTATATAATTGTTAATTATTAATGAAATTAATAAAAATGTTAGCTTTTGTAATTATTTTTATTTATTTAAAGTTAATCAAAATTTCACTGGAAAATAATAAAAATAATACCAATTATTAAAATTACTACAAATTATTAATAAAACTAAAATTATTAAAAAATATTTATTCATATTAAATCAATAATAATAATTTTCTATAAATCAACATTAAATGAAAAAATATAATTATTAAAATTTTAAATATTAACAATAACTTTGAATACCTTTAGTTAATTAACAACAAATTTTGATTATTATTTTAATATTAATAATAGTAAATAAAATTATTAAATCTTTTAGATTTTTCGTGCATCGTACGGTCCCCGCTAGTATATATATACAATAGATAGAATTTTAGAAGAGGTTAAACTCTCATTCTTAAAAAACATTTATTCATTCACAAAAAAAGTGATAAATTCATTCTCTTAAAATTCACAAACGTAGCATTCTAAACCCTAAAAAGTGGTCACTGCAAATGTTATGATAGTAAATGAATTTTATTCAAACACAACCATTTTCAAAAGTAACAATTTAACAATTAAAAATAAAAATTTTCAAAATATTAAATAAATAAAAATAAATGAAATTCATAAAAATGACTAAACAATTAATACAAACGGTGGGGGTTTCATTCTTTTAGATGAAATAGTTTATTAATTGCAAACTATATTTAATTTTTTTGGAAGGATAATCTAATTTAGCTTTTAAAAATAAATTTATCAAATAAATAGTAAATACTAATTAAAGAGGGTTACTATTTACAAATAAGACCTCATTTAATCTCTTAAATCATATTAAAAGTAACATAAATTAATAGTGATTTTCAAACAAAGTATGTCAGAATATATTGCCAATTACAAAGATGTAAGACCCATGCTATTTTTTCTAATTTAATTTTTTATAAGTAAATAGTAAATTTTAAATTAAATGATACTGTAATTATCCTTTATTTAATATGGAATCATTCTCTATATAAAACATGATAAATCTCTTAAATCAAATAAAAAGCCTAACCTAAATGTCTAATATAAATAATTTAAAAAATTAAAATAATTGAAATTAATAATCCCGTACTTAGTACGGGGTCATTCCTAGTATGTAATTAAACACCACGCACAGGTGATTTTAATGCGTGTAAGTAAAGTTGTATACGGAGATCGGCTTCAGTCTAGGCACATTTTGTCCCAGCACCGTTCGCGCATTTGGAGAACACGCGGCGTGTCCTCCGAATCGTGTGAGACACTGAAGCGTGCGAATGGGCTTAAACCCCGTTAGTGGTGTCGCGCATTCGGCTCCTCTCCTCTCGCAGACTCACGCTCTCTCCTCTCCGCCCAGCGGCGACTGCAAAATCATCACCGCCGGCGACAAATAATCATCACGCTCTCTCCTTCTGATGTTGTTTCTTATGTGTCTTGTTCTATGGCTCCACATTCTAGCTGGACATTTAGAAACTCATGCTCAAATTTACTGTGGCACTAGAAGACATCTGGGAAGTGCTTCTGCACTGGAAATGGCAAATACATACCTGTAACTTCAGAGGATTCAAACGCTTCTCTACTAATCTATTCTCAATGGGGGGGCCTCTTCACTGGGGTTCTGATTTTTGTGCCTCTATCTTTTGGGGATTGCTTGTTGTTCTTTGACGAATTAGTGCAGGACTGATTCTCTTTTTCCCCGCGCATCTTCTGAAAAAGTCGATGAGGGATGAGCTTTCTTCGAGGGCTGTTTCCCATTTGAGGGCCGAATAGAACAATGCGCTGTTCGAATGGAAATAGGCTGAGAGGCCAACTGGGTCGAAGCCGAAGAATTGCCAGGAATAGAAGGTAGAATCCTTGCGGTGGATGTCGCCAAATTGGTATCAGCTTGTGATGAAGCCTTGACTTGTTCTATTTTCGGGTTTCTACATGGGTATGGCTCGTATAAATCTTTCGGACTCTCTGTGTTCCTCTCCGAGGATGAGATGTAGACAGCTCCCCACAGAGTGGAATTAGGATTTACTCCTTATAGAGTGCTTCTCACACCGACATCGCAGCCACATTTCACTGTGATAAGGTGGTCAGATATGCTCCTAATAAATACTTTTAACATTATCCCAACAAATCATTGCAGTTGTACATTGGTAACATTCACATGATTGACAAGCCAGATGATCCCAATGCGCATTTCATCAAATACAAAAAAAAAGTACAACTTCATAGTAGATCATTGCCTAATAGTAAGGTCCTTGGCTGGTTGTAGGTTGTAGCAAGGACCAGAGGCGAATCCAAGTATCCTACATTTATTTGGGTTTGGAGAGAGGGAATTTGCATTCAATCCCCGTAAAACGGTGTTCATATCTTCCTCACAACCACTTGCTACCTTATATTGGAAACTTGGGAAAATCTGAAGGATTAAAACTATTAATTAATTGATAAATTAATAATCAAAATTTGTCGTTAATTAATTAAAAGCATACAAAGTTATTGTTAATATTTAAAATTTTAATAATCATATTTTTCATTTAATGTTGATTTGCAGAAAATAATTATTATTAATTTAACATGAATAAATATTTTTCAATAAATTTAATTTTATTAATCATTTATAGTAATTTTAATAACTGTTATTATTTTAATTATTTTTAAATGAAATTTTGGTTGGCTTTAAATAAATAAAATAATTACAAAAGTTAATGTTTTTATTAATTTCACTAATAATTAACAACTATATAAGAATGACAACAAGGTGAGGTCGGGGCGGGGCACCCCATCATTGTCCCCATCCCGTAGTTAAAACACTCTACCCCATCCCCATCCTGTCCCTAGTGTCAGGCGGGGTCAAGGCAAGGCACCCACTCCCCGTTAGGGGTGGGGAATCCTCAAATTTCCCTGCATTGTCCTCATTGTCGGTCAAGTTCAGGACAAATCACCCACTCTTCATTAACAATGGAGAATCCTCAAATTTTCCCCACCTCGTCCTCAATGTTGGGTGGGTTCAAAGCAAGACACCCACTCCCCGTCAACCCAATATTTAATTTGATGACATAAATGATCAAAATGATATGATGCTGAGTATAAGCCACATGGAAAGTTTCTAAAAGTACACTAAATTGTCTTTAAATAATTTATTTTTAAATTGTTTTTAAATAATTTATTTTCTTTTTAAATGATTTTCTTACATAATTACACTAGTTTATCTTATATTTTTAATATAAAGTAATCAATAATTTCATTTTTCCAATATCATACTAATTTATCTTAATAATTTGTATAATTATTGGTTCAAATTAAAACTTTCCCTTTCCCATACTCATTTATCTTTAGTAATTTTCAATAATTAACAATGAAAATTACATATTTTTTCAACAATTTTCCAAAATCTATCAAATGTAATAATTTTTCCTAAAATTTCCAACATATTTCAATAATTATTTAATGAATTTTAAAAATTCTATATCTTTTAATTTCCAAAATATTATTCTACAAAATATAGTTTTATGAAAATTTTATTACATTTGTGTAACTGTGGAGATTTATTGAAAATTATTTTAAATTGTTATTAAATATTTATTTTTATTAGGTAGTTTCTAACAAAATTATACTAATTTATCTTTTATTTTCCAATATAAATTATTTAATAATTTCATTTTCCAACATATAATATTTTATGCCCTCATCTGCATTCAATTATTAACTATAATAATAGCAATAACTAAAATTTTACTTTTTTAATTCTCAATTTTATAGAAATTAGTTGAAGAGTTTTCAATTTCTATAAAATTTTGTTAATTAACATGAATATAACAGTATTTACCCATAATACTTTAAAAAATCATGATGAGTTAGTTAATAACAATATTTATTAATTTTTGGTAATTTACTAAACGTATTTATTAATTTTTGATAATAACACTATTTAATACTCATAGAATATGGGTTGCATTAAATATTAATCATATTTTACTATTTATTAATTAATATGAATATTTTAAATAAGAGAAAGAGAGAGTGGATATAGATTAGGGGAAGAGACTTTAGGAATTGATTGGGAAATGGGGTAACATGATAAGTTTCTAATAGCTTAGAGGAGATACCTTAAGAGAGAGATTGTAGTAATATTTTTAAGTAGTTGGGTTGGGAATGGTGACATGGTTTAATGAGAGTGGTAGGAAGGGAACAGGAGAGAGAGAGTCTAGGAAAACGAAAGGTGGAGATAACGGAGCAAGTAGAGGCATGCTGATGTGGACCGTCTTGCTATATGTATATAGATAGCTGTATTTGTATTTTTTTCATGGAAAAATATTTCCAATACACAGTTGCAAGTGGCTGTGAATACAATATGATTTTTATGAGGACTGAATCCAATCATGGAGAGGGGGGAGGGGGGGTAATGACTTTAACTAACAAACTAAGGTTTCGATCTCAAGTTGAGCCAAGCATAATCCAAGGCATGTGAGCCCTCATTTGTTTATGATTTTAGCTATTTAGCTGTTTTGTAGCACTCGGATCTGCTACCCACAAAATGTTTTCACACTATATCCACAGAACACCACCATCCCGTATTGGGATTTGATATTCCCAATGCATAGCGCAGGAATGTGGGGACAACTAGTGGATAGCAAATCCCAGCCTGTTTTATAGTCAAACTGGACTACCAAACAGAATAAGTAAATTCGATTTGGTTTGATTTGTCAACCAAGCTGAACCGAAAACCAAAGGAACTGTTTTGAAGTCGGTTCAGTTATGACTACAAGATTGGTTCAATTTGGTTTGTTAGAATGCTTAAACCAATTTTTCATTTAAGGCTCAGTTTGGAAAGAGTATAAATGCAAATGTATACAATGCATTAGGCTAGGTTTGAAAGAAGTATAAATACAAATATGTAGAGTGCAAAACCTTGCATTTTGTATATATTTGTATTTGTACTCCTCCCAAACTAAGCCTTAGGTTCTTAATTATAACCAAATCGGTTGAATGAACATTTATGATCATTCTTAAATCTAACTAACCTTAGCATAGAGAGCTTGCAAATGTATGAATTTGATCCGTGCTATAACAATTTTCTGTATTTAATATATAATGAAGGGTGATTTGGCCCAACCTAGCAAAAAGGGGACACGTGGACACGACTTGACTAAGAGATGACAGCTCAACCTGTCAAGATTAGTTCGCAACAATTGAGCTCGGCTATTCAGTCACCTCGGCACAAGGGTCACCTCGGCACAAGGTCACCTCGGTGTCGAGGCATCTCAGCATTCAATCTAGTTCGGAACTAAAAGACTGAAGTATCAACTCGGGGCTACCGACCCAGACCACCATGTAACGATCCCGAAAGTTTCTCTAGTAGACTCCGAACCTCACGTGATCACGCCGCGTAACGGCAGGCCTAATATTCTCCCCACCCAGATCGGGCGGAATTGATAATATTTATTAATTGATAACGTTACTCCCCAATTAAAGCGGAAACGAATCCCATCAGGATGAAGATCCCGGAACCAATCTGCAAAACCCGCGAGGGCTCAACTATATAAAGGCACCAACCCCAATGACACAAGGTACCCGTGATTTTTCTACTCTCTAGCTCTCTAGCTCTCAAAGCTTTCAGCTCGCACCAACCCCAATGACACAAGTCTAGAAATTTTCTCCTTTTTTTATTTTTTTTGAAATTTCTTTAATCCATGTCATTTTCGAAACTACCAATTAGAAACTCTACTTTCCTAAAAAAAATCTTCCTAATCTCTCTCTCTCCCCCCCCCCCCCCCCCACACGTTCCAATAATCTAAATAATCTAATATCCTAAAATTTCTCCTAAACAACCTCCTCCACTATCCTCAACTTTATCTTAAGTTGTCTCTAATTTAGTAGAGAGTTTTTCTCCTAAATTATCTCTAATTCTTATTTACTTTTGTTAGAGTCGACAGTACAAAGGGTATTTTGGTCATTTGTCTATCTAGTTGAGAGTGAATAGTTTGTTCTGTTTAAGTTTAAGTTATGCGTCCCATACTTAATGATGGACAATTCAGTCTTTTATATTTCAGTTTATATACAATATAAATACAAGTGGGTTGGCTTGGAGAGTGTAACTTTTCCTCTCTAGACCAAACCCTTCTTCTCTTTCACTCTTTCTACTTCTTCTTCTTCTTCTTCTTACCTAGAACTAATCTAGGGTTAATCAATATATTCACATGGTATCAAAGCAAATATAACAAGTTCAAATCTGCTCGTTCTTGTTTAGATTTACCCAATTTTATCGCCCTTTTCTCTAGAGTTTCGTAGATTTCTCAAGAATCCCTTGGAGATTAAGGGAAAGGCTGCAAAGGAGTGATCATTTTTCTCTTTAGAAAGTGTTTGCCTGTCTCTTGAGGAAGTGTGTGCCCATCTTCGGAGGATTTCTATTGATCCTATAGAGTCCTCCCCACTTTCGGAAAAATCTGGTTTTGTGGTGGCAAGAGGAGGAGGTCATGGAAATAGAGGCGGTGGAGGTGGTTGTGGGTTTCTAGGGAACTGAGGTGGCCATATGTTTAACCGTATTGGTGGCCAAAGTGGAGGTCGAAAGTTAGGGGGAGGTCATGGTAGAGGAAGAAGTACTGGACCTAGAAAGTGCACATACTGTAGATTAGAAGGACATACTGTGTCCACCCAACAGTTAGGCTAATCATGCTGTGACTAGTGGTAGTGGTACCATTAGTGAAAACCAACAGACTGATCAGACCCCCTCCACATCTACTGGTCTTTCTAAGAAGGAAATGGTGAGTGTACCATGTGAGGTATATGAAAAATTCCTTCAAACATCCTCTTAGCAGAATACAACTACTCTTACTCATTCAGGTATGGCTTGCTTGGCTTCCAAACCCTCATCCTGGATCATTGACTCTGTAGCCTCGGATCATATGTATGAGATTCCATATATATTTTCTTCTTTTTCCCCATCTTCTACATCCCAAACAGTTTCACTTGCTAATGGTTTTACCTCTCCCATCTGTGGTGTTGGTGATGTTGATCTGACCTCCTTATATTTATCCTCTGTTTTATATGTACCTAAGTTTCCCTTTAATCTTGTGTCTATTAGTAGACTAACCAAGCCACTTAATTGTTCTATAACCTTTTATCCCTCCTCTTGTGTGTTTCAGGATCTCAATATGGGGATGAAGATTGGTGGAGAGCATAAAGCAAGTGGATTGTATTACCTTGATGGTGGTGCCCCGCCAATAGCCTTTCAGTCATCTCTTACTCCTCTCTAATGGCATTGCAGATTTGGTCATCCATCTCTCAAGGCTCTAAAGTTATTGGTTCCATTCTTAAGTCATATTTCATCGTTGGATTGTGAGTCGTGTCAGCTTGGGAAACACCATAGAGTCTCTTTTAGTCAAAGAGTTGATAGTTGTGTCTTGAGTCCCTTTTCTTTAGTTCATTCTGATGTTTGGGGTCCAAACAAAGTGGTGTCATACAATGTTTATAAATATTTTATAATTTTTGTTGATGACTTTTTAAGGATGACATGGCTTTATCTTATGAAAGATCGTAATGAATTGTTCTCTATTTTCCAAAAATTTTATGCTGAAATACGTACCCAATTTGGATTCATGTTAAAATTCTTCGCTCAAATAATGCAAAAGAATACATCTCAACACCATTTCATGAATACTTAGAGAACCATGGGATCATTCATCAAACTTTTTGTTCTTATACCCCACAACATAATGGAGTGGCTGGACGGAAAAATCGACACCCACACTTATTTGAAACCACAAGGTCAATTATGCTTGAAATGAATGTCCCAAAGCATTTTTTGAGTGATGTTGTCCTAACATCATGTTTCCTCATTAATTGGATGCCCATGTCCATCTTTGGAAGTCAATCACCTTTCTTAGTCTTGTTCCCTACCCTTTCTCCATTCCCTCTTACTCTTAGAGTCTTTGGTTGTGTTTGTTTTGTTCATAATTTAGGACTTGGTTTAGACAAGTTAGATGCATGTGCTTCCAAATGCATCTTCCTTGGATATTCCAGGACAAAAAAATGGTATAAGTGTTATAACCCTAGATCTCATTAGTCATTTATGTGTTCAGATGTCATTTTCTTTGAGTAAGTTCCTTTTTTCTCGAGTATTGAGGCTCATTCTCCTAATCCTGTGGTTCCACTTCCTGTTCCAATAAAGGACCCCATTCCTGTGGTATTTGCTCCATCTCAACCTTCACCCATGTAGGTTAATACTAAGAGACCACCAATCAGATAAGTGTATACTCATAGGAAAGCACAGCCCCTCCTCCAATTCAGTCCTCGTTGACAGACCCTATGGTTGCACCTCTTCCTTCTGACCTTAATCTTCTTATTGCATTATGAAAAGGTAAATATAGTTGTACATCTCATCATATTTCTCAATATGTTCCAGTTGCTCACATTTCTGCTTCCCATCGCCATTTTGTATCATTGCTATCCTCTGTTTCCACTCCCAAGAATGTCTAGGAAGTCCTTACCTCTCCAGGGTGGCGACAAGCAATGGAAGAGGAATTGTCTACTTTACAATAGAATCACATGTGGCAACTTACTACTCTCCCTCCCAGTAAGCATGTTGTTGGGTGTAAGTGGGTCTACACAGTGAAGTATCTTCCAAATGGTAGTGTGGAACGATTAAAGACCAAGTTAGTGGCCAAGGGCTATTCTCAATTATATGGTGTTAACTATACGAAGCCTTTCTCTTCTGTAGCTAAAATTGGCTCAGTTCAGGTATTAATTTCATTAGCAGCAATGTATGATTAGCTTATCTTCCAACTAGACATAAAGAATGCCTTCCTGCACGGTGATTTGATTAAGGAAATATATATGGAGCAACCACCAAGGTTTGTTGCTCAGAGGGAGGATGGTAAGGTTTGTAGACTCAAAAAGGCTATCTATGGGCTAAAACAATCTCCACTTGCGTGGTTTGGCAGATTCAGTGGAGTTGTGAAGAACTTTGGGATGAAACAGTGTCAAGTAGATCATTCTGTGTTTAGCCGTGATTCAAAATATGGAAAAATCTTGCTAATAGTGTATGTGGATGATATTGTCATAACTAGTAGTGACAACAATGGGATTGATAGATTGAAAAACTTCCTACAGAATCACTTCCACATGAAGGATCTTGGTAAGGTAAAATACTTCTTGGGAATAGAAGTTGCAAGGTCAAGGCATGGAGTTAACTTGTGTCAAAGGAAATATGTCCTTGACTTATTTGAAGAAATAAGGCTCTTAGGTGCCAAACCAGCCAAAACACCTATGGAACTGAATGCTAAGTTTAGTATTGATGCATGTGAAGAATTTGATGATCCTAGAGGGTACAAGAGGTTGGTGAGAAAATTGAATTATCTAACTATCACAATACCAGATATATCATTTGTTGTAAGTATGGTGAATCAGTTTATTCAACATCCTCGGGTCCTCCATGGGGAAGCAGTCCTAAGGATAGTTAGGTATCTGAAGGGTGCTCCAGGTCATGGTTTGTTATATAAAAGTGAGGGAACTCTTGAGATATAAGGATATACAGATGCTGATTAGGTCAGATCTGTGTCAGACATAAGGTCAACCGTAGGGTATTGTACCTTCCTTGGTGGCAATCTGGTAACTTGAAAGAGCAAGAAACAAACAGTAGTGGCAAGGAGCAGTGCAGAAGCTGAGTACAGGGCTATGGCTCATATTACATGTGAACTAGTATGGCTGAAGAATTTGTTACAAGAAATGGGGTTTTCAATTGACAGACCCATGAGGTTATACTATGATAATCAAACTGTTAATCATGTCTTCCATGAGAGAACAAAGCATATTGAAGTCGACTGCCACTTTGTAAGAGAAAAAGTGATTGATGGAGTGATAACTACAACTCATGTCAGTTTCGGAAATCAGTGGGTAGATCTTTTTACAAAGGGGTTGTCTCGAGGTAGAGTAGATTACATATATGACAAGCTAGAACTATATGATACATATTCTCCAGCTTTAGGGGAACTATATGATACAAAGGGGTTTGTCTATCTAGTTGAGAGTGAATAGTCTGTTCTGTTTAAGTTTAAGTTATGTGTCCCATGCTTAATGAGGGACAATTCAGTCTTTTGTGTTTCAGTTTATATACAATATAAATACAAGTGGGTCGGCTAGGAGAGTGTAACTTTTCCTCTCTAGACCGAACCCTTCTTCTTTTTCTCTCTTTCTTCTTCTTCTTCTTCTTTTTCTTCTTACCTATAACTAATCTAGGGTTAAGCAATATATTCACAATCATCTCCCCCACTTTTTATCTACATCTATCTAAAGAAAGTTGAATTAAAAAATTTAAGAATTGTTTAAATACTCTAACAAAATTATATAGTAACTTCAAAATATTTATTAAAAGGACAAAAAATAATTATAGTCGATTTAATAATATTTATATTATTTATAATTATATATTTTTACAAAATTCATCACAAAATTATGTACAAACAATATAAATTATGATTTTCTAGATTGTTCAATCTAAATGTTATTCAAATAATAAAAATCTAACATTAAAAATGAAATATTATTTAAATATTTCAATAACTAAATATATTAAATAACAAAATATTCAAATTAAGATTTTAAATCAATTAATAATATATTTTAAATAGTTATTGAATAACTTTCAATTATAATAAATAGATTGAGATTTTAAATATTTAGTTAAATAAATAAATATTTTAAATAACAAAATATTTAACATAACTAGATTTTAAATAGTTAAAATAACAAAATTATGTATTAATAGTACTATAATTTTATGGATTATTAAAATCAACAAGTAATTAATATTTTAAAATAATGATATTATTTAAATAAATAAATAATATTGTAAATAACTAATTTCATTTATACTAATTAATAATTCTAAAAAATAACTTTCAAAAAAATTGTTTATTAATATAATTTTAAAAACTTAGTCTTTATTTATTTTGTATTTATCTATACTAAAATTAATATTTATTGCATTTTAGTAATTATTTATTGCTTATGTGATAAATATATTTTCAATAATTATGTATAAATCTATTTCGTTTTATTATTTAATAGAAAATTTTCAATAATTATTGAAGTTTAATAAAGCTATTGTTATTTAGCTTTTTAAATTTAATTTATTGTGTATTTTCGTTATAAATTTTTAATAATTATTGGAGATTAAACGATTGTTCACGGGTTGGTTCGGTTTAGTTGTAGGTTGTTTGGCAAACCAAATTGACCTAGTTAGGTTGGGGTTGGTCATTCGGGTTATATTTGTTTGGGTCAATTTTCGGTTTAATCAGTCAATTTGTTTGGCAAACCAAAGTCGACTAGAAATACTAGAAATTAGGTTGGTCAGTTTCATTAGTTTGATTTGGACTAGCAACAGGGCAGGGCAGGGACAAGGAGCCTCTCCTCATCCCTATCTCCATGGTGATCCCCATCCCCACGAGGATCGACACTCCTTGTTATTCTTTATAATGTTAACCATTATATTTTTGTTTTTTTATTTTACTTAAAAAATAAAAATAAAATAATTAAGATTTACAATCCTATTAGAAAATGTTAACATATGGACGTATTTGTACATATGTACATATATACGTATGCGTATATACATATATATATATATATATATATATTAGTGGGGATTGGGGTCCACATGGGGAAAGGAGTGCTCTCCCCATCCTCACACTATCCCCGTCAATAGGGATGAAAATTTCCTCATCTTCGTCCCTGTGAGGGGAAAATCATCCCCATCCCTATCCTATTCGGGGCAGATCCCCATGGGGATCGGGGAAATGGGGAAAATTGCTATCCCTGAGTTTGATAAACAACCCTATCTAAAATTAATTACTGTTATTTTTGTATTGTAAAAAAATTATTAAAAGTAATATATAAAATATAAATGATTATTAATTATTATATAAAACAATTGTATATTCTTACATGTTTCTATTGTTTATTTTTAACTTAACACAAATCCTGTGCATTGCATGGGTCCCCATTAGTTTATATATATAGTAGGACCGCATATATTATCATGCCTCTCCTTTCTCCAAACCCCTTCCTAAGTTCTTGTTTTGTTTTTTTTTTTAATTCAACACAATATACATTAAGCCAATAAGGAAATAACATAGACTTAACTATTTATAACAACCATCAAGAAAGAGGGATTTGCTTTTCTAATATTCAGCCAAGTGACACCACTTTCCCCCATTTTCTCCTAAATTGTCTCCAATTCCTAATTACCTCTAACTCCTATTTATCTCTTAAATTATCTCTAATTTAGTAGAGAGATTCTCTCCTAAACTATCTCTAATTCCTAATTATCCTCTCCCCTACCTTTTATCTATATCTACCTAAACAAAGTTTCAATTAAAAAAATTCATAACTATTTAAATGTTATAATGAAATTATATACTAAATTTAAAATATTTATTCAAAATACAAAAAATTAATATATTTAATAAGATTCATATTATTAATAATTCAATATTTTTACAAAATTCATCATGAAATTATGTAGTAACAATATAAATTATAATTTCACAAATTATTCAGATTAATTGTTATTCAAATAATAACAATTTAACCTTAAAAAGTAAAACATCATTTAAATATTTCAATAACTAAAAATATTAAAAACATAAAAAATAGCTAAATAATATAACAAAATATTTAATATTACGTAATAACATTAAAATAAATAAAATTCAAATAATGAAAATTTTTAAATATTTTACATATTATTTAAATATTTAAATAACAAAATATTTCACATGACAACATTAACTAACTTAGATATTTAACATGACAAAATAATTTAATATTTTTACAAAATTAATAACGAATAATGTAATAATAGTACAATTATAATTTTATGGAATATTAAATTAAATAAATAATTAACATTTTAAGAATTTAAATAACTAAATAATATTGTAAATAAATAATTTCACATATATCAATTAATAATTATATAAAATAACTTGCAACAAAATTATATTTATTAGTAATTTTACAATAATAGTGTATATTCATTATATATTTGTATATACTATAATTAATATTTATTTTATTTTCAGTAATTATTTTTTGTTTTTTATAAATATGCTTTCAATAATTATTTATAAATGTATATTTATTTTTGTTATTTAATAGAAATTTATCAATGATTATTGGAGATTAAACAACTATTATTTATCTTTTGAAATTTAATTTATTGTATTTTTTGTTATAAATTTGTTTTTAGTAATTATATATTTTTTATAATTTATAGATTAATACTTATTAGAGATTAAACTATTATTTAAGATTATACAATTTATTGACTAATTTAGTACATTTTCGGTATTTATTATATTTTTGTAACTATTGTATTTTTATTATATTTTCATTATAAACTTATTTTCAATGATTGTGTACATTTGCTATAAATTTTGAATAATTATTGGAGATTAAACTATTGTTATTTATTAGAGATTAGGCTATAAATTTAGTTGAAATTAGGAGTATTCAATGATTGGTTCAGTTTAGTGGCAGGCTATTTCGCCAAGCAAATTGATCTGGTCAAGTCCGCAGTTTGTCACTGGAAACCGATTGACCATTAGCAAAAACCCACCAACTCGGGTTGTATCGATTTGGGTCTATTTTCAGTTTAATTTGTTTGTTCAAAATATTTAAACTTAAAAATTAACTTTAGATTTCATAAATTACAATGATATTATTAAAAATTAAATTAAAAAAATTAAATTTATGATATAAATATTTTAGACTAAAAAATATGGGAATTTTTCTACTTTCACATATTAAAAAATTAAATTTAAAATATAAAATATTATATATATTTATTAAACCAAAGCCGATCTAGAATACTAGAAAACCGACCAACTCGAGTTGAGTTTGATCGGATTGTTTATTAAAAAGTTAAAATATAAAACAATTATATACTCTTAAGTATTTCTATTGTTTAACTTTCGCTTAACAAAGCACGGGTCCCTGTCACCATACCTCTCCTTGCTCCATTATCCCCACCCTGCACTCTTTGACTTTCTTTCCTCTCCACTTCCCACCACTCCCATTAAGCCATGTCACCCAACTACCTAAAAATATTCCTATAATCTCTCTCCTAAGTTATCTCATTTAAACCAATAGAAAAGTATCATGTTGCCCCACTCCTAATCAATTCCTAAGATGCATTCCCTCAGTCTATATCCACTCTCCCTCATTTAAAATATTCATATTAATTAATAAATAGTTAAATAGGGTTAATATTTAATCCCACCCATATTCAATGAGTATTAAATATTGTTATTACCAAAAGTTAATAAATACGGTTAGTAAATTACCAAAAATTAATAAATATTGTTATAAAATGAAATTATTAATTAATTTAAATTGAAAAATAAAAGATAAATTAGTGTAATTTTGTTAGTAAATTACCAAATAAAAAAAATATATTTAATAACAATTTAAAAAAAAATCAATAAATCCCCATGGTTACACAAATGTAATAATTTTTTCAAAAATTTTCATAAAACTACATTTTCGTAAAATAACATATTTGAAATTAAATGATATAAAGTATTTGAAAGTTTATTTAAAATGCATTAAATAATCATTGAAAATTATTAGAATATTTTGGAAATTTTATGAAAATTGGTTACATTTGAAAGATTTTGGAAAACCATTGAAAAATTATGTAATTTTCATTGCAAATTATTGAAAATTACTAAAGATAAGTGACTATGGGAAATAGAAAACTATAATTTGAACAAATAATTACACAAATTAATAAGATAAATTAGTATAATATTAGAAAAAATAAATTATTGGTTAGACTGGAAAAATTGGAAACTAGGCACTGTTTCACCTCAAAATCGCTTTTTGTCCAAAAACCGTTTATTTGGTTAGCAAACCGCTAACCTGGGCGGCCGAACCATCAATACGGATAATAGTTTTTGGCCTTTCTTTTGTTTTTCTAATTTTTTATTTTTTTGTCAAAGCGGGTCATCCGTTCGGACCGAACAGACAGATCGTTCGACCCCAGAACGGTTCCCTATCCGGTCCAATTTTAAAAACCTTGGACGGGGAGTGGGTGCCTTGCCTTGAGCTTGGCTTGGTGTGCGGCACGGCCTGGCCCAAGGTCCGCCCCATGGACCAGCCCAACCCATGACACGGTATGGGCCCGTGCGGGCTTGAGCCATGGGTCGTGTCGAACCGACCCCCCAAATTATCCCATAGGGGGTAGGCACGATTCGGGACGCCTTGTGGGCCAACACGGTACGACTCGCACTTTGTGCGGGCCACATGCGGGTCATGTCATGCCAACCTAGCAGGACCCAATTTACCCTCTACTTGAACCCGCCCAATACTGGGGACGGGGTAGGGAAATTCGAGAGTTCTCCATCATTGTTGAGGAGTGGGGTGCCTTGCCCTTGAACTCGCCCGACATTGAGGAGTGGTTACCTTGCCCTGAACCCGCGTGACACTGGGGATGGGGCATGGATCGGGTAGAGTGTCTTGACTATGGGGCAGGGAAAGGGATGGGGTGCCCTGCCCTGAACCCACCCAGTTGCCATTCCTATATAATTGTTAATTATTAGTGGAATTAATAAAAATGTTAGCTTTTATAATTAGTTGTATTTATTTAAAAGTAATCAAATTTTCATTTAAAAATAATAAAATTATTGAAATTACTACAAATTATTAATAAAACTAAATTTATTAAAAAACATTTGTTCATATTTAATTAACAATAATTATTTTTTATAAATCAACATTAAATGAAAAATAAAATTATTAAATCTTTTAGATTTTCCCATGCATCGCATGGGTCCCTGCTAGTTTATCTCTTAAATTATCTCTAAATCCTACTTATCCTCTCACAAACATTACCCCCGTGAATTGGGAACATCTCCCCCTGCATAATATTATGCAGGAGGATGAGATATTCTCAATGTGTAACTACGATGTTATGTAGGCAAACATGGGCAGAGTTCTCATGGGCAGGAGACCCAGACTCCTTTTTATGTACATCTATCTAACGAAAGTTTCAATTAAAAAAATGTAGAATTATTTCAATATTATAACGAAATTAAATACTAACTTTAAATTTGTATTCAAAACACAAAAATTAATTATAATAGATTTAATAATATTCATATCATTATATTATTACAAAATTAATAAGAAATTATGTAGTAATAATATAAATTATAATTTTATGAATTATTCAATTTAAATGTTATTCAAATAATAAAAATAAAATTTAACATAAAAAATAAAACATTATTTAATTATTTCAATAACTAAATATCTTAAATTACAAAACATTAAAAATAGCTAAATAATTATATAATAAAATAGTTCATATTATGTAATAACATTAAAATAAATAAAATTCAAATAATGAAAAATTTTAACTAACAAAATATTTAACAAGACTAAATCTATATTAATAATATACAATATAAATAAATGCAAAAATAAATACTATTGAAATAGTGGAAGTATATTAATTAAATTAGAGGCATTAAAGCTTTTTATTAGTTATTTCTTGTATTTTCATTATAAATATATTTTTCAGCAATTGTGTATTTTTGCTATAAATTTTCAATAATTATTTGACATTAAACTATTGTTGTTTGTTAAAGAGTAGACTATTAATTTAGCTGAAATTAGGAGTGTTCACTAGGCAATTTAATTCGGTTGGAGATTGATTGTTTGGCTAGCCAAATTGATCTGGTTGGGTTAAGGAGTTGGTAACTCGAAATTGACCAACCATTAGTGAAAACTAAATTTTGGTTAATTAATAAATGTTCAAATTTTTTATGTTTAGCATAATTTACATTAATCATTGTAATTTAATAAAATTTCATTAATTTTTTATAACAATTATTTAATCATAAAAGATATTACTAATTGGTGTCATTTACTAATTTGTATAAAACCAATAATTATAGTTAACAATTACCAAATAATTTAGGGAAAATGTTTAACTAATAATCCATAATTTTTTAAATAAATAATAAATAAAAAATTAGAAAATTAAATGATGTGGCGTAATCCGGTTGCTCCCTACTGGAGACGATCTGGCTGCCAGCAACGACAGGGACTGGGTAACCTGCGAGAGATGAATCAGAGATCCCGGGGTGGCTTACCCGGCGGGGATACTCCGATGGCTAAGTTAGCACTTAGTAGTAGTAGTAGAGAGCTTGAAGATGATATCAGTGAGTTAGAGAGCAAAGATTACGCATACACACATATAAAAAACATACCTTCGCCCCTGGGGGGTGAAGTCTTTATATACTGGAGTCCTCATGGGTTGGTGGAGCAGTTCCTGGATCCTTGCTGTGATGTGATCCGTTTGCGTGTTAGGTTGGTAAAATGCCATCAACCAGTAAGATTGTCTGCTCCCGTCTAAATTGAGGAGTGGGTGATCTAATATAGCCGTTATAGGTCATAATCCCGTAAAATGCGGAGTACGGTGGTGAGCTCCTCGGGGTTGTAATGCGGAAGTCGGCCTGAATGGGAGGCGAGCTGCCTGAGCTCGTGCTCTTCAGATCTGACTTGATATGAATGGCGAAGTGCCTTGGGACCGAGGTGGTCCTGGTGTGACCTTGCGCCGAGGTATACTCGTCCCGAGGTAGTCTTGACCGAGGTGGTCCATCTGTCCGGGTTCGATTTCTAGCGGACTTGATATCATTATCCTAGTCACGATCCGATATCAGGGTGACTTCAGTTCGGGGGTCTTAGGGTACCCGAGGTTGCTTTGTAGCGAACTGATCTGTCACTTGTGTTGAGTCACGTTCACGTGCCGATCTGATTATGTTGAGTTGTCATTTATGCCGAGTCACGTCCACGCGTCTCCCTGTTACGAGGTCGGGCCAAATTTCCCTTCATCATTAATCTATGAAAAAATTCTCCAAAACTATTTAAATAATAGTCCATTATTATTATTCGACTAAATAATTATTGAAAATTTTAGGAAAATTAAATTAGGAAATTAATCGATCAAAAGTTGTTTCATATTTATTTAAATAACAATCCATTATTTTTATTTTAATAAATATAGGTAATTTATTAAATTTACCCACACCGGTTTAGACCACCTAGTTGACTTCAACCATACTTGCTTTTACATTAATCAACAACAAATGATTTACTTTTAATTAAAATAAATATAATTTATCATAATTACATCACATTGATAATTTAGGCTTAAAAAATAAATAATTTACATTAATTCACATTAATTTATTGTTATTGTAAATAACTAATTTACTATACATTCTTTCCAATCAACAACAATTTCAATAACTTTTAGAAATTATCATAAAGTATTATAATTTATTGTTATTTAATTGACTATTAGTTAATTAGTTATAGAAAATTATTAGAATTGTTGGGATGACAATTTTCCCTGTAAAACTAGGGTCCTACCCTGCCCCACATCAAATGGGGCAAGTTTTATCGAATTTTCAATAGGGATGGGAAAGAGAGAGGGTTGGGACGAGGAAAATATTTTTGCTCTAAATTAGGGACAAGGTTTGCATATATAAATTAGTAAAGTATTAGCAGATTTAATATTAACTTTTAAAATATCTCTAAGTTTTTGTTATATTCTTATAACCATAGTATCTCACAATTTCATTTATAAAATACCCCAAATTTTTATAATCCAATTCCTAAAATACCCCTAAATTCCTATAATCATATATTATAAAATATCCATAAATTAGATTATTTTTAGGTTATTGCCTAAGAGTGGAGAAAATTTAGGATTCCCCATCCCCAATAGGGAATAGGTGCCTTACCTCAAACCCACTCCACCATCAAGTACTGGTGAGAATGGAGTGAAATGTCTTGACCATAGGGGCAAGTGACAGGGACCCGCTAGTATATAATATGACACATCTAATATATAACATTACATTATATAAACACGTAAAATGACAGGTCCCGGAATCAGGCTTAAAAAAAACAGGGCCCGGCCCATGATCACCCTACCGGACTAAAGTTACAAAACTAACCGTACGATTTTTCAAATGAGTCCTGGCCTCATGGGGTACTGCTTTACTACGGCGTATAATTGATGGTATTTATTCTGTCGGCGTAAATTGTAGAAATCCGGATTTGGTTCTCAGAGCGCTCCTCACACAAACCTTACAGAAATCCGCAGATTGGGAACATCTCTCGCACTCACGTTGCCATTCATGCGAGATGTTCTCAATTAACGGATGAAACGTGCCATGTGGTTGGAGTGAGGAGTGCTGTATCAGAATCAAATCCGAATTCAAATTGAAGTTTGTAGTCTTGTAGAGGATCCGGGTAATTCTACACTCTCCCTCCATGCAGAGGAAGGGTTTTACGCTTGGCGGGAAAATTCCTGGGGGAAAACCGTTCTTGATCGGAGCCCTCTGATTACTCATCGATTCAGCCCAACGACATGTATAACCTTACAACCCCTTTCTTCTTCTTCATCATCATCATCATATTCTTCTTCTTCTTCTTCTTAAATGGATTGAATTTTAGGATTCACTTAGTTACGTTTTGCCAAGAAACCTTCATGCGCAATCGTATAAACTAAAAAAACACAGAGGTATCGATATAATGCTCTCTCCTCCCTCTCTGCCCCCCAACACGGAATCACTTTAATCAATGTTTGTCTTCCAGAATGCTTCCAATATTTGAATAAACACCACATGTATGCATGGCAACTCAACAACATGTAGATAACTTTACTCAATTCTGAACTTCTGATTCATAAGGAATTTTGTGATTCTTTTTTTTTGTTTTATTCTTGTTCTGGTATTGCAATTTCTATATTCCGGACAATTGGCATCATGAGTGCACGAATGCTTATATGTGTGCATATACATGTAATGATTCATTTTGTTCAAAAGTATTGATATGAACCACGCGAATTGGTCAAGGATCACCACATTAATTGGATAATGAAATTTGCTATTCTAAAGGGATTCCTTGATTCTCTAGGATAAATCATTGGGAAAACGCTTTCAGGTGGATGCACATCCGTTGCTCTAAAGTTAGGATTGCATCCCTTAAAATTCTTTCACCATCTAATTCATTGTATCTGAACTGTAAAGGGGACTAGTTACTAGTACCATTTCCTGGGAAAAAAATTTGGATTCGTTATCCCAGGATCCAGGTCTCATTGTTCATAGAAGTTCACGTTACTGTCCAAATCCATATTTTATTGCTGTTTACAATAGTTTGGGATTCCATACTAATTATTTGTTTAATGCCACTAGTTCCTTGTTAGATCGAATAAATTTGAGAACCTTTCTTTCTGGTTCACAGTAGCTCTTAAAATCCTTCATATTTTGTGCATCCTAATTCCTAAGAGTGGAATTAAGAAAATGTTTTTTCCCATCAATTTTACATAGCTATTGTCTTCAAATTGGCATAATTGGTGCACTTTCTTTTGTAGCATTTTTTTTTTTTTAAATTCTTTTGTTTGTTCATGCCTTCTCTATGCACCATCATCACTCAGTATTTCTAGCAGAAGTTAATGCTTTGGCTTATTAAACAAAATAAGTAAGTTCTGCTTTCAACACACACAATCCAGAAAAGATCACATATGATGGTAGCATTGACGTGGATTTGGAGCTCATGCTGTTTTGATTCTGCCCTTTGATGGTTTCAGTGGGGTTATGAAACTTCAATAGTTTTTGACCAGTGTGGTATTTAAAAGCTTAGAGAGGCAGCAAGATGATGCAGACACATCCATTGGGACAATTCGCAGGGCAGTACATCCCCAATTTGTGTGGTTCATCCCATCCAAGTGGAAGTGTCTTACTTCAACAGACAGCAGAAAACCTAGTTGATCTTTCAAATGATTGGCATAAGGACCCGGGAATCAATCACATGCGTAAATTTATGCAAGAGAAAATGTAAGTTAAGTAGATTACAACTTTGCATTAGGCCATACACTTCTTATAAGACATCTTTTCCATGCTAATTTTTCATGCCTTAATAGATTTTGATATGGATGTTAATCCTTGTATGCTCTTCCCTTTGAGATCCAAAAAAGATGAAATGAGAGTTTTAGCTGTGCATCATGTATCACTTCAATTTTATTTCACCATTTAATGTTTTTACAGTGCTAAATATTTCTTGGCGCTACCACAAGCCTATGATTGGGGTAAAAGAGTAGACTACGCTGTGAAATCCATTGAATGCAGACTTTTTAAGGAGGCTATTTCAAAGGTTGTTGTTCTTCTAAAATACATTATTTTTTGTTGCATGGATGTTTTTATTTATTTGTTTTATGATAAGTAACAAGCTCCATTGCGTATTAAGTATAAAGGAGAAAGTAGAGGAAAATACTACACCTATCCCCTTAGGTTGTGTTTGGTTTGAAAGAAAAGGTAGGAAATGCTAGAATTTTCCAAGACAAGCAGAGATCCTTTTCAGAAATGGAGGAGTGCATCTTAACTAGGGCTATTCATTGGCTGAAATCCCTATATTCTTTCAATTCCTTCTCCTTTATTGACATTTAGAGGAGTTGGACTGTAATACCCCATACTTTGGTTAAGAAAAACAGACTTATTCTATTTGATTAATGAAATTAACTTTCAATTATCAAAAAAAAAAAAAGAAAAGAAAGGATGGGAAAGATAGGGAAACCTATACAAACCCTACTATATAGGTTTCCCTACCTTTTCTTTCAAACCAAACACAGCCTTGGGTTGAAGGGTGCTAGGGTGCAAAGTTCAATGGAAGACAATAGCAGTACAGTAGCAAGTAAAAGTTGATCCAAGACAAGAGGACCCCAATGAAGTGCTTGCTATTCACACCCCTCTAGTTAGACTATCTAACAATTGTCAATCAAATTTGATACCCACTTGAATATGTAATTCAGCCTAGTTGCCAAAAATTTAGCTTATCTTATGAGGTGTGTAAAGATGCATGGGTCTTCGTCTTGGTAGAGCACCTACCTTATGGAATCACCTCCATGATTTCTGCTCTAACACTATTTCCTTTTTTTATGATGTTCAACTGATCAAGTTGATTTTCAATCCAAACAACCTATAAAATTCAAAATTGGGCTCAGTATTTGGATTTTGGATCAAACTGGTATTAATTCCTTTTGGCTCTTTTTTAATTGAGAAATTTCTGATCGTTGACATACTTTGTTCCCATCAACTACAATTTCATACCTATGTTGAACTCATGTACTTCCATTTGTGTTTAGGAGGATTATATGAACCAGGATACTCTGGCTCATAGAATGCATGTTTTAATGAAAACTGCACTAGCTGATGCTAAACATAGTCACCAAGTAGTCCAGGGCCATAGTTCATCAAACATCAGTATGATCACACCAAGTTCTGTTATCCCAAAGAGTAGTTGCACTTCAAACTCAACAGAGCCTCTTGTAGATAACCCCTTGAACACAAGCAGTGGCTCTGGCACTTCAGTAACAGACAACAATGATCATTCTGCTGGTGTCTTTCCTGGTACGTCATTGAGTATCTCTAGAGTTATGGTTCAAATGCTTCATGGTTGGTTTGGTTGTTATTTTACATTCCTATCTCATGCTGCACGTGTACTTTTTCAGGACCCTTATCTTATGGATGTAGTGAGGGATTAGCAGATATGAATTTTCTCTGCAAGCAAGATAATATTCTCTCACCAATAAATAAGTTGCAAGATGCTAGCCAGATGGTTCCTACTCCTCAAAGGAACCTCCTAAAAATTTCATCCACGAATAGGAGGTCTGGCATATTGCAGAGGCTGCCTTCCTATTATGGTTTTCCAAATGAATCTCCTAGTGTTTGGCAAACATTTACTGAAAGAAGTATGGAATATATTGTTGGAGCCAGAGCAGCATCCAAGACCTCTCTAAATTTCTATGGCTGTGGTAATCTTTCAAAATCTCTACAACATCTTGACGAACAGTTTCAGGATCAACCAATGCAAGGTATGCTCTATTGCTACTCTTTTGAACACTTTTTTGTCTTCAATTGAGGTCACTAGAGCAGAATGGAGGAACAAGAATTAGCTGCCAACCCTACTTAGTTAGGACAAGGCAGGTGATAGTGGTGATGATTTCTGTCATGTATACTTTGTTGTCTTGAATCGAAAACCACGTTATCATTCTAAATCAGCACATATACAACTATTTAGTTTGACTTCTCTTACCATGTAATTTTAGCTTAGTCTGATTCACAGGAGTTAGTAATACCAAATGGAGTAACAGTAGCATGACTTCGTTAAGTTATATTCAATAACATGGTTCATTAAACCTTGCTTTTGTTTCTTTTTTTTCTTTTATTTTGTTCTTCTGAGTTCCAAGGAATTTTGTCTTAAGGAAATCGCACATGACTTCCAATTTTCATTATTTTTCTTTAAATTTTCTTCTCCCTCTTTGTTAACTATGTTTCTTTTGCAGTTTTTGAAGTGAATGCTATAGAAGCTTTGGATTGCGAGAACAACCAAAAATTTAATCACCTGGATTTTGGTCATACATATAAGAAAAGTTCAGCAGAGCTGCCCTTCTCTCTTCTGGCCAAGATGAATGGCCAAGTATCCAGTTCAACAAATGAGCATTTACTCAATTCTCACTACCAGCTGCAAGAGTTTCAGCAATTACAGGGGCAACTGGATGCACCATATTTACATTTCAGTCAACCGTTTGAGGTCCAACCACTTTGTGATCCTGAACTGCAAGTACAGAGGATAGGTTCAGATAATGGCAAAGATTTTCAACCAGAGGTCCTAGAACAGAATCCACATTCTGAGTCTCAAACCAGATACCAGCATTCCATGTCACAAGAACCTAGCATGATGGAGACAAATGCCCGATATGAATCTCATCAACGAATAACAGGACAAGATCCGTCTCAGCAGCCTCAGTTTTCTTCAGAAGAACCTGTTGGGAGACCAGATATTGCTTCAGAAATGTTTGTACTCCCCCATAGTTCAGATGTAGCACTTGGATCTGGGAATACATCTGTTGGACTTCAATACCTTATGAAACATATGCTTCTCTTGTCCTACATCCAATATATGACTAACTCTATGCATGATGATAATGAGAAAGTTCTCTTTAAGAAACTTTTGATGCATCTAGACAAGTGCACAGACAGCTTTTGTGCATGTATCATGCTACGTGAGCTGTTGAATCATTTCCATAGTTGTCATGATGATGCCTGTCTCATTTGTGGGCCTACTAGGTCATCTACTTCACTTCCACTTAATCCTGGTTTGGATAAATCAAAGAATGTTCTCCAAAAGACATATGATGATGGAGATGCTAGCCAGTCAACTAGTGGCACTTTTGAAGATATACAGCGTCCTTCTAAACTCCTCAAAAGAGAGCACCCCTTCTCCCCACTCTTCGGCCAGAATGTAACATCTCAAGCATTGGCTTCTTTTGCAGATCAGCATCATTCTCAAAGTTTTCAGCAAATGCATCAATTGCATGGTATGCCTGTATCTGTTACTGAGGCTATGGAGGTAAAGATTGGTATGCACATGAATTTGATTGTGGACCATGTAAATACTAGTGGAACTGAAAATGGTTATCTAGATGACCATAAAAAATTGAATCTTGTTGGTGATCTTGTAATTTCTAAAGAATCTTTTACTAGCAGTATGCAAGAGGACATTAAGACCATGGCCAAGCAGGAAGCTGAACATGAACTTACTGTTCCAGTAGCTGATAATGTGGAAGGAACAAAGTTGGGTAAGACAGAGATAGAAGGTGTATCTTTGATGGAAATGTTCACTCTGAACCAAATTAAGGAGCATATATTGAGTCTAAGGCAATGGGTTGGTCAGGTTAGTCCATATATCTTTTGATCGCTTGATATATCTTTTTTTTTTGTTTACTTACCAATAAGAAATGTGGAGAATTCTCCCTATGGATATGTTCTCCCTATAAGTCAGGGCATGCTGTACACAGTTTTATTGTGATTCTGCCATATTTGTTCTTTTTATCGAATTTGGTACAACACAAAGGGTGCAATATATATATGCAAGGTTCAAAGTATTGATGCACACTGATACGCCAGATGGGGTGTTTCAACTCCACACCCTCCCTTTTTTGTTAATTTTGTTTTCAAAACCTGTTCAGAGGGTTTCTTTTTTTTTTTATGAATAAGAAGAGCTTTTATTAATCTTTAAGATAAAACTTTACAAGCATCCCTTAGATAGGCACAAGATGCTACGTCTCTATAAACAACAAAGAAAAGTTAACCAATGCATCTCCACACTTTCCTTTCTTGAAGAACTTTTGACAATTGCTTCCCAATTCCTCCAAACGTCGTCAAAGGAGAATTGGGGGAACAACTCCAAAGTCTTTATCCAATGCATTACCTTAACCATTACACAATCCCTAACAGCTTCTTTGTTTCTCTTTTTTTTTTTGAGAATATTCTAGCATTCCTTTCTTCCCATATAGTTCACACCAAGGCTGCTCTAACACATCTCCATGTTATTCTTCCCCTTTTTTGGGCCACATAAGGATGGAAGGGAGGAAAAGCATATTTACCTCCAATGGTGAGGTCCACTTGCAACCAAACAAAGAGAAAAACCAAGCCCAAATCTTTGCAACAAAAGGACAAGAGATCAGTAAGTGATAGCAACTCTCATTATTGGATTTATACAAGATACACCAGTTAGGAGAGAGATAGGAATTAGGCCTTCTCTTTTGTAGCATATCCATAGTACTAATCTTCCCATGCACTACTTCCTAACAAAAGGCTCTTATTTTGGGTGGAATGGGTCTAAACCAGAATTCTTTACAAGGAAAGGAAGGAGGACTTGAAGAAATGCACTAAAATCTTGAACAAAGAGGCACAAGAGAACAAACCCTTAGTTTGAGGGGCCCAAGTACGCTTATCAAATTTATTAGGGTCTAAGCTAACATTTTGAAGGGTTTGTAAAAGATCCGAGCAAGCTGAGACTTCATTGTCTCTTAGACCTCTGCAGAAGACAAAGTCCTAATTGAGACTCATAGGGAGTAAGGGAGGAGCAATAAAATTTGACACACATTTAGTTTTATACAAAGAAACCAAATATAGAACAGGAAGAAGATACTTCAGCGGACAAGAACCAACCCAAGTATCCTCCCAAAATTTAATAGAAACCAGAGCAAACATCATACTTGACAAACCGAAGTAATAGAGGCCAAGTGTGGTGAATGGCTTTCCACGGAAAGGCCAGTGTAGCCCTGTTAGATACTCTTGCATCCCAACCGTTTCCCAACCTCCCATGTATGCTTGCTATTACTTCATGCCACAGTCTATCCCTTTCCTATGGCCATCTCCATATCCATTTCCCTAGCAAAGCCAAATTCTTTTTATCTATATTTCCAATACCCAACCCACCCTCTTGGAGGCATATACAAACAACCTCCCATTTAACCAAATGATCTTTCTTTCTGTCACCCGGCTCCCAAAGGAAATCTCTCATCACTTTTTCATTTTTTTTGCTTCCTTTTGGGGGATCCTAAAGATTGACAAATAATAAATTGGTAGATTAGCAAGAGTGCATTTAATCAAAGTAATTCTTCTCCCAAGGACACATAATTTCTCTTCCAAGTTGCCAATTTCTTTGCACACCTCTCAACAACTGGATTCTAGAATATGCTTTCTCTAGGGTTTGTTCCTAATGGAAGGCCAAGGTAGGTTAGGGGCCAACTAGCCATGGAACTGTTATGGGCCCGTGAATAGGATCTCGTCACGGGTCGGTCCACGGGGAAAACCTCCTGTTTTCCCTTGTTCCTCCCTGCTCTTGATGAACCTATCTTGGCTCCCTAATGATGATTTGTCCAAGAGATCACCTAACTCTCCTTACTCTCTTCTTGACTGAAATTTTCGATGCCTTTATTCAATATTCTCAGCTCCTTAATAGGAGATTACAAGAGATAAGAGTCCTACTTTTAGGAAGACTCCTTGATAATTAGGAAGACTCCCTACTAATCTATCCTACTGAACTGATAAGATAAGACTCCCTTAATCTATCCTACTGAACTGATAAGATAGGATAAGATAAGACTCCCTTAATCTATCCTACTGAACTGATAAGATAAGATAAGATAAGTCTCTCTTAATCCTAATCTAATAAGATAAGATAATCTCTCTTAATYCTAATCTAATAAGATAAGTCTCTCTTAATCCTAATCTAATAAGATAAGATAATCTAATCTACTAACTTAATAAGATAAGATAGGAATAACAAGATAGTCTAATCTAATATGCTGAATGGATAAGACTGTTGCTACCGAATTGGATAGGATGAGAACACCGGATCATTGCTGCTGCTGCTCCCAATACGCATCCACATCAGGAACACTCTAAGGTATATGCAATAGAGTTTAGTTCCCCATCTTTCAAGTTGATCCCCGCTACACAACTCTTCTCAAGGTTGATTTTTAGGTTAGACACTAGCTCAAACTTCCTCACCACCTCCTTCAAGTTCCGCATGACACCTTGCTCACCCCCTTTATAGAAGATTATGATATCATATGCAAATTGTAAATGTGTCACTAAAACCATATTCCTTCCAGTCTTCCTCCCTTTTATTTCATTATCCTTATCAGCCTTTAAGATCAATCTACTAAACACCTGAGCTACTAGGGTGAATAGAAAAGGTGAAAGAGGATCACTTTGCCTTAAACCCTGACAAGCTGGAAAGAAGTCTTTCACAACCCTATTAGCCAGGATAGAATAGTGACATGAATTAATACAACCAAAAATCTACTTACACCATCTCTCCCCAAACCCAAAATTTTTCATTAACTCAACAAGGAAGGTCTAGTCTACCAAATCGTAGGCTTTCTCCAAATCCAGTTTGCCGGCAAAACCTTTCTTCCTTGATCTCTTCATTTCCTCCACACATTCACTAGCGATAAGAATTTGATCAGTTATTTGTCTTCCCTAGATGAAGGTCCCCTGATTTTGACTAATTATGGCTGGAAGTGCCATTTCTAATCTCAAAGAGAAAACCTTAGCTAAGATCTTGTAGATGCTTGTTACTAGAATGATGGGTCTAAAGTCCTTTGGATGTCTAGCACCAATCCTCTTTGGAATAAGGGCAAGAAATGTTGCATTCACCCCTCAACTCACAATAAACCTCTCCGCAAATTCATTAAAAAACCTCACAAAGATCAACTTTTACAATGTCCCAACAGTCTTGGTAGAAAGCCATAATAAAGCCATTTGGCCCTGGGGCTTTTGACCTATTCATTGAGAAAACTGCCTTCCTTATTTCCTCTTCTTCAAAGTCTCTTTCCAGCCAATGTGCTACTTCAGTCTCCACTCAGGGCCACTCAATATCTTCCAATCGTAACCTATGATCCAAGGGACTCCTAAAAAATGATTTGAAGTGGTCCACAAAAATCTTGGCAATTTCATCTTGATTTGTTATCTCTTGCCCTTCTGCCTCCAATCTGGCCACAAAAATTCTTCCTCTTCCTCCTCTAGGGTTGCACATTGGGTAAAAACTCTGGATTTGTTCAAGGATGTTTCAATTGATGATATAATTAGAAATTGGAATGCAGTGGTGAATTTTTCAACCTCAAGGGCTAATATACAGGAAGTTTGATTTCCTTCACCTAATCAAAGACTAAAGTTAAACTTTGATAGGAGTTCATTTTGGAACCCGGCCCGTCAGGCACAGGTGGATTAATTAGTGATGGAGAAGGGAGATTTTTGGCATTATAATCAGGGCCAATAGGAGAAGATGACTCTCTCAGGGCTGAAGTTTTAACTCTCCTCCAAGGGCTGAGATTGGCGAAACAACTGGACCTCCAACAAATTGAAGTGGAGAGAGACTCAAAACTGGTGATAGGGTGGTTACAAACAGGTAGCATGGGAATTTTGGTCCATAGGTTGGCCTTGAGGGAGATTAGAAGCTTATCAAGGGAGCTGTGTGCTACTGTTAGATGGGTTAGAAGATCAGAAAATGGTTTGGCTAATACATTGGCCAAACAAGGGACATTAAGGGATGATTTGTTTTGTGTTAAATTGTAATTGAATCCATTTGGGGGGTTAGTCCCTTTTTATGGGGACTGAACCTGTATTCTATAAAACTATCTTAATGAAAGTTATTGTTTCCTACCAAAAAAAACTCCAATGTCTCAATGCTCCTATTTCTTAGGCTTCAATGTATTTAACTGGTTTTAGCTCTCCAACAAACTGTACTTGTTCTCTTGTTGATGTTGGTGGAACTTTTGCTTTAGGCTCAAATATTGGGTTCAACTTGTAACTCATGCTTTAGGCTCCAATTGAACTTTCATAGTATATCCATGGTCTACTTTATCAAGTTGCTGTTTTGCTATATCCAATTCAACTATGACATGTTCATTAGCATCTTCAACAGGCTTTATGTTAGTATCTTCTTGGTTCAAACTTTTTTTTTGAAACTGTGAAGCATGGTATTCTATTTCAATTGACTTTTTTTTTGGAATCTTCTTGGTTCATCTCTTTAAGAGTATAAAGATTTTCCAAATAAAAAAAGAGCTGTAGTTTTTACCTTTAAATAATTTATGATTTCCCACCCAAGTGAATAACATTCCCATTACTCTCTTAACCACCTCTTCTACTGAAACCTGCTTACCTCCAAGTATTCTAGCATTCCTACTGCACAAAATACTGCTGCAGTGATGACGCTCTGTTACATGGCCCTTTCTCTCAAGGCCTTCCTCTGAGTGTTTTAGCTTAATATTTTTTGATTGGTAGGCCTTACTTGCTATCCATCTATCATCTGCTTGGCTTGGGTTCTCCATGGGGCACAGTAAATGATGTGGCGCAATCCGGTCACTCCTAGCTGGCGCTCGCGTGGCTCCTGAGAGGTACCTGAGACGAGAGGAAAGAGGAAGAACTCCCGAGGGGTTTCCCGACGGGAACGCTCTGATGCTTAAGTTAGTATTGTGTGCAAGAAGCAAAAGGAGAACGAAGGCTAAGAGTGAGGATAGCACGTTACCACTATGTTCAGGAGGTCAGAGATTCAAGAAGAAGTTTCTCTTCTGCCCTGAGGGCTTTTATAGGGACACTCACATTAGGTCGGGCATAACCGCCACTGGGCTCCTGCCACAG
>NW_010729113.1:4024990-4040290 GCF_000365185.1 Nelumbo nucifera | reverse complement strand
GCCGTCAGTAGAGGATATGGCACAGTCTGACCGGTACGGTCTGTCAGTTGGAAGCTTCCTGGAGGGCGCTAGTGCGGCTCGTTCGCGAGCTATCTCGTGGCGAGCTTGGAACACTCCAGGATTACCCTTAGTGAAATTGGTCCTCGGAATGACTTGTCTGCTAGGGAGCTTGGGCGAGCTAATAACTTTAGTTCGCGAGCTACAGTTGCTTCATGGGCCCGTCACTTGGTCGCTCCGGGCTTCAACGCTAGGTTGTCGCTCATGCTAAGTCGGCGTCTACATGTCACCGTTTCATAGGTTGGGTCAAATCATCCTTCATCAGTAACCATGAAACAGTTACTGAGACTTATATTTTTCTTGCGCTGTTTACTATTGAACTTGCTTTATCCTATATATTGTCTGATGTTGTGAGTATTATTGAATTTCTTAAGCATGCTTTTGAAATCATTGTCACCTTAAGTCTCCATCTGTGGCTGCATCTGCAATTTATGTTTTTTTCTTACCTTTTAACAGAGTAAGACAAAGGCAGAGAAGAATCAAACAATGGTGCATTGTGTGAGTGAAAATTCATGCCGGTTGTGTGCAGTGGAGAAGCTTTCATTTGAGCCGCCACCATTGTATTGCTCATTTTGTGGCGGCCGTATAAAGCGTAATTTGATGTATTACACTGCATCAGATGGCATCATGCCATACACTTTCTGTACCTCATGCTATAGTGAATCTCGAGGCGAAAGTATCACAGTTGATGGGTACAATATTCCCAAGGCAAGTCTGCAAAAGAAGAAGAATGATGAAGTGACTGAAGAATCAGTAAGTGAACCTCCTATTCCCTTTCTCATAATTTAATGAAGATTATCCTTACCTAGGATCTGTGGTTGTGTTGTTTGTCCCAGTGGGTTCAATGCGATAAATGTGAAGGTTGGCAACATCAGATATGTGCTCTCTTTAACAGTGAAAGAAACAAGGACGAGAAAGCTGAATACGTTTGCCCATATTGTTTTATACAAGAGATGGAAAGTGGAGTCCGCAAACCATTAGCAGACCATGCTATTCTTGGTGCAAAAGATTTGCCAAGAACCATGCTTAGTGATCACATAGAGGAAAGACTCTTCAAGCGTCTTAAGCAAGAGAGAGAAGAGAGAGCAAAGGTCTTGGGTAAGAATTTTGATGAGGTAATACTTCCATGCTACTGAAGCTGTCAGTCACTTTAATGTCTTTCCTAAAAGTTTTTAGTGCATTGATGGGAAAAGCAAGATAACTAATTTTTCAATGGTATTAGTTAAAAGTTGGAAATACAAAATGCTATCAAAAAGTGATAGGTAAATTTGCAGATAAGGAGGCAGGTTAGAATAACCAAACCTGCAATAAAATGCTGATGTCGGCTATTTGTGGGTGTATATCATTGGGAAAACAATTAAGCCACAGTTTGTAAAATTAAAAATTAGAAATCAAAAAGCTATCAGAAAGTGATGGATAAATTTGCAGGTAAGCAGGCAGGATAAAATGGCTAAACCTGCAATGAAATGTTGATGTTGGTTATATGTGGCCATATACCAAACAAAACAATGAGGCCACAAGTTTGTAAACCTTTAACTGATTGAGATAATCATTAATGAGCAAGTCATTCACAATGGACAGCAACTAATTGGATTTTCTTATGATGTTGTGCAAAAGTTTAACTATATCATCAATGTTTTCCCTTTATGGTTCTGCATATATATATATATATAGGATTTAGCACACTCCTCACTGTGGTTAAGCAGCTTTGGACATTTAAATAGACTGGAAGTGGATTTGATAGGGGAGGTATGAATTGGGTATGGATCTTGTCATTCATGCAATTTCCTTCGATGACCTAGATCCTGATTGAATCCAAATTAGATATTGGTTAGCATGTGGGCCCTATATACTGATCCAAGTAGTGAACATGGGCCTGGCTAGAGGTGCGTTTTCTTTCTTTGGAAAAAAGCTAATGTTGCCTGAGCCTTTCCAATATATCCCTGAAGTGCACCAAATGCTGCTCCTAATCTATACCTTAGACGAGTATGTCATAAAAAAACTGGATGTACTTGTGCAAATTGGGCATGAAGATCTCGTTCATAAGGGAGTAAAATGTGGATGGTGCATTGGTCAAGCCAAATGGCATGACCAAGAACTCATAGTGACCATTATGAGTCCTGAGAGCAGTCTTGTGCACGTCTTCAGGGTGTAACCTGATCTGATGCTAACCCACTCTCGAGGTCCAACTTAAAGAAGACAGTAGCATTTCTTTACTCGTTTAATAGCTCATCAATTATTGCTATAGGGAAGCGTTCTTTGACTGTAATGAGATTGAGGGTTTTATAGTCCACACAGAAGCTCCATGACCCATCCTTCTTCTTGGTGAACAAGACTGAAGAGGAGTAAGGACTATTGCTGGGCTGAACCATCTTTTTATCAAGGAGTTCTTGAACAGTCCACTCAATCTCCTCCTTCTGGTATTGTGGATATTTATAGGGCTGGACATTGGTCGGGGCAGCACCTAGGGTTATTAGAATGCGGTGTTCGTGGCTATGTGAAGTTGGGAGGCCCATGGGCTCTTGAAAGACCTCTTGATATTCTAACAAGAGCACCTTCAACATGTTCTGATAGTCTAAAAGAGTGAGTGCATCAACTGCGGATGTTAGGAGTGGGTGTGAGTGACTTAGGCCCATTTGCATGAGAACTGGTTTACACTTAATAATAGATTTGAGACCCATTGATTTGGTAGAGTTGGGCCTAAGCCCACTCAAATGCACCTTGTTCCTGCCCAGTTCAAAGTCCATAGTGAGAAGGGCCCAATCACAAATAACTGGGCCTAGTTGCCCTAACCACCGAATGCCAAGCATTATATCAGCCCCACCGAATTCAAGTGGGTGGAGGCCCACATAGAACAAGTGATTCTGGACCTTTAATGCCAAATTCTCACAGATTGTTTGACAACTCAAATGGTTACCATTGGCCACATGAACTGTGAATGGGGTGGTTTGCTGGACAATCAGCCTCAATTGCCAAGCTAGTATACAAGTCAAAATTGAGGGTGATTCCACTATCTATAAGAATGGACACCCTTCAGTTCAGCCTGCTAACTGGCCATCGACCCTCATAGTCTGAGGTGAAGTTAAACCGGTCAGGGCTTGAAGTGTTATTTCAGGATTTCAGCCTCATAGGCCCATTTCAAGGTTTCACTAGAGTTTGCAGAAAATTTTGAGCATTAGCCTCTTAGGCCTATGTCTGGAGGAACACTTCCTAAGTTTTGTATTTGTGTCCAGGGCTGAATTTCTTGTCACAATTGTAGAACATCCCTTTCTCCCTAGGGGCTTGTATCTTAGCCTGGGCTAGCTTTTTATAATCAAGTATGCTCCATGTACAGCCAGAAACTATACAGAGAAGCCACCCAAAAAACCTAGGCTCTCAAACTAAATACAAAAATTAATGACTGTAAAATTAATTAAGAAGTGTTCTATACTCAAAAAAGTGATGATGTGGGGTGTTTTTGAATAAGTTGTTGTCAGATAACCAAGAGTGCAAAGTAGCCACATCCTAGCCACCACATCATCTAAGGGGGTGAGCTTTCCTTCAAAAGTTCTCCCATTCCTTTCTTTCCACAGAACCCAACACACAACATGAGGAAGGGCACTCCAAAGCACCCTACCCTTCTACTCAAAGGGGTGTTTTTGAATAAGTTGTCAGATAACCAGGAATGCAAAGTAGCCACATCCCTAGCCACCACATCATTTAAGGGGGTGAGCTTTCCTTCAAAAGTTCTCCCCTTCCTTTCTTTCCACAGAACCCAACACACAACATAAGGAAGGGCACTCTAAAGCACCCTACCCTTCTACTCAAGCCCACCAACTTCCAGGTAGAAAACAACTGAAGCAAAAACTTGGCAAGCACCAATTAGCATTTTTTTTTTATTGGAAATGGTAAGCACCAATTAACATTCAACAGGGACCAGAACTAACTGAATATTGGTTAAGTGGGCCGGTTTATTTTCCAAATTGACTCAGCTTTTCTTCTTGCAATTTGGCCAGCCCCAATGCTGCTAGAATAGTTGCCGGTTGGAGGACCTTAACTTTAATGTGGATCTCCTCTGAGTCCACCAAGAAACACCCCATAAGAGCTCTCTCTGGCCATCCATGGACTCATGTGGCCAATCTCTCAAATTCAATCTGATATTCATGAACAGATCCGATTTGTCTGAGCTTTGAGAGGGCCTCATCATAATCCTCATAAGCTGTAGGTCCAAATCTAATACACAATGCCTCTGTAAAATCATTCCAGGTCACTTGTGGGTGTGATTAATTCTTGGAGTCTATAGTTGGGATTTTAGAATTTTCAATTTGCTTCTTGCCTTCTAATTCCATAATCACTTGTCCTGCAATCCCAATTTCTTTTTTTTTTCCTTTTTTTATCAACAGAACAATCCCAATTTCTTGTTACACCAGTATCTTTCTGATCACCTTATTAAGATCCAGCTTTTCTATCTTAACCACTTCGTCAATTGCTACACTATCTTCTCCAAGATCCTTATCGACCACACTTCCTTCACCTCTTTTTCCCTAAATTCTCTTCATTGTTAACAAATTAACCATAATATCATCAGCAGGTCAGATTCTATAGTTCACCTTCTAAGACACACTTTCCATTGTCAAATCCTGAGAGATAACCTTGGAATCTTCTGAATCACAATGTATATCACTTCTTTCTATTGTTTTCCACATCCATATTATCTCTATGAATACTTCCTTATGTAGGAAATTCATTTAGACATACCTTCTGACCATTGCTCACATACTCAGCAGCTTTGACGGAATGAAGACTATCCTTCATTACTTCCTCTTATACCCACTTTAAGTTTCTTACGTGGACCAGCCCCACATAAACAGAAGAGAGAAGATTTTTTGTAATATGTACAACCTCTGATTCTTTGGACCCTTTATAGGTCTAAACATGCTGGTATTCTTATCCTTCCAAGTTCCAAGAGAGCCTTGAGGAAATTGTTCTGAAAGGACCCCTTGGTTGACATTCCTTC
This sequence comes from Nelumbo nucifera, assembly GCF_000365185.1. The sequence goes on along the minus strand of NW_010729113.1, from coordinate 4,035,237 downwards.
TTTGAGAATCAATGTTTGTTATTTTTGTTGAGATTGTTTGGGGCAAGGGCCCTTTTGTCTTTTCATGTTCTTTTGTATTTGGGCGCCCATATGAGGTTTCTTGTAATCTTTCTCTCATAGTATAAATCTCATGTTTGAGAGAGTGAACAGTAACACTCTCTCCTCCATTTGTTGCCCTTTTTTCCTCTCTCCTCCATTTCTTGTTTTCTTTCTCAACAACACCCTAGATATTGCAAGTATTTTCATGACTTTTTATCTTACTCCCTAATAGTTTACCGTAAAAGCATAGTGTTTGGATATGGGAAGAGATACTTGTAATATATGCTTTCTGGATTTTGGAAACTGAACGGTCATATTGGTGCCTCTCATATAAGCATTTGTACCAGTATCAATATCTGGTCAACCTAGCATGTCTATGTTTTGAGTTAGTCCATAGTTATGGTAGTTGATTTTTTTTCCTCTTTATCATTTGCACAAGATTCTTGATGTGAAAATGCTAGCATGCTTCATAGGCAACTAATGAAGCAGTGTCTATTTATATTGTTGTTTGTTGCCCACTTACCAGGTACCTGGAGCAGAAAATCTCATTGTCAGAGTGGTTTCATCTATTGAGAAGATATTGGCAGTGAAGCAGTGTTTTCTAGATTTCTTTCATGAAGAAAACTATCCAGTGGAATTCCCGTATAGGTCAAAGGTGAGAACTGAAATTATACTTTAAATGCGAATACCATGTAATCAAATTCCTTTCCCATCCTTTTTAGAGTATTAATAGGGTTTTGGTCTCTTAGTTAACCCAATATAATGATGCCATGTGGCAGGAGGAAACCCATGTTTACTTACTAATCCCAACTTTTTTTTCCACTAAAAAAGGCAAGGAAGTCTAAGGAAAATTGGAAAAAGAAATTTCTATCTGGGTATCATTGCATTTCCACCTTCTTCCTTGGATTTGAGAACCAATCTCTTCCAGTCAGCATTCATTTTGGCCCAATTTAGGTGTTTTCTTGCCTTGCCAAACAATAGATATTTGTAAATCTAAAAATTAGCATGCAGTGCATACCCTTCCATTTTATCTTTCATGTTTCTTTAGAACCATAACATAGAAAAACTATGGTTGTGGGGGAAGAAGTGAAAAAGGAGATAGAAAAACTCTATGTCAGGATTGTGGATGAACAAATGGGAAAGAATTAGAGAGAATTTATTCTCTGGATTGAAGAATAACAAACAGAGGCTTCTTCATGAACATCCTGTCATCTTTTCATCTTTGGCAAGAGGACTACTGTCTTCACCCCTGCAAGAATCAGGCCGCCATATAGAAATGGGGAAGAAAGGAGAATGTTGATTTTCTGTTAATGTTTCTTTTATTATTTCCAGAAAAAAATTACATTTGTATTCTTTGAGATATTAATCTTGCAATTGTAGACTTCTTTTTTATGAGTGAAGTATAGTGTACTACTCAAAAGGAGGGAGAGCTTCTCCCAAAAGGTAATTACAAAGGATTGCCTTTGGACAGAAACAGTCCAGAAAAGCTATACAAATAGTATTGCCTGTATAATATGAATCTACTATTTATTCATTTACAAAATCAAACAAAAAGAATTCTTCCCATTGATCTGTGATCTGCTCCTTTGATACGGCTGAAAACTCCTTCAGAGTGTTAGCCCATTGAATCATACAAAGCTCTATCTTGCCAATATATATATATATATATATATATGTATGTATATATATTTATTTGAGTCTGTTGTCTACTTCCCTGTTGCGTAGGTACCCGAGGAAGGGATTCTGATAAAGACAATATTATATTTCTCCATTGTAGGTTATTCTCTTATTTCAGAAGATTGAAGGAGTAGACATATGCCTGTTTGGGATGTGTGTCCAGGAGTTCAGTTCAGAATGCTATTACCCCAATCAACGTTGTGTCTATCTTGCATATCTTGATTCTGTTAAGTACTTCAGGCCCGAGACAAAAACTGTGACTGGAGAAGCTCTTCGTACCTTTGTTTACCATGAGATATTGGTAAAAACTTCTTCCCTTTACCTGATGAATCCTCTATGAACTGCACCTTTTTTAGCTTCCTTTTTACACCATACACATGGCCTCTTTTTAACTGTGTTCTCTTTATCAGATAGGATATCTGGATTATTGCAAGAAACGGGGTTTCACTAGCTGCTATATATGGGCTTGCCCGCCTTTGAAAGGAGAAGATTTTATTCTATACTTCCATCCAGAGATACAGAAGGTGCCAAAGACTGACAAGCTGCGGGAATGGTCTCTCTCTTCCCCGTTCCCCCTCAGAAAAAAACTATGTATCTGAATGTGTGTACATATGTGCTTAACTGTAACTCTCTGAAAATGTGCAGGTATTTAATGATGCTAAGAAAAGCAGCTGAAGAAAACATTGTTGTTAGCATCACTAATTTATATAACCATTTCTTTGTGCCACCTGGTGAATGTAAGGCCAAGGTAACAGCTACTCGTTTGCCATATTTTGATGGTGACTTTTGGCCAGGTGCAGCTGAGGATATTTTAAGAAATCTAGATCTAGAAAAAGGTATAGGGCACCTACAGAGAAAGGGAAAGAAGTTTGTATCCAGAAGGGTTCTAAAAGCTATGCGCCAGACTGATGTTTCTGGAAGTGCTGCCAAGGATATTCTGCTAATGAAAAAAGTAAATACATCAAGCATTTTCTTTTCCATTCTTTGTGTTTCTTTAACTAAAGATATTCAATATAAATACCATTGCCCTTTTTTTTATTGGTACCAATACCATTGACTTTATGTCCTACAACATGCATGCAAAGAAGCTTGTTGATTTGACCATCCAAACTTTGTCAGGATATGAGCATGCAAAGAAACTCGTTTTGCATGGTGCAATTACGAATGAAGTACAAAATAGTAACATTTATACAAATAAAACACTTTCATTCATGACAACTTTGTAAATCTGACTAATTTTAACACTTAAATTCTGGTAACAATAATGTGCCTTTTAGTAATGAAAGCATCTTTTTGTGATTCTTCTCTCTATGGGTTGCCATTAATTGGTGGTCTCCCATCTTATCTTTTTTGTTTTCTAGTAGGATTGCATGCTGTCTCATTGCAGCTACTTTAGTTTTCAATTATTTAGTCCTTTCTTTTACCTTTTTCTTGGAAATGTAATCAACTAATTCTTTTCCCATCTTATGATGCTATAGCTTGGTGAAACCATCTTCCCAATTAGAGAAGACTTTATTGTGGTCCAACTGCAGTTAGCTTGCACACACTGCAGTGATATGATAATATCTGGAAGGCAATGGATATGCAACCTGTGCAAAAATTTTCAGCTCTGTGATAAGTATGTTCTTTTTTTTTTTCTGATAGGTAACTTGTAACCTGTATCGTTAAAGAATTAAAGAATGATATGTACAAAACATTCATACCATGTGTTATGCTGGCATCTACCACCTACCACCTAACCTTTTTCATACTATTACAAAGTCATTCAAATGATTGTTTCCCAAAATGATTAGTATGCTCTTGTTTCCCCCTTTTTTTGGAATGGGTGAACTTCTCTTCTTATTTTTCTGTTTTTTACCACAAAAAGTTAAATCATTTTCAGTAGCTTTGGTGACTCTAATTACAATGTGATTTTGCTGATAACCCATTATTTACAAGTGGAGATCATATTATCTTGCATTTTCATTTATGCATTTAAGAGTTAATGCATTCTCTAGAGAGTGGTCTTATTTATTAAGAACATATTGAAGTTGATATAGGAAGGCATATAGAGGGCAAATGAGCTTAACATTAGAAAGCTGGTTATTGAGTGCGATTCAAAATTGATGATAATCTGGCTGCAAAAGGAGGAAAGCGAGTTTTGGTACTATGCTAATGAAAGAAGGAAGTTTAAATGGCTGACCCAGGGTATGGAAATAAAATTGTAGTTGGTGAAGAGAAGTGCTAATTCTTTTGCTGATACACTTGCTAAGCAAGGGGTGGGAAGAGATGGAATGTTTTGGGCACTGGTGTAATTCTGAATAGTTTCTTTGGGGAAGGGTTAAGAGAGTTTACCTCTCCCCTTGCTTCTTATACCATCTTGTATCCTTTTAATGTTCGTTGATAAAATTGTGTTGTTATTGATAAAAAAAAGTTGATATAGGAGAGAGAACAGGTTTAATAATGCTTATTCAAAATCTATCAAATAATTCAACAAACAGGTTGGTGAGAGAGTTCTTATTTTTTTTCTTTTTTTTTTGGGGGGGGGTAAAATGTTTAAGGGGTGGTGAGAAAATGTTTGATAAGAATGGCAGGATGAGATAAGAGTGTGGAAGGGTTCTTGTTTTTGGTTGATCTGTTTGGGGACTCCATGTTTCGTTTTGTGTTATGTTTGGAGGGGATGATGGTTGATAAAGTTCAGACCTGCACTAGAATTCTGCTAGAAATAGTATTAGAGGAAGATTAGAGGAGATAGAAGAGAGAAGAAGAGAAGAGAAGGGGAAGGAGAAAACTGGTTCGAACAAGAGAGAAAAGTCACTCTCTCTAGTCGGCCAGGTTATATTTATATGTTTCTATTAAATACAACAAAAGACTATTATGTCCCTACTTAAGTGTGGGACACATCACTTAACATAAACATTAAACATCAGCTTAAACATAAATAGAAAGACTAAACTACCCCTATACAATCGACACTAACACTCCCCCTCAAGCTGGTGAGTATATATCATATAGTCCCAACTTGTTACATATGTAGTCCACTCTTCCCCGACTCAACCCTTTGGTGAACAAGTCTGCCCATTGACTTCCTGTGTTAACATATGCAGTATCTATCACTCCACTAAGCACCTTCTCTCTCACAAAGTGACAGTCAACTTCTATATGCTTTGTTCTCTCATGAAACATTGGATTAGAAGAGATGTGGACTGTAGCTTGGTTGTCACAATAAAGCTTCATTGGAGTGTTAATTGAATATCCCATCTCCTGTAGAAGATTTTTCAATCACACTAGTTTACAAGTTTTATGTGCCATGGCTCTGTATTCAGCTTCTACACTGCTTCTTGCCACAATTGTTTGTTTCTTACTTTTCCATGTCACAAAATTACCCCTAAGAAAAGTACAATAACATGTAGTGGACCTTCTGTCAAATATAGAACCATCCCAATCAACATCAGCGTATCCCTCTATTTCAAGATTTCCTCAACTCTTGTATATCAAGCCACGACTAGGAGATCCCTTCAAATACCTTACAATCCTTAGAACTACATCCCAATGTGGAACCTGAGGTTTCTGCATAAATTGACTCACCACACTAATTGCAAATGAAATATATGGCCGAGTAATGGTTAGGTAGTTTAGCTTACTCACCAACCGCCTATACCTTCTAGGATCTTCAAACTCCTCACCCATATCATTGCTCAACTTGGTATTTGGTTCCATAGGTGTTTTCAACTGGTTTGGCACCTAACAATCCTGTCTCCAACAAATCAAGAACATACTTCCTCCGGCACAAATTAATACCATGCTTAGACCTTGCTACTTATATTCCCATGAAATATTTTAATTTACCAAGGTCTTTTGTTTGAAAGCGCTATTGCAGAAAGGTCTTTAGCCTATCAATCCCCAATCTATCACTGCCGGTAATGACAACATCATCCACATATACCACCAGTAAGATCTCCCTAACATGCGAATCATGGCTAAATACTGAGTGATCAACCTGACACTGTTTCATACCAAACTTCTTTATCACTTCATTGAGTCTACCAAACCACACACGAGGGGACTGTTTAAGTCCATAAATGACCTTCTTTAGTCTGCACACCTTACCCCCTGAGCAACAAACCCCAGTGGTTGCTCCATATAGACCTCCTCAAGGAGATCACCATGTAAAAAGGCATTTTTGATGTCAAGTTGAAACAGAGGCCAATCATACATAGCAACTAGAGATATTAAAGCACAAACGAAACCAATTTTAGCAATAGGAGAGGTCTCCGTATAGTCAATACCATATGTTTGGGAATAGCCTTTGGCAACCAGTCGAGCTTTCAATCTCTCTACATTACCATTAGGTAAATACTTAACAATGTATACCCACTTATAACCCACAACATGCTGAGATACCACGTGTGATTATGAGCCAAAGCTGAGAGTTCTTCTTCCATTGCATGGCGCCACCTTGGAGAGGCAAGGGCTTCCTGGACATCCGTAGGAACCGAAATAAAAGACAACAGAGGAACAAACTGACGATGGGAAGCAGTGACTTAAAAGGCGCAAATAGGCGCTCAGGCGAAGCGTATTTTAGGGTAGGCGCCTCGCCTAGGTCCTAGGCGCAGCCCATTCAAAAGGTGCATGCCTGGTGCGCCTAGGCATGCGCCTTTTGAAAATTTGCTGCTTTTTCCTTTTTTTTTTGAGTCTAGCCGTTGGGCCAAGGGCTCCACCCCCGGACCCCTGAGGCCAGCCCAAATAAGTCCATGTTAGGGTCTTAAATTCTTAGATTTCACACAAAAAATAATAATTTTATGGTTTTAATTGCTTTTAAGAAGATATTTTATCAAGATGAATGAATGGACAACATTACCAAATAGGGGATTCATTCTCGAAATTTGGTAATGTTGTCCATTCATTCATCTTAATAAAATATCTTCTTAAAAGCAATTAAAACTATAAAATTATTATTTTTTGTGTGAAATCTAAGAATTTAAGACCCTAACATGGACTTGTTTGGGCTTGCCTCAAGGGGCATGGCACAAAGGCGGCTCGTAGAATTAGGAATGTAATATGTCACATTAGCTACTTGATGCAATTGAGAAAAAAAAGAGATTGTGGGTTTTATATGCTTGAAAATTTTTTATATGTTTGATTTCATTTTTAAATTCTCATTTGAATATGCTTTACATATTATATTTATGTGTTTTAATTTTAGATAATAGGTTTTTTAAAACTTAAGTTAATATTTTTATTAATACTATGTTTTATAATTTTTTGAATTTTTAGCTTTTTTTTTAAATTGTGTGCCTTGCCTCAAAAAGGCGTGCGCCTCGCCTTGCGCTTTTAAAACACTGTTGGGAAGCAAAAAGGTGAGATACAAAAACATAATTGGAAATGATGAAGTGTACAACTGCGTTTACCTTTCCGCAAGGCAATAAGAAGATCAAGGTTAGAAACAAGAGGTGGAGCTGGTGGGGGGACAACTAACGGATCTGTCGATGGTGAAGAAGCTGGAGGAGCTGGTACATGTCGTTGATGCGTACACTTGGCGGATGGGTGGTCGTTCAACAGGAAGTTGCACTGGAGGCGAAGACTTAGTCACAACCAGAACAAGTGGGATGGGGTCCTCAACAGGAACTGGAAGAGGAGGAGGTGAGGTAGAAGAAGAGACATCACCGGACCTAGAAAAAACAGAATAAATTCAAAGAAAGTAACATCAAGGCACACAAAGGAATGTTGAGAACTGGGGTTATAACACTTATACCCTTTCTAGGTTTGGAAATAGCCAAGGAAGGTACACTTGGTGGATTGTGCATCTAATTTGTCCACTCCAGGTTCAAGATTATGAACAAAACATACACACCCAAAAACCCTAGGAGTAAGGGGAAAAGGAGACAAGGTAGAAAACAAAGTGGTGAAAGGAGAATGACCTTCAAGGATGGGCGTGGGCATCTGGTTAATGAGGAAAGAAGATTTAAGCACAATACCACTCCAAAAATGTTTGAGTACATTCATATGATGCAAAAGGGACCACGCAGTTTCCAAAAGATGGTAGTTTTTTCTCTCAGCCACCCCATTTTGCTAAGGTGTATAGGCACATGAAGTTTGATGGATAATGCCATGTTGTTCCAAATACTTTTGAAACGGTGCATAAAAGTATTTGTGACCATTATTAGAACGAAGAATCTTAATGTGTATACCAAATTGGTTGCGCATTTCAGCATAAAGTTTTTGGAAAATGGAAACAATTCACTCATTTCTTTCATTAGGTAAATCCATGTCATCCTTGAATAATCATTAACAAAAATAACAAAGTATTTGTAACCATTGTATGACACTATTTTATTTGGACCCCAAATATTTGAATGAGCTAAAGAAAAAGGACTCGACATACGATTATCAACCCTAGGACTAAAGGGAACATGGGTGATGTTTCCCCAATTGACAGGACTCGCAATCCAAAACAGAAAGACGATTCAACAACGGAATAAGTGACTTCAGTGCTTTAAGCGATGGATGACCAAGTCTACAGTGCCACTAAAGAGGAGAAAGAGATGTCTGAAGAGCTATTGACGAACCAACACCACCATCAAGATAATACAGTCCACCAGCTTCACGCCCTCCACCAATCTTCATCACTGTCTTGAGATCCTGAAAAACACAAGAAGAGGGGTAAAAGGTGATAGAGCAATTAAGAGACTTGGTTAGCTTACTAACGGACATAAGATTAAAAGAGAATTTGGGAACATACAAAACTGAGGACAGGGATAAAGGGTTTATGCCAACATTACCAACACCACAAATGGAGGATGCGGAACCATTAGCAAGGGTAACAAAATGTGATGTGGAACACTGTCAAAGGGAGGAAAACATACCTCGAGTCCCAGTCATAATGATCGGAAGCTCTAGAGTTGATAATCCATGAGGTGGGTTTGGATGCCAGACAAGCCATACCTGAATGTGCGAGAGTAGATGTATTCTGTTGAGAGGTGGCCTGGATAAACCGCTCATACTCATCACGTGGGACACTCATCATCTCCTTTCCGGAGACATCCGTAGATGTAGAAGGCATCTGAACAGGTTGTTGGATATCCTGTCTAGAGCTACCATCACTGCATGATTTGCCCAAGTTGAAGGTGGGCCATGCAAATCATAAGAAAAGTTAATAGTGTGTGCCCTTCCATACCACAATGTGTACACCTCGGACCATTACTACGTCCTCTGCCACGAGTTCCCCCTTAATCTCGATCTCCAACACGTCGACCACCACAACTATACATGGGTTCACCACCACCACAACGACCATACATGGATCCACTGCTACCACTACGATCGGGCTGAACTCCCCGATCTCCACCTCTAACACCACGGCCTCCCCCTCTCATCACTGCAAAGGTAGACCTGTCAAAGATATTAGAATTCTCTATGGGCCCAACAGAAATCCTTCGAAGATGGGCAAACACCTCTTCTAGAGCTGACCCTCCTGGTATCTATGCTCTCATTGGTTCATATTCAGATTTCAGCCCTACTAAAAATCTGGTCACATCTAGTTGTTCTCTCTGTTGTTGCTGAATCTTAACATCAGAAGTGAGGGGATGGTACACATTCAACTCATTACGAAGGTTCCTCATGCTAGCATAGTACTCCTCAAGATTCTGATTACCTTGTTGCAGATTAAAGTACTCTTGATAAAGCTGATACACTTTAGTAGTATTGTGTTGTCCCGAGTAAAATTTCTTGGCATGGTCCCAAATCTCCTTGGCTGTATCTAGGAACATAAAATTCACACTGATCTTGGGTTCCATACTATTCCATAACCAGGTCATAATCTGTGCATCTTCTTGTTCCCAATGACCCAATCACTATACTCCTGAGAGCTAGTGGGAGGTTTTTCTTCTTTTACATGCTTCACTTTCTTCTTAGCTCTAAGAAAGACCTCTACAGATTTCGCCCAAGGCACATAATTCTCCCCATTCAACTTGATAGAAGTCATCTGAACATTCAGGTAGTCAGTGGGAACCATAACACTAGATTTGTATTCACTACTGTCTCCCATATCTGAATTCCCTTTTTTTTTCGTATATCAAACTTCTAAATCAGTTTTCACTACACTGCACACTAGTGAAACCACTAACAATCACAATTTTCAGCAATACCCATCACTGATTTCTTCACTTTCAGCACCATAAAACTACCACACAACTACCTGAATACACACCATAGCACTAGCAACTCACCAACCACTCGGTTCACACTGAAACACACATATAGCCCACCTATTTGATCACCAAAAACCAACCTGACATTCAACTGTCCACTGCACCACCTAAAACAGCCCCCTTCGTACCACCGATTAGAGGGCTTCCTACAAACCACCACAAACACCCACTAAACCACTGACAGGAGGCATGAAAACCTCCAAAGGGAAAGGGTGATCACTCCTTTTCAGCCCATTTCCCTATCTCCAACGGATGATGAAGAAAACTGTAAAACCCTAGGCTGAATGGCGATAGAATAGAATTCTGGGCAGATCTGATTTTGTCACAGTGGCTCTGATACCA
>NW_010729113.1:3996811-4016875 GCF_000365185.1 Nelumbo nucifera | reverse complement strand
AATGAACCATAAAAACTTTGGGAATGGCCAAACATCTTTTTGTACCTCTTCAATGGTCTAAGAAGAAACCAACCTGCAAGAACAGATTTCTCTCGATCAAAATCTAGAATCTATCTATCAAACTCCCTTAAAGAGAGCAGAAAACCCAGATAAACAGACAGAGAGCTGAGCTGCCCAATATTGGATCATCTAAAAGAGGTCCCACTCCCACCCCATCTCACCTTGAACTTGAAGCATTAACCATGGGAAGAAGAGTTAAGGGCCTAGTCTGCTTAAAATCTACAAGGGGTCCTACTAGGTGCATTTACTACACCCACTGCATACAGCTTGCTAGCCTTCCAAGTACACTGACTACTGGCAGCAATTTCCACCTCTCACCATCTTTCCTTGAGATCCTACTGTTCTGCCCTAACTGAGCAGAGATAGCAATTAAGAACAGATCAAACCCAGATCCCCAAAAGAGCCGAAATTTAATTTGTTCATCTTAACAAAAATTCTCATTGGCTGAACTGTTGGGCTTGAGAGAGATTAAAATTAGAACAGAAACAAGAAAAAGGACAATTCTGAAGTGCCATATGGTTTGGGAATTTGGAGGGATGCATCATGCAACAGGCGTCTCGGGCGCAAGAGTCCCAACTCCAAACTTTTGGAACTTTAGATCGCTATTAAATAAGCATCTCAAGGGATTTCATATATATACATATKAAATGATATTTGCTATAGATCTCTGACTGAGTTATTGGAGTTTACATCGGGTGAGGAACACAGAGACCATACACAGGGTCCCAATTCTGACCGAGTGGTTGGAGTAATCTCTAGCTAAGTTATTTTTTAACATTTTATTTAAACTGATTCTTTTATTATAATTACTATTTATTTTTTAAAATTAAAGGAAGTAATAGATGCTTTTAATGAAATGTGGTGGTTTTACTTTTAATGGGCCAAATCTTTATATGTTTCTAATTGACACCAAAATTTTTCTTTGAACGGGATCAGTTTTGAAAAATTGGAATTTTAACCTAACATAAATTCTGAATTCCCTCAAGAATTTTAGAAGCCAAGTGAGTATATATAACTGCTCACCCTCATAGCATCCATAAGAAAGTGATTTCTTGATATTTGAAGTGGTTATTTTATTGGTTCGAAGTATATATACACCTCTGTGTATTGGCATAAGTGTATCAATACTAAAAATTATGCACTTTTTATATATTTTTTGTTTTTTTAAATTGGTTTTTATACAAGTTTATATATTTTTTTATTAAAAAAAGTTCCCAAAACGATACAAGACAACACGATACAGGGCGTATCGTGTTGAAATTTTGATCCTTTTATAAGGGCAAGGAGTAATCAAAAGTATAGAATATAAATAATAAGAAGTGATTTTAAAGGCCGATAATTTAACAATGAACATGGTATTAAATAGAAGGGATAATGATTCATGTAATCGACCAGGTTTGGATGGTGATGATGCCACGAACCCACCAAGAGAAAATAAAAAATTGATGAATAAATCAAAATTGCCTCATAAAGGGATGCCTCRCTATGTTAGAATGTCTTTTGGCTCTTTGCTTTCACCAATAAATCAGAATTGCCTCATAATATATCTGGAAATGAACCTACTAACATTTGACTCTCGCTGGATCAATGAAGAAACATTTATGTGCATCAAGAGAATTCCAATGAAGCTATCAAACCAAGATAATTCCACAAGAACGTATCAAAGAGAAGAAAAACAATCACAATCTCCTTAACAATAAAACCCCACCAAAACCCACAATTTGCTCCACTTGAGAATCCCAATGAAGCTACCAAATGGGAATCCTTGTTTAAATTCTCATCACCCAACTTAGTTTTGAAATCTGCTTCAGAAATGGCAGCCTCCTGMTGACATGGTTTAACCCCAAAAGGAACACGGCCTGTTGACATCAACTTAACAGGGTAGCAGAGATTTGGGTTGCTCCATGCAGCAAACCGCCTTCCCATCTTTCCATAAAACCACTCAGAGAATTGAAGTTCTCCTGTCAGATCGTTTCTATACAGGTTGAGAGTATTAAGACAAGGCATGGCCGAAAGCTTTGGAGGGACATGGCTTGAGAGATCGTTGTCGTTCAGACCAAGAAATCTCAATCTCTTTAGTTCTGCCATTGTGTCTGGAATTTCTCCTGTCAAACCCATGTTAGAGAGATCTAGAACGATCAAGCTCTGCATTTTTTCCCATTCAAAACTCATTAGATCTCCACCTATTGGATTGTTAGACAAGACCATCTCCTCCAGGGATACCATCTCTTGAAGCGACTGAGTCAACCCACCTGAAAATCTGTTGTTTCTAAGATCCAATAAAGTGAGATTCTTTAGATTCTTGAGCTCATTTGGTAGCTTTCCCTCCAAGAGATTGTTGCTCAAGTCTAGCTTTAGAAGAGAAGTCAAACCTCCAAAAGTCAACGGTAAAGACCCAGATAGAGAATTCCTGCTTAAGTCAAAGATAAGCAGCTGAGCCAACCGTCCCAGACTCGCTGGAATTCGACCGGAAAATCGGTTCCTAGCAACAACCAGTCGCCTCAAGCCGACTAAATTACCAAGACCCATCGGCAGTTCTCCAGTTAAGCCATTTTCTAAGAGAACTAACGATTGGAGCTTTGTGAGACTGCTGAAAATGGTGGGAATTTGCCCGATGAGACCCAGGTTTGAACGAAACTCCAAGGATTCCAGGCTTCCTGCTAGTTTCTCCCAGTTCTGAGTAGGGATGGAGATTGCGCGCTGAGCAGGAGAGACAAAGCAATTGAAGAATGAGAGGGTTTTTAGGTGCTTCAACTCGAATAGATGATGCCTGAATTCTACATTTCGGGTGCACGGGAATGAATTGTCACGGACTGTTCCGATGATCAAGTCTGTAACATACCAGAACCCATCGATGAAATCACAAGAGACTCCCTGTAAACAAATATATAGAGATAACCCTTAGAAAACTTGATATCATACTAAGATAAAAATGAGCTCAAGTATAGAATACTACAGCACCAAATTTATTTGAAGCCTGTGACTGAGAATATATAAACAAGACAACAAATGATGAACAGGTTTCAGTCCAAGAATGAACTATTACGTTGGTGCTTCAAAACTAAAGATTTTGCATTGGAAACTTCACAAAGGCTCAAAGAGAGTGGTTCATTCAACATTTCGAGTTGGAAAGTTCCATATGTTATTTCAAATAGTATTCAATTAGCAATGACTAGTGAAATATAAACAGAAAAACTATTGCTTTGACTCAATAACTGAGACAACTACTGAAATAGTGAAAATGATTTGAAAACATATCATGAATGTGACTTTTAGAACCCAGTAACCCCAACCTCAAACTGCAACCAGTAAGTAAAAAATGGTTTTTTTTCACAAATGGGTTGGTCTCATTTTTACTTTTTATTAGCTGTATATATGCTTGTATCCGGTAACAGAAAAGGTGATTTTCTGACCATTAATAGCAAGCTATAGGCTTGAACAGTTAATATCTTCTCTTTGTCTTTTTAGAGAGAGAGAGAGAGAGAGAGAGAGAGAGAGGTTAGAACACCTGTATTGGGGTCCAACCGCAGGGATCCGGGTAGAGCTCTGAGCCATTCCACCACCTCCCAACGAACCCTTGAATAGCAGAGTATAAAGCTTCTTTCTCTCTTTTCTCCATTGGAGCCCTGGATGCATCTGCTACGTATGTATATGACATATCCAAAAGCAGTAGGACAAGAAGGAGAATAGCTTCGATGTTGACGACAAACCTCTTCATGGCTGATAAAGGCCGAGAAAGAGAACCCAACAAGAGAATGATTAAAAATTTAAGATAAACTGAGCTTAGACTGATAAGAGATGAGAAATGAACGTTGAGAGCAGACAATCATAGCTTGAACACAAGTCAGCAAACATCTTCCTGATTACTTCACAAGGGTTATTTACAGTCTTTCTGATCATGGACAAAAACAGAAGATTTTGAAGTCATGGAAACCAAAGGAAGGATATACCTGAAAGGAACAGACAAATTCATGGCTAGCCGAATTTTGTAAACAGATTATCACATGAAAAGGGACAGAACCCACCAAAATATAGTAWTTGACRAGAACGAAAGCCCGGCTTTTGTAGAATTCACTACTTCGGAAAACAAACACACACAAAGAAATGAGATAAAGAACCAGAGAGATTGACACGAGCAGAAAAGAAGAAGGGTTCTCTAATCCACCGAAAACAAATTAAAAAAACAAACTGCTTTCATTACGACTTTATACGAAAAGCAAGGGAGGAGGTAGGGAATAGGCAGAGCCGCAGAGGACACGATCTGTAAGAAATCCCTTTACACTTAAGCGAAGACGACACGCCCCACGAGATATAAAGCAATGGTAAGATCAGAACACAGTAACAGAGAAGCAAGAGGTAAAAGCTTTTAAGTCTTTACAGTTACAGGCTCTGCTGTGCAGTAGCATTGTCCTTGCTGATTTTATTGAAGGCTTTCCTGGAGATGGTTAACGGCCTTACGCTGTGGGGTTGCAGAGAGATCAGAATTCAGCAATGTGTAGAAAATCGGATCGGACCGGCCGGTTGAACCGTGGCCCAGTTCTAACTGGTTCGATCATACCCCAATAACTGGATTTGCTCGAAACCCGCTAAAACCAGTTGATCGGCAGGTTGAACTGGAAAACCGATGAATTGGTCTTGGTTTCATAAAACCGCCCGGGTCCATACATAAGTGAAATTTTAAAATATTGTTAAAAAGATTTAAAGCTAAAACCTCTTATTTTCACATTTTAGTTTACCACTAATCAACCTCTTTACAATAATATTTATTGTACATATTACATTATTATACACATATTTTAAAGAAAATGCAAGTCAAAAGGTTTGAATCCTATTCATTTTTTTAAGGGAAAATTCATGATTAATACCCTATGCTTTGGGCCTAGTGCCACTTTGGTCTCCAAACTTTAAAATACAACAATTCAGTACACAAACTTCCAAAACATGACAATCCGGTACTTGCTGTTGACTAGTTGTTAGTCAACCATTAAGTGGTATTTGAAAAAAAACACAAATGCTCTTCGAGTATCATCTAATTTTCTTTATCAACCATGACAAAGAATTAACAGTATCAAATCCTTACCTCTTCTATTCAAAAAAGTTGGGATGACCAGAATGCCCAGTCAAACGTGACCCCAACTTTCTTGAATGGTCAAGGCAAAAATTTGGAACTGTTAATTTTTTGTCAATGTTTAGATGGTTGTTAAAGAAAATTAAATAACACTTGAAGGGCATTTGTACCTTTTTCAAATGTCACTTAATGACTGGTTAACAACTAATTAACGGCAGGTACAGAATTGTCACGTTTTAAAAGTTTGGGTGTTGAATTGTTGTATTTTAAAGTTCGGAACCAAAGTGGCACTAGGCCCAAATTACAAGATATTAATTGAAAATTTTCCCTTTTTTTTAATTAAAAAGCTTAACATCCATCCACCATATTTAAATAGATTAAAAATTATATAATATTTATATGACCCGTAATATATATATTTATATGCCACGTCATCACAGTTCGACTGGAGGTCGAACCTCTGACCCGTAAACCTCTCCCCTCTCCGGTTATATACCCAGTCTGGTTGTCTGAACATTAGAATTCAGTAGAAACGATAAATGGGGTAGGATCAGTAGGATTGGAGTTTAGACTGTTGAGACTTGGAGGGGACCATCTCTATTTTCTATGCATGAATATGCATGCAGAACCATTAAAGAAAAATCTGGGTTTTCTGTATTCTTTTCTTTGCTGCTTTCTTTCTTTTTGAGCTGGTGGAGGCTTTAACACAGTGAAATGAAAGTACGGATAAGGAAGGCAATGTCCTGGCGCCCCCAAAAGAAGACAGATTAGGAAGTCAATGACGTCTGAGAACTTGGGAACAATGGAAAGAGAACGGCTGAAAATGGGCCTGGATGTTTGGCTGGACCTTGTACATTACCAGAACTATGTCCATCAATACAGGTATTGACTCAACTCATTAACTGTGGGCCATTTAAGCCCATTACTTTTGCAGTCTGAATCAGTTGCTATGTCCTATGTGGTTCATCAGCTATTAATTCTGTGCAATAGCAACAAGATAAACCAGTTGTAACAGCTTATGGGGTACCATTATACTTTGCAAACAAATAATCTCTTTTTTATTCTTTTATTTGTTCTTTTTCTTTTGGTGGGAGGGGGGGATCGATAGAGGAGTCTAGAATTGCTTTCTTCTTCTGTATTTTAGGCCCATACAAGAAGCAGAGAACATGGGTCTACAATGGAAAATGGGCCTTAACAAACTCATGAACAGGGTCACCATTGGGCAAGGGCACCGCCCACTTGGCTACTCAGCAACCTGATACAGAAATTAGACCCATGCACTGAAGGGAGGGCTGATCACCAATAGCAGAAGCATTAGTGTTTGGTACTGTACTTACGGAGGGTTTGGTAGTCTTGAGGTTTGGAGTTTGGACCACCCTATTATCCCAGAAATTAATCTCTCTCCAAAGAAGAAACAACGCTAGAGAGAGAGAACCCTACTATTTCATCTTATCAGGCCTAATCAACTGATAAGTCTTTTTATTTTTGGGTAAGAGCTGATAAGTCACTTTCTATCATCATTTGTTGGTTTTCACCTCAGAAACAAGAAAGAAAATGTTAAGACACTTGCTATCTTTAGTTTGAATTTAAAAAAAACGGTAGGAAAAGGAAGGGAAAGGCAGGGATTTCTCGTACAGGTTTCCTTACCTTTTCCTTTCTTTTCTTTCAAACCAAACACAGCGTTGCCTTATGACATTTATACTAGTGTTTTCAAGAAGAATGATCATGATTAGGTCACCCTCGGGTGAGTCACTCATTATCTGGTTAAATTAATAGCCACGTGTCACATCAGAATTGCTCATATCCAAGCTTGTTCTTTGAATATGCCTGTCAAATTTGGATCCAGTTAAAGTGTAACATTTACAAAATTTCAATGCACAGAAATCGTTGATAATATGTGCCAAGATTCTTATGAAATCGTTTACCTTCCAGGTTAATGCATGGTTCCCATGATCCCACCTGCCATGTGGCCTTCTCTTGCCACGTTAGACCAAATTTTGCTCTCATTTTCCTTTGGAGAGTCATGATGTGGTAGCCAGTTGGACAAATTACTCGCCACATGGTAGATCAGAATCGTTCTTATCAAGGTTTTCGAACCATTGTTGACCCGGACAGTTGGACCATTCAGCTTAGGGACCGTCCAGGCAACTGGTTCCATTTTACCCCAAACTCGGTTTTAGCCAAAAACTGTTGAAAAAGTCAACAACCCGTTGACCAGGGCGGTCGAACCATCGACCCGTTCAATGGTTTTTTACCGTTTTTTATTTTTAATTATTTTTTATTTGTTTGTCAAAACGGGTTGTCCATTCGAACCGGACAGTCGGACCGTCGACCCAGAAACCGGTGGCCAAAACAGTTCTGTTTTCGGGTTGTTTTTTAAAACGTTGGTTCTTATTGAAGTTCGTTATCTAAACATGTCACCTATGGAACCAATTAGAGATTGGCACGTCACCCAAAACTTTTTTTTTTTTTTTGGAAATTGTCTAAAACTCACCATGAATTTTCAACATTTCTCTTAAACTCACCACAACTTTTCAAAATGTCTAATAATCACCATGTCAGTAAGTTTTTACTTTCCAAAACTCACCTTCCGTTAGTGCACCATTAATGCTTCTTAAAAGAGGTGTCTATGTCAGCATAAATAACAACTTTTTATGACCAAATTACCCTTGAATGGTGAATTAGAGGAAAAATGGTCTTTTCAGTTTTCAATTTAATTTTTTTTTTGCATTTTTAGTGTTTTGTTATAATTTCCAATGTTTTTTTATAATTTCTGTTTACATTTTTCTATTTCTACAATCTATAAATTTTCCTGTATTTTTTTATTTATTTGCAATTTCTATAATTTTCATAATTTCTATATTTTTATGTATTTTATATTTGAAAATATTTTTTTGAACTTTTTCCTTTTTTCATGTCTAAATATTAAAACGATAATATATTAACACCCGTTAGTCTATTTAACATCAAGTTAGTGATATGGTGATTTTTATACATTTTGAAAAGTTATGGTGAATTTTAGACGATTTCCCTTTTTTTTGTAATAAAATTTCATTGGACAGGAATTGTTGGGTGACACCAGGTTAACAAGAGTGGATTCTTGTCAATGGATCCCACTTTAGGATCTCATCTACACCAAAACCAGAATTGGGTTGTGTGGGAGTTGCCAATTCTTTTCGACTACCTTCTCTTCCTAGAAAAAGAAATGAAAAAAAAAAGAATATCCAATTATTTTAAATAAAAAATAAGAAAATCTCAATATTCTGAAATCTTGGCCGAACTAAGTCTCGGCAAGTTTCAGTTTAACACTACTCTAAAATTAGCAAAATTTGGGTGAAATTCAATTCCGCCAATACAAATGTATCATATCACACTAATGTGTGAGCAAGGTTCAAAATAACGATGCAGGCCGTGTAGGCCTGTACCGGGAAGCCTCTGATACAGTATGTATCGGCCGATATGCCTGGATACATTGCAATTTTTTTTATCCTTGTGGGTGATTGTGGTGTATGAATAATCTAGTATGAGATACATGTAGTAAAATTGTAGATAGGAAATGAAGATTTGGGCCATTTGTCAGCCCAATAGGGTTGGGATAAGGTTTGAATGATGATGTTGCTACACAATAGGGTAGCCTGTCCCTCCTACCGTCATACCTATAAGCCCTAACCCTAGTGATAGCAGAATTAGATGAGTCTCGGATACAATCTAATGAGGGGTGATTTGGCCAACCAATTACAACAGGACGTGGTTAATCTGAATCATTTATTGACATCTCAATGCCATGTGGGGACAGGTCAAACTGAGCCAGATGGTCCTAAACCAACTAACACAACCTACGTGGCTAATCTGAATCATTCATTGACATATCAGTGCCATGTGGGGACAGGTCAAACTGAGCCAGATCGTCCTAAACCAACTAACCCAGCCTATATCCCGGCCTAAGGAAGAACAGTAGGTTGCCCCTCAACTGAGCGGAGCACATCACCTTAGGAGAACAAGCTGATGACTTCAGATGCCGGCTTGACCTCACCGACCTAGGCAACTAACGACTTGAATAGGCAGCCAACCTCCAGGGTATTAACCTACATGGTGATCTGTCCTTATTTGGTTTAGCATACCTATCGGTTTCAAAACCGATGACGGTCATGGTCAATATTACTAGATACAGCTCCAGAGTCCACTGGGTACCTATCTTTTCTTTTTTTCAAATCTAGTTTGATAGGGACCAGTTTAAGGTCGGTCTACCCTTTAAACCATTCGCTGACCCAAAACACTCTCATAGGGAATAGGGACATCAAGAAGGCCCCGATACATATTGCACCTATCTCAGGTACATGTATTAAATTTATAGGGAGGTGTTCCCAATTTGTTGAACCTTGGGTACCTGTATTAAATTTAATATTGGGATTATCTCAGGTACATCATGTATTAAATTTATGGTGAGATTTTCCCAATTTGTGGCTGGACTCCCATGTTTCCAGTGAAAGTTTTAATTGCAGCGAATCCCGTCACCCCAGGGCGTTCCTTACCGCCTAAAAATGTAAATGACGATGATATGAGATATTAAACCACTCTGTCCAATGGAACCCAAATCACGAAATTAATTGGAAAGCTCAAATATTTAAATGTTGGGTATTGAACCAAACGAGTTTGGGCAATAGAGATATATCCAATAATCCAACTCCAGAGTCAAGACAACAGAAATCAGGAAAAGAGTGATTGGGGAAAAGAAACAACAGTAGTTGATAGTGGATACAAATAATTTAGACAATGGAAAAGGCAGGCTGATAGTGCCAATGTTAAACAGGGGGATCTATTTACTACAAATCAACACAGGCCTGCTGAAAATAATAAAACAGACCGATATCCTAACCAAAGGCACAACGGAAACAATATCGATATAAAAGAGAGATAAAGGGGAAAAAATAGAAAGACCGTCCTATCCTCCCACTCCCACTTGAAATGAGAGAGGTCCCTAGTTACAGTACATTTCAAATGTTAATACACAAGACAACAGAGAGAGAGCTCTTAACAGCAAGCTCAAAAAACTTGATGCAGTCAAGACTCACCCCCATCAACGTGCCAAAAACACAGGTGGAACCTAATCACGTTGTGAAGAAATTCCACAACTTTTTCCCAATTGACACTTCGCCTGGATGCTCAGACTCATCATCATCATCATCCTCATCTTCGTCCCCAAATCCATCTCCCTCGTCACCTTCACTCGCATACTCTTCATCACCATACTCAACCGGCCCTTCTGTTGTCCCATTCACTTCTTCACTCAACTCTGCATTCCCAATCAACATCATTGCCTCAGCATTGCCACCACCAGTTACTGTCTCAAACTGCTGCAGAGAAAAAATGAACAAAACAGGGAGTATTAGGAGTCAACTAAGTCCAACCTTCTGGAGCACATAGAGAGAGAGAGAGAGGTACCCTGACAGCTCTATCGGCTGAGATCTCATGAATTTCCACCACACTTTCTAATGCTGTCACCTGCACCAAACGTGTACTTTGCCCATTCTCACCATTAACTCCCTGAGAATCTGCAATGGCAGCTTCCTGCTTGGAAGCTTCTTCTCCTGTAACCTCACCACCATCAGCTGCCTTCTTCATTCCTTTGGTGGGATCAGATGTTGCTTGAACTGCTGCTACAGCTTTGCCCACACTATTCATAAATTTGAAACAATAATGACTAGTAAAACACGTAAAGAGAATATTTGAGAATAGCAAATTACATCTTAAGTGAAAAAACAATGACCAACTAGACAGTGATTTAAGATAACACCAAAAGATCCAAAATCAGTCAAGAATATGGCATACATGGTTGCCCACCATGAACCAGAGATGCATGCCCTCTTCAGTATCTTGTTAATGTGTGTACATTACCCACCTAGAACTTCAAATTGACAAGACATCTCTCAGTTCACAGCCAAGAACCATGGTAAGCAGAATCAATCTCCATTTCAAGATAGTCAATAAAAGGCCACTAACCTATGGTCGCAAGTCATCCTTAACAGACAGAAAACATGTTGAGACTTACACTTTCGGACGCCTTAGGTTGTATCGCTTTTCACCTGGAGTTTGCATAGCCGGTGCAACTGTTTGCCTCCTCTTTCTCCGCCCACCTGTTGTAACACTATCTGAGCGCACTTCACTGTCATCAGCATCCTGCTCACTCACAGTAGTTATAGAAGCATGGGCATGGTTACGCTTCCGCCCCATGCTTGCCATACCAGAATCTCCTCGGCTTTCTTCAACAATATCGACAAAACCTTCTCTATTCCCATTTTGTTCATTCTTATTCTCTTCTGGGGTTTCCCCAAGAATAACCTTTGCATCCTCAACAACAGCCTTCACAGAACGTGTTCTACGCATGGGCCTACGTTTCTTGGCATATTTGCGTCTACCACTCTTCAGCTCCGAATGTTGGGAATCTTCTGGTAATTCTTCTGTCTTGCTATCCATGTTGCTCTGTTCAACAGATAAAGTTGGTTCATCTTGCAACTCTCTGATGCTATTATCTAATTGGATCCTCTGGACATCAAAAGAATCACTTGGTACCACAAAGGAAGGTTCTGGTTCATCTTCGGCACCAACTAACCTTTTTGATGATTCTTCTTCTATATTAACTTCTGTAGGAAGAGATTCCGTACCTAGGCCTTGAGCAGCAACTTGCTCAGTCTTTTTGATTGGGGAGAAGTTAAATATTCTGGAAGTGCATTTCCGGAGCCAAGACATGCGTCCACCAGGAGAACCCAAACATGTTCCTCCAGGAGAAAATTCAGTATTTGCCCCATCAGCACTGGTGCCACCACCTTGCATTGACTCCAGATAATTTTCAGCCAGTCTTGGCAGGGGAAGGACCTCGGCACCATCGAGCTCTTGAAGGGACTGCAGATCAGAGAACACAAATTCACTGATAATTTCTCCACAGTTCATGCAATCCTTGTTTTTCTCCACGAATGCAAGGAAGTGTTCTCTCTCCCTGAGAAATTGTTCTCTCTGATCCTTGAGCTTCTTGCTAAGCGTAACAAGATCATCAATGTCTTTCCGCATTTCAAGTTGCTGTACTTCAAGATGCCTTTTGTTTGTAGCAACCTCTTCTTTTTCTTTTTTGATTCTACGTCTTTCCAGCTCCATTTCTTCCATTTCTCTCCGAGCCACCTCCCTTAGGTGGTCAATTTTATTCTGTTCTCTAGACCTCTCCTCTCCAAATTCCCTCTCTCTTTCCTGCAAGTGTTTCTCCATTTCCTCTTGTCTATTATGAATATCAGCCTCGAGTTCCCTTTTCAGCAGCTCAAAGTCATGGAGCATCTGATCATGCTCACTTCGAGCTTTTTCAGAAAGCACTGATTGTTCATGCTCCATGCAGGCAGTGAAAGATTCTTTCTCCAGTTTTAGAGCTTCCTCCTTCCTTTTCACAGAATCCTGCATCGCAATCCTTTCATTTTTCAGCCTTTCCTCTTCTGAGGTTTTCAGTTTCTCCAGCCTTTCTTTCTCTTCACTTACCTTCTTCAACTCTTTCATAATTTCAGTTCTCTTTTCGTCCAAAACTTCCCACTCCCTCTCAAAATGCTCCTTTTCCTGCCTCAAATCCTCAACCTCCTTCAAAAATAATTCCTTCTCAAGCCTGCATTTATCATTCTCCCGTTTCAGCTCTGATTGCAGCCGAATATATTCAGCTCTCTCATCTTCAGTTACTTTGAGCTTTTCCCTTTCTTTGCATATCCTCGTTTGCTGCTCATCAATGTCAGCCTTTATCTTCTCCACTTCAGCTTTGAGTATCACCAAGTTCTCTCTTTCAGAAAGCATTTGTTTCTTCTGTATCTCTAAGCTCTTCTCCTCAGCTTTGAGAACTTTCTCCCTCTCCTTCAAAGCTTTCGATTTTGACTCAAGGTCCTTTTCCTTCTCCTTAGATTTCTCCAATTTCTTCTCTACTGCCTGCTCCCGTTTAGCAATTTTTTCCTCTTTGTGGTTAACTTCAACTTCCCTCTGATCCACTTCAACTACTCTGCTTTTCAGTTCTTCATCCAAGGATTTCCTCTTCTGCTCCAATTCCAACTCAAATTCATGTTTCTTCTTCTCCAGAATGTTGTTGTGCTCATCAAGGATCTGTTGGATCTCCATCTATAACATGAAAAAAAAATCAAGTGTCAGTCACAACTAAAGAAGAAAATAGAACTACAAAAGGGATCACAAAATCTAATAACTCAAAATTCAAACCCTGGCAACCAGTTAAACGGAAAATATCTAACTCAATATTCACAAATTCTTTTTAATTTGAACAGAATGTAAATAATTTCATGTGAAACAGAAAATACCCAAATCAAATAATTCCCCATCTAAGTTCAGGAATAATCCATGTGATACAATTTTGAATTATCAAAATCTTAACAGGTATAATTTGAACAGAATGTAAAAATTTCTTGTTGAGCTTATGCTTGGTGACCAACATCTACATTCTATTTTAAGTATGTAGATGTCACACACTAGGATCTATTATTAAAACCAATACTGGTCAGGTATCAACCCAAAAGAACTAGTATAGGCAATAACATGACATGTCAGAAAAGGAGTTTTTGTTTATTTATTTATTATTTTTTATAGGTAATGTCAGAAAGAAAATTTAACGCAACTATCTCAACATGTAACTGATTTTTTTTTTGAAAAAGTAAGGTAATATATTAAACTGCAAAAAATATGAAGGATATACAATCAGCCCAAATCCCTGTACAATGAGAAACAGTACTAAAGGAAAAACCCCTGAAACCCCAAACCCAAAAACTGAGCCAGCAGGTGTTTACAAACAAAGAAACTGTCCAAAAAAGAGCTCTTTGTCAAAAAAAGAACTTAAATGTCTAGATTTGAAAAGCGAGTGATTAGCCAGCCACGAACACAGAATGCCCATGATATTTTTAATAACTTCCTCTTTTGATTATTGACGCCCTTCAAATACTCTCTGGTTCCTTTCACGCCAAACTGCCAAGAACACAGCTGCAGGAAAGGTGTTTCAAACCACCCTTCCAGCCTTACTTAAATCCTTTAACCACCAAGCAAACAGAAAGCTCTTCACATCAGGTGGAAAGCACATCTTAATCCTGAACAAGTCCAAAATATTGCCCCAAATCCAGTGTATGAAGTCACAGTGGATCAGGAGGTGATTAGAGGCTTCAGTGCTTCTGTTGCATAGAGGACATCTTTCATCCTGCACTTGAATGCCCCTTCTGACTAGGATATCTCTGGTCTGTATTCTGTCCAGCACCGCTGACAACACAAAGAAAGACACCTTTGAAGGGACATTTCTTATCCAGGAAGGCGGGAAAGCAGAAGACTCCTCCCTTGTCAAGCTGTTATAGAAAGATCTGACCAGTGATTTAAAAGGCGCACAGGCGAGGCGCATACAAAATGCGCCTCGCCCAGGTCCTAGGCGCACCCCTTTCAAAAGGCGCGCGCTTGGTGCGCCTAGGCGTGCACCTGATGCGCCTTGCTCCTCATCCCAGGCATGCGCCTTTTTAAAATTTTGCGCTTTTTGTTTTTTTTGTTTTTTTTTTTTTGAGTCTGACGGCTGGACCGGGGGCTCCACCCCCGACCACGCCCCTCGAGGCAAACCCTAACATAGACTTGTTCGGGCTTGCCTCGAGGGGCGTGGAATGCAATATGTTTTACATCACATTAACTATTTGAAGCAATGCAATCAAGGAAAAAAAGAGATTGTGGGTTTTACATACTTGAAAATGCTTTATATGTTTGCTTTTATTTTTAAATTTTCATTTGAATACACTTTACATGTTATGCTTATGTATTTTAATTTTAGATAATAGGTTTTTTAAATCATTTATTTTAAAATTTAAGTTTATATTTTTTATTAACATTATGTTTAATATTTTTTGCATTTTTTTTTAAATTGTTGGCTTTTTTTTGAATCTTCTGACTTTTTTTATCTTTTAGCTTTTTTTATTTTGCACCTTTCTTAAAAAGGCGCACGCCACGCCTTGCGCCTCATGCGCAAATTGGCCCTTGCACTTTTAAAACACTGGATCTGACAAAGAAAATTCCTAAGTTTTCAAACATCCATTTCCTTTTGTCCTCCGCAGCTACATTTAATCTGACATTATATAAAGACTGCAGCAAACCTACGAGTGAGTTTATCTCCCGCAGTTGGGAATTCCAGACCAAGACTCCATTCTGCATTTCCAAATAATCAGCCAATGTTGCATTCTTGTCCACTGCTATCTCGAAAAGACCAGGACATCTTACTGATTTTTTCACTTAAATGAACTTGAATATTTGGATTCAACTTTCATTTTCATGTTATAAATCATAAATTGACTAACCAAATATTTCATTACCCGTAGTTTGAAAATGGACAGTTTTAAAAAGTGCATTTTACCCTCTAGAGATACAAATTCCATCCAAAGAACGCAGAGAAACAGAGCAGCAGTGGTGACTGAGCACTACTCCATTTAAAAAGGTAGGGGGAAGAGCTTGAAAAGTCCATTTTACCTCTTTCTTTCTTTCTTCCTCCTCCTCCACAGCTGACAAGCAGAGGAGCACCAGCTTTCCACCAGTCTCCCCTCCCTCCTCTCTTCTCTTTTCTTCTTTCTTTTTTCTTTCCTCTTCCCTTCTTTCTCTACTCTTCTTTCCACTTCTCTGTTAACTGCACATAGCAAAGAGTAAGCAGACCATCACAGTCCAGCTATTTTCCTTCTTCCCTCTTTTCTATTTCTTCTTCCTTTCTCCTCCCCTTCCCTCTACTTATTTCTTCCTCTGTAAACCGATTGTAACAGAGGACATACCAGAGCAGGCAAGAAACCCAACACCCTCCTTCATGTTTCCCTCAAATCACTCCACTCTCCTTCAGAGACTCCATAGCCCTTCCTCACCAACTGGTTGTACAGTTGAGCTCCCTATGCCTACTCACTTATATTTGTTCCTCCAACTGCACAAGGCACCAAACAAACCACCCCAATACTCGAGCAATTGTCCCATATCGTGTTTACAAATGCCAAACTGGGTTTGACTCTGCACATCTTATTAACATCAATGTTTAGTATGAAGAGGCTCCGCAGCTTCCTTCTATCTGAGATTTGCACTCAATCAGAGAATCAATGGATTTGGTTCTCTCTCCAGATTGTTCAACCTCTATACCGAATCTCTAATTTCCTCATTTTTCTATTCCTTTTTTATCCAATTGTTTTAGACACATCACTTAATTTTGGCAATTGACAGATTGATCATGTCTCCTATTTTCTTTATCTTTTATCTTTTAATTAAATGCTTCTGCCAATGTCAAATATGGTCAAGCATATGATTAGTTTGAGGTTTGAACTATATGGATTAGAAGAGAATAATCAGTTGGATGGAAATAGTTCCCTATGAATTGTACAACTTGAGGGGTAATAAAGTATCTGATTATTAACAACAAAGCAAGAAAATGTTGGGTTTATTTTATACAACAGTGGAAGTTTCAGAAATAACTTATTTGGAATATGCAAGTGGATGTTTGCAAGATTAATGTTCTTCCATCTGTGCTCTCCTATTCTTACTCTCTCTGGATATGATTTTGGTGGGAGATTGGCAAGGGAATGACCATCTGATACTAAGTTTGTCTAGGCATGGAGGATCGGCAGGGAAGGGTAAACATGGGTTTTGAAAAGATTATATACATCACATGATGTCATATGCAGACAGAATGTGACAGACCACTAACAGAGGGGTAGTATTCAACCTGTGACATCATCTAGCAAGGTACTTCAAGTCATTTTAGAAACCAGAGGGGTGGTTTAAGCATTTATCAGAAACCAGAGAGGAGGTTTTTTAAGTATTTAACCCTATTTCATTATGTGAAAAATCATGATCACCTATGAAGCTTTTTTTTCGTATTACACCTATAAAGCTTAAGAGATCCATTACAAGCATTGCACATTAGGCATAACTGAAATATAGAAAGGAATTTATGAAACATCTTAATTAACCACAATGGATAAGATAGTACTTTTTAATTAGTATAGGAAAATAACTCACTCTTTCTCTAGCATTTAGCTTCTCTTCTAGCACAAGAAGTTCCTTCTCTTTCATATCTAGGCTCCTTTTGGTCAAATCAGCTTCCTGCACCCCAAAGAAACAAAAGAATAGAGTTGGATGTATGAGAATGCATTAACTAGAACTTAAAAATATTGGACTATCTCAGTTAGAAGATAAGCATACCTCCTCTTTTGCAATTAGATTTGCTAATCTAGTATTTATGTCATCTTCTTTCTCTTTTAAAGTTATATTCATCATATCAATCTTCTTTTCAACCTCTTCAAGATGCTTTTCTCTTTGCTTAAGAAGTCGGTCGTTTTCATTTGCTCTCTCCTCTCTCTGGTTCAAGATTCGCCGACCCTCACCCAACCTCTCTTCGCCCTCCTGTAGTTTCCTTTCCCACTCTCTCAAGTCTTCTCTCTGTTTAGACAAAGTTGTCTCCTGTGCTTCTCGCCTGAGAAAATGGAAGACATTTTGCAAGTTGGAAATGGAACATGGCATTTGCATTATCTAACTTATGACCTTGAAAAATTAAGGACTTATAACATGACAAAAAATGTTGCTCTCGATAGAGCACAATGGGACAGGATTAGTGTAGCCAACCCCCAAATAGTTGGGATTAGGGGCTGAGTTTAGTTGAATTTAAGTTTGACAACCCAAAACAATGAGTAAAAACAAGTGATGGATACAAAAAAAAAAAATAAGGTGGCCCAAGACACTAGAGTATACTCTGCATTTAGGGATAGACGTTCCCTTCGAAGTATACTTTCACGAGCTTCCACTTCTTGCAGCTTCCTTTCCACCTCTGAACTCTTTCTTCTTGCCTCAGCAAGATTGGCATCTGCAGCATGCAGCTTTGCTTCCACCTCCAAAGACTTCTCCTCAATATTAACAACCAAAGCACTTGCTTCAGCTAACTTTGTATCAGATGTAAACTTGATTTCTGCATACTCCCCACGCATCTCACGCAAAGCCTTTTCAAGCTACAATGACCCATGTTGTTCAGGGAATGAGAACAGTACATGACAGAATAAAAACCTAGTTGGATATTCATTTCTATTCATCATAGACAGACCAAATATTTCTTACCATAAGAGTGCACACGTGGATGGGTGTAAAGTTAAAGAGGTGGAACTAATAAAAAATCAATAGAGAGAGAGAGAGAGCAACTTCACAATCAAAGAACCAATCTTTTTTTTTTATAAGAACTACTAAAAATGGTCAGATATATATATATAGAGAGAGAGAGAGAGAGCAACTTCACAATCAAAGAACCAATCTTTTTTTTTTGATAAGCAAGAACTAATGTTATCACTCCCCCACCATGCTTGCAATCTTGAGACAAATCAACAATCCTTGTTATCGCTCCCCCACCAATGTTAAAGAACCACAGATAAATAAATAGATAAAAAAACAATGGTAATACTCTACCAAAGGCAATTTGAGGTCATGTTAATCATGAACCAAGCAAGATCAAACCATGAACACATGGAATCTTGCTCACTGAATATTAGCAACATTCTAAAATGATACATAGAGCAAACACAGCAAGCATGGTATTTGAAAGTTATAATTCACGAACATAAAATTCTTTACACAATTAGTATCAAGGAAGAAAAAACTAGAAATAGCAAGCATATATCATACATCATCCACACACTGCTTCTCAACTCCCAAAGCCTTCCTCAGATTTTCTTCTCGCTTCTCGACTTCAGATATTGCAATTAAGTGTGCAGCTTGTTCACGCTTGAGGATCTCCTGTGCTTCAATTAATGCTTGCCTGAGTTCTTCATTCTTAGAAGTCCATTCTTTCTTTTCAATCAGAAGCAGCCCCATATTATATTGGTATTCAAAAAGCTGCTCAAAAAAAGAAAGGTCAGCTAAAAAATAATGTGCAACGTTCAAGCTGAAAGCAAAACAAACAAGGAGGTAAAGGCACAGATTAATATCAACTTATATAAGAACACATGTTACATGACCATTGAAGATGGCAAGAACAGCTTTTGGGTGGTTCAAACCAAGTCAAACCAAAAGAACAACTATTGCAATTAGATAACGGTAGTAGTAAGAACAACAACAACAATAATAATAAGATAACTAGATCCTATTTGCTAAAATAACTCTAGAATTAATTATCAAAATCTACTAAACCAGTAACAAAGGGAAAGCTGGATTATTAATATCAAAAGCAGACTTAATAAATCTTGTTCAAGGATGTCTACGTAGATGATTTGATTAGAGGCTGGAGTGTTTTAGCAAGGTCTTCTACTTAATCACCTACCATACAAGCAGTTTGGTCCCCTCCTTTGCAGTGTAATGTCTAACTGAACTTTGATGGAAGCTCCGTTGGGAACCCTGGACCTTCTGGAATAGGGGGTGTGTTTAGAGATGCGGGAGGAAAAATCCTCTATGTATTCTAGTCCAATAAGTTTGGGGGACTCGCTGAAGTGTTGGCCCTCCTCCAGGGGCTCAGATTGGCCAAGCAATTGGGGTATCAACAGCTAGAAGTAGAGGGAAATTCAAAATTAGTAGTAGATTGGCTGCAATCAAATAGTTTGGGAACGTGGTCCTTTAGACAACCTGTAAGGAAATTATTGAGCCTCACAAGGGAGCTGGGTGCACAGGTTTATTGGTCTAGGAGGTCAGAAAATGCTTTAGCCGACAACATAGCAAAGCAAGGGGTGAATCGGGAAGTTTTTTTTTATCAATAACATCAATTTCATTAAATTAAGAGAAAAGAGGGAAAGGAATACAGAGGGAGATAAAATAACTTAGCTCCCCAAAAAACAGAAAACTCAGGGAAAGCAAAGAAAATTAAAAACTAGCCCAGAAAACAGCCTCCCTAGTCACTCCTTGCTTGGCCAACCCATCCGCAAATGAGTTGGCACTCCTCTTCACCCAGC
>NW_010729113.1:3957668-3995680 GCF_000365185.1 Nelumbo nucifera | reverse complement strand
ACAATAGTTGGGTCTCTTTCTTTGGAGTAAGTCTAAAGTGTTGATTCTTTCCAAGAAAATTTCCCAACAAAAAAAACCCCACCCGAGGAGGAATAGGTCTGCTCCAAATTTCCTTAACTGGAAATTTTGTTTTGGGCAGTTCACTTCTGGCTTTTGGGCACAAGTTTATTGAGCCTCTCATGTTTTTGTTCAGGGGTCACCTTTCACATTAGTAGGTGACAGTTGTACTTCTGGTTTTTTAGCTAATGAAAGTTGCCATTTCCTATCAAAAAAAGCAGACTTAATAAATTAAACACGTTAAAGTAACTATCCAGATGAGACAAAACATTCAGCTTACAGTAGAAGTTTGACCCACAATATAACTATTATTGTTATCCAATAAAGAAGATTACAATAGAACAAGAGAGGTAGATATTATACATATGCACGATTAACTTCGGTATTTCGATCAATAGGCACCCTCTCCGGAGTCCAACAACAATTTTTAGATTCACAAAACTATTTCTGGATTAAGGGTAAATGTCAATTTACCAGGATGAAATAAAACTAATGGGTCTAAACATGCCAAAACTTGGCAACTAGCAAGGCAACTGCTTGTAACGTTCTGATGGATACACCAACCTAAAATCAACTACAAAATATTGGCCCTTAACATTCTTAGACAAGGTTTCATTCCAAGTCATTAAATTCCTTTGTTTTTAAGATATTTTTATAGGATTTCTATGGTTTAACTAAGGCTGTCAATGGACTCCGAAAATTGAATATCCAATTTGACTCCATATCTGATTATGCAAGATTTAGATGTTAAAAGTTGCATCTAATTAATAATCGGATAAGATGCGGATTTAACCCCATCCAATCCAATTAAAAATCCGAGTCCATTAAAAAATTACTATATATATATATAATAATTATGTAATCAACATCATCATCCATGCCTTATCCCAACTATATGGGGTACATGAATCCTGCTTCGCCAATCCTTCTATTCAACACCATATCCACTGTTGAATTATTAGTGCTTAAATCATTTATTACAACTTCTACCCATGTTCTTTTTGGTCTACCCTGAGCTCGTCTAGCCCCTTCTATGTGTAATAAATAACTTCTCCCAACTGGCGTAGTTGGTGCTCTTCTATGAACATGCCCAAACCATCTCTCTCTCTCTCTCATTTTATCACCTATTGGAGCTACTCCTATGTTCCTACTGATAACTTCATTCCTAATCTTTTTTTTATCAATACTTCATTCCTAATCCTTATGTTTATCAATACTTCATTTTTTTTATCAATACTTCATTCCTAATCCTTTTTTTTATCAATACTTATTTCCTAATCCTATCCTTTCTAGTTTTCTCAATCATCCATATTAGCATTCACATTTTTGCCACATTCATTTTCTAGACATGTTGTTTCTTGACTGCCCAACACTCTGCACCATGCAAGTACAACATAACTGGCCTTAAAACTGTATGTATACATATTATACATAATTATATAAAGTTTATAAATGATAAATTTAATATTTTATATTTGTGCACATTTTTATACATGTGTAAGTTAAAAACAATTAGTTTTTTAAAACTTTATTTTGTCATTTTAAACACAATATGGTGGATGCAGATTAAATCCAGACCTGACCTGAAATTTGAAATGCCAGACTCAGATTGGATCCAGATCCACGATTTTGAAAATCAGGTTGGATGCGGATTTAGCTGGACCAATCTGTTTACAGCCCTAAGTTTGACATTTATTTGTCATCCACCTCGCCGCATTTGTCAAGGATGGTAGACTTCAAGAATCAGGTCCAAACTACCCCCATTTGCCCTAAGTTTGGCTAGACCATCAGCCAATCTGTTTGCAGATTTAGATCTAAATCTCCACACCCCAGTCTTATCACCTATCAACCAATCTATAACCTCCTTGGAACCACCTTCTATTAAAATATTCCTGAAGTTAGCTTGTTTATCACCTTCTTTCGTTTAACCCTTTTTGTTTTTTTTTTTTTTTTGAACTCTTTTTTCTCACTTAGACACAGTAAGCGGTTTTGTTTTATCAATGTCATCAAATAGGACCAGACATTGAGCATGGTGTTGGAAAGTTCCAATTTTCCCAGTTTAACTCAGGATTTACCTGGTTCAAACCATCAAAACCACCCAATATCCAGGAACTTGGCACTATCTCGTTTCCTATTTTTCCAGATAAATTGTTTGGTCAAGTACAATTTTTCAAAACACTACTCTTCTGCAAATACCCATCACAACACAAAAACAAAAAAAAAACGGCCAAGTGAAGTGGATCCTAATGCTAAGGCAACTCTGTAACAATACTACCTCAAATATTTACACCAGGAAAAAAAAAATAGATGTCATTAAAATTTTAATAGCAATTGTGCTTGAATATACTGACTGCATGGAAGCCTACAGTATAAAAGATTTAAAGATGATATTAATTTTTGCAAATTGGTCTAGACCATGCAACCATTAAAAGAAATAGAGATCATTTGACTGAGACTGCTTTTGGGAGATTTTCTTTTTCCTTTTTTGTTTTTTTTTTTTGCCTAAACAGGATTCTGACAAGCTATTTTTGAAACAAGCTTTTAAAAAAAAAGTTCTTTCTTTGTGTTTGGCTGATCACCAGCTTTTTCATTCACAATAACTTCTTGCAAACATGAAGAAATAAATATAAATTTTTTCACGTTTTCAAATGGGATTTTTTCATGCAACACCAAACAATTTTTTTACTGGTTTTTGGCTTCCCTAACATGAAAAGGCGCAAAAAAGACAGTTAGAAAAGCACTCCCAAATGCGACCTGACTCTTTTCCATTACCAGAGCAAAAAAGTATCAACACCCTGGTACAAATTCTACTTTTCGGCAAACTGAATCTAGAAAAACTTATGGCAACTTAACAACATATAATTCTAATAGTAACCTTGCCAAGTCCCTCCAAATGTAAATAATTCAGTGCTTAAATACATTGATGTTCATAGTAACCTAATTGAATATCAGAAGTGAACTCAAACATTGTAATATGCCTAATAACAACAAATAACTTGATAAAGTATAACTGATCCTTAACCTAATGGCACTAGTTACTAACTCTTCTTTTAGAAATTCCCTTATTACTTTATTCTAAAGCACAAGGTGTCTTTTTGGTATAAGCCTAGTGCCATAAATCTGAAGAAATAGCAAAAGCCCCTTTGAAGTTCCAAGTTTTAAGTCAATATACCCATAGCACAGTCCTGTTGTCTGATTACATTTTTCACTCTTAAAGATATATCATCATAATTGAGTGAACATGAGAGATGGGATGATAATTAAAAAAGATGTAAATTAGAAATCAGAATCTTACTCATATGGAAAAGTTCATCATCAAGGTGATATGCTCCACTTGAAGAAACCTTACGACAGTGGAAGCCATTCGATTCAAACATGTCATGACAGGCTTTCTGATAACGCTTAAGGCTTTTTCTTAGAATGTTTTGTGGTTGTTCAGATGATCTGATCTTAAATTATCTCCAAACAACCAGTTGTTACAGGAGTGCACGACTCCATCAAAAGAAAACCAACGAACAACATATTACACCTCTTCAGGAGATCAAATCACAAAATATTTCATTTTCAAAAGAAAGCCTTATTTATGTAATGTATGTAAGATCATCAAAAAATATATCACTGTCTAACGGAACCGTACTGGTTTTGGTTTTTGTAGCACCCAATATGAGTAAATGAACTATTCCTCATCCTCGCTGAACTATTTACTTGTACACTAACCCAATTTTAAGATATGCAGCACCACATAGGATATACTTAAAAAGAAAATTAACAAATTAAAGGAGTATACAAGTACTGCTAACGTCTTTCTAATATATTAAAACAGAAAAAAAAAATCTTTCCTTTAAATGTAAATAAGAACCAAGGAAAATAGAACGACTAAAAACCAATCAGACTAAAGGAAAAAAGTGAACAAAATACCAGAGAAAAATCAAGTTAAGGCCAATCAAACACATACAGTAAGAAGAACAAAGGAAGAGAATGGGAATGAAGAAAAGTACCCACCTCTTTTTCTAGCTTCGAAACCTTCTCGACGAGCGCTAACCGGTCCTTCTTCTCCAGTGACGCCTCGTCCAACAATCCAGCCTCTGAAAACCGTCGCCAGTCATCCATGTCACCACCACCGTCCAACACTGTCACATTATTTCCCCCATTGTCAGCTAATGAACCCAGCGGAGGCGGCGGCCCTTCAAGAAAAGCAACACTTTTTCCCTTTGCAACACTTCCATCTCCGCCTCCGCCATTTCTAGGGTTTGGAACCGACGCCCCACCATTCTTCCGCACGTCACTCCTCGGCGTAAGTGACCAGCCCGACCACACCTTCCTCTGCGGCGTAAACATCAGACACTTCTCCGCTATAAATCTTCCACGAAACCCGCAGTTCCGGATCTTGGGTTCAACTTCATAACCAAGAAATCGAAGGACAACTGAAGAAACCCTAGAGGGTAAGAATTCGCTCCGTTATTGAACCTCCGGAACACTGATTTCACGAATTCTAGATGAAAACGATTAATTAAAGAAGAAAAAAACAAACCCTAGCCGGACGTGAACGGAATTCCCAAATTCCGGCAAGTCGGAGTGCTGAAATCCGAAACTCAAGAAAACGAACCTCTATTTCACGCTTTTCTGCGACCGCAGCCTTTTCCCTTCCCGCTTTGCGCCGATCGCTCGCGTTCTTTCTTTTAATTATCGGGCTTCAAGTTTCCTTTTACTATATTACCCTAAATTTGAATTCTTGACATCGGTGTCACCGAGGCCTTTCTTGTCATTTTTCACCGCTAGCGCTTAGTTTAGAGCTTGCGCTTCGAATGTCGACCTTTTTCGTGACAAAAATGCCCTTAGTCCAAAATTGATCGTGTTTTGTCATGCTTTCTTTTGTCCATACAAGAGGCGGCTCCGGAATCTGGAATCTGGATGACTAGACTGGATACATTTAGATGGTAAATTTGGGATGTGGTTAGGGATGTTTTAGTAAATAAGTTGGAGTAAAGATCGGTATGGAATATACCATGTAGAGAGGAAACGCAACGGTGCTTGTAATTGTAACCCAAACCAAAAATAAAAAGGAAGTTTGCTTCTCGGAACGATGCGATTGCGATTGCGATCCATCATCCATGTGAATTGTGAAGTTAATGATCTGTGACAACTAACAGATTTCATTCTGCCACTGCCACTGCGTGGGCCCCACACCTTTGGTTACGTGATTTCTCAGACTCGAATCGAATGCCCCAAACCCGACGGAGTTAATTAAAAAAAGGGAGAATGACCAATCAGCCCACATCCCCCAAAGTACAGGTGAAATGCATCCTGATCGTGAATTGATGCTAAATTCACGGGCAGGATGTGGTTTATAAGGGGAGAGGGCTAATAACAGGGGGCTGGAATTCAGAATTCTGCATCGTGTGTATTTATCTTAACCGACCCGGTGCCATATTTCCAACGGCAATACCAACCCGCCCAGCCCATGAATAGAAAAATAAATGTCTGTTGCTTTGTTTTCTATGCATGAAATTAACTGATTTGAAGTCAAAAAATTTTCAAATTTTTAAAAACCCCCATTTTACACACCAATGGCCGCTTGTCAATTGACATCAATTCCGAACCGCACCCACTCCAACTGTACTTTGGCCTATAAATTCTAACCCTGTGCTGAACCATCATTCTCCCCAGATTAAATTATATAACAGGTTACATGGAACGATTGACATGAAATTTCTCTATTTATGTTTCTTAAAAAATTAATCAATTTATATAATATCTCAACGAAGTATTTTCTTAGTATCTCAATATGGCTTATATTTAGTTTGATAAAAAATTAAGAGAGATAAACTATAGTTTTAAAAACAACCCAGAGGCCGAATCGATTAGGGGTCTGGACTTCTAGGTCAAACGGTCGGCCCGTTCTAACAAAAAAATTAAAAAAATTAAAAAAACAAAAAATGGTCAAAACCGTTCGAGCGATTAATCGCCTGAGTCAACGTTTACTGACCAAAATCAACGGCTTTGGGCAAATTTCCGGTTTTGGGGAAAATAGAAACCGATCACCTGACCGGTTCCCAGTTTTTCTGGTCCGACCATCCAGTCCAGTCTGATTTTGAAAACCATGAGATAAACAGAAAGTTGAGGCCTAATAAATTTCTCAAGAGATAAGCGGAAAGTTTAGGGGAAATTATTATCAAATTTCACAAATTCCTTAAAAACTTTCCCCTTACTTGTGGTGCCTCTCTTATTTTTCTATCAAACCAAATATGGCTTAAGAACTGCCATTTATCTATCTATTTTTCTCTTAGTTTCTATCAAACACCAAACATAATCTAAGCGAAGCAGATATCTCATTGCATCTAAAACATGACAGAAATAGAAAGCAAAACTGACTTGAGGATACAACCTGATCAAGTCTTTGGCATATATTTGCCTCGACGACAAGAACCCAATGTTGATGAAATTCATCCGACACAAACTCAGCCCTAAACTCTAAGGTTGTCCCAAACCTGATGCAATAAAATTGGATGTTCGACAATATGATTGATTTTGTTTTTTGAAAAGAAACATAAACGATAACGATAATATCGAACATCACTTCAGCAAAGACATTATTGTGTAGGAGAGATGTATTAATTAGCCATAATTAGATAATGTCTAATGTGGACCTGAAGAATTTTTATCTTGGGATTAGTTCATATTGCAAAAGGAGGAATAAAGTGCCAATAGAGAAAAAATAAATGGATATTTTTTACATGGTGGTCTACATGTGAAGCCAAGGCAAGTATGAACGTTATATATAGAAGAAAAATACATACTCGTGTAAAACCAGTAAATAATCCATGCCTTATTTGAGTCCAGGTCAAATTAAAAATCCAACACAATCTCTCAACTTGAATACGTCAACATGCTTATATGATATAATGCTTTGTATTTCTATTCCTACCATATCGTACTAATAGTAGACAAAAAAAAAAAAAAAAAACGATACGAAGTCTGTCTTTGTTTTATTTTATTTTTAGTTATTTTTTTTCCGGGGCAATGGGTTTGATTTCTCTCTCTTTCTGGTGACAAAAAGAGTCTCCCCGCATCATGGTTGAGGCCTTTGCTTCATGTAAACTTCTCTATAAATGGAACACATTTTAACCCAAATTGCCCCACACATATTACTCTTGTTTTCCTTATTAACGGCACATATCTTTCTCTCTCTAAAAAGGAAAAAAGTTGTCATCTTATAGTATAATAAAGTACAAATCATTTTCATTTGGCAAGTTTGGTTCATTTTCATTTGGAACATGGTTACGAGACCGCATTCTCTGTACCCGTGGGTGCACCGGACGAGTGCACCCACCAATCACGTTCGGCCACGTCGAATGAGTCTTGACTGTGTAACAGTAACGTAGATTTGACTGTCAATCGATTCTATTCGGTTCAACCGGACACAAAAAGACAAAAACTTTCATTTTCCTTTCACACAAATTCGAACTCCCACACCTCCAACAGTGAGAAGCTCACCGGCACCCCTATGAATGACAAAGCCATCAGCGGTGAGGGATAAATCATCCAGCCTCTAGTTTGTACGACTTCTTCCTCTCCCTCTTCATCTTCCTCTCTCTCCTCTTCTTCTTGTGTTGGTTGGAAGATTTGAACCCTACCCGTTCGATCTTTCCACTTGCACAGTCGGCGTCTGTGGCAAGAACTCAAATCTTCCAGACACGAAATTACATCACTGAAATTCCTCCTTCTTCCCCGCAAACTTAGCGAAGAAGAGTGAGCACGATTTGGCATTCACCCTATTACTAGTGAAGAAGAATGAGCCATGGGGGAGTCTGCAATGTAAAATGGGCTTGATTGGGAGACTCACCAGAAAAATACAAAGAACTTACTCATTCCTCCTCCTCCATGGACATGGTGTTCAGTGCAGACAGACGTTGTTCGTTCGTCACTGCCACATTTAAACCAAAGTAGAGAAGCGCCAAGTTTCAACCCTCCCCCGTCCTACTGGTCAAATCAAATGAGTATCATGATACCACTACTCACCGAACATCTGTCAACCAACCCACCCCTGTCTCTACGCCCTCTCTCTCTCTCCTCAGCCTCTCTACTGTTATGGCCTATCTCACCGACCCTTTGCATCTCTTGATGCATTTCTCTCATCTTTTGCCCATCTATGCTTCATACATTGGTTGTCGTCACTATCTCTTTCTCTCACGGCGGAATCCGTTTATGTTGATGATGACCTTCGTTTTCACTCGCAGGTGCAAGGGGACCATAGGGACCATAGCTCTATTACCCAAAAATGGATTATATTAAGAATTGGAATTTTAACATTGCTATTTACTACATCAAAAAAGATAATGATATCTTAATAAGAAACTTGCAGTTATAAGTACCCAAATCTTTAAACTTATATAATGACTTAAAAGAGATTATTATGTGCTTGTTTTTTAAATATTGCTTCAGCAAAGTATCTCATATAAAAGAGTGCAATCATATAGTGATAATTTTGAGTTCTACTTCATAGTTGTCCGTTGTTTCGCATCAAGAACTCCCAGTTGACCCGAACGGTAGGACTGCTCGGCCCGGGAACCATCCAGGCAACCGGTTTCATTTTACCCCAAACCCGGTCCCAGGCCAAAAATCGTTGAATTAGTCAACGACCCATTGACCCGAGTGGTCAAACATTGACCCATTCAACAATTTTTTGCCGTTGTTTATTTTTTACTTTTTATTGTTAGAACGGGCCATCCATTTAAACTAGACGGTCGAACCGTCGACCTGAAAACCGGTGGCCATAACGGTTCCGTTTTTATGTCGTTTTTTCTAGATGTCAATAATTAGACGAAATAACTTTGTAACCATAGTCATGGGAAAAGGTGGACATTGCAAGGGATTCCAAAACCTTGAAAGATAAATCCAAAGTGAGCTTAAACACATAAACAAATTGGCGGTAAATCCACAAAACTGGAAAAACCAAGGAAAAATTAGAAAATTGAGTCCAAAGTTCCGCTTTGAAGCGGACCTAAACATACATGCAATCAAAGAAAGAGACAAAGTAGATCGTATTGTAAGAAAATAAAAAAATATTGCATAATAAAAGCCAAAAAAAAACAAAAGGGAATAAATAAAATGATGGTAAACCCTATATTGTTTTGGAGGATCTTGATGAAGAAAACCAAATACAAAAAACAAAAAACAAAGCAGAAAATGAAAAATAAAAGGAACATACCACACACACTCGAATAAAGCCCATAGTAGAAGAAACCTTTGAATAGTAAAAATCCAAAAGCATAAAAAACTAAGGTTATCAAACCACCGTTGACCCCGACGGACGGACATTTCACCTAGGAACCATTCAAGCAATCGGCTTTGTTTTATCCCAATCACGGTCCCTAACCAAAAAACTGTTGAATCAGTCAATGACCCATTGACCCAGGTGGTCAAATTGTCAACCCGTTGACCTGTTCAATGGTTTTTTGCCATTTTTTTTTAATTGGGAATTGTCCAAGTAGCCGATTCTGTTTTATCCCAATCCTAGTCCCTGGCCAAAAAATGTTGAATCGGTTAATAACCCATTGACCCAGGCGGTTAAACCATTGACACATTCAATGGTTTTTGTTTTTTTTTTTTTTTATTTTGTTGTCAAAATGGGTCATCCATTCGAACCGGATGTTTGAAACAGTGGCCAAAACGGTTCCATTTTCGGGTTGTATGAGTCACATGCTCGAATGACATAACACATATGATATTGCTTAATGGACCTCACACACTCAATTTTTTGTCTGTAATTTTTGTTGCCATAACGGTCGTCCGTTCGAACTAGATGGTCAAACCGCCGTTTTTATTTTTTTAATTGGGAACCGTTTAGGCAACCGGTTCTGCTTTACCCCAATCCCGGCCCCTGGTAAAAATTCATTGAATTGGTCAACAACCCATTGACCCAAGCGGTTGAACCGTTAACCCATTGACCCATTCAATGGTTTTGGTCATTTTTTATTCTTTTAATTTTTGTTGTTAGAACAGGCCGTCCGTTCGAACCGAACAGTCAAACCGCCAACCCGAAAACCAATGGCCATAACAGTTCCATTTTCGGGTCGTATGAGTCACATGCTCAAATGACATAACACGTATGATACTGCTTAATGGACCTCACACACTCAATTTTGTGCCTGCAATTTTTGTTGTCAAAACGGGTTGTCTGTTTGAACTGGACGGTCGAACCATCGACCCGAAAAATCGGTGATAAGAATAATTCCATAATTTTTCGCCTGTAATTTTTATTGTCAGAATGGGCCGTCCATTTGAACCGGATTGTCAAACCATAAACTCAAAAACCGGTGGCGGATAAGATATATAAAATTTCTTATGTATGTTTCTTGTAATTTGAGAATTCTAAAGATTCTTTATTAATTATAATGGATTTGAATGACTGTCATTATAATTGTTAGTAATTTTGCCTATAATTTTTGTTGTCAAAACAAGTCATCAATTTGAACTGGATGGTCGAACCGTCAACCCAAAATCCGATAAGCAGAACGATTCCATAATTTATTGCTTGTGATTTTTGTTGTTAAAATGAACATCTGTTCGAAGTAGACAGTTGAACCATCGACCCAAAAACCAATAGCAGGAAAAATATATACAATTTCTTATATTTATTTCTTGTAATTTGAGAATTTTGAAGAATATTTAGTAATTATAATAGATAAATTTATTTAGTAATTAAATTAATGCCATGTGGCGAAAGGGGATACAACCCTTTCGTATTAATATATATAAGATTCAAAATGCAAATCAAAACAGTGTGCAATAATAGCTTCAATTGATTTGGGTATATTGGGTTGATCCGGATTCCAAACCATGCGGCCCTATCCAAAATAATTTCCACATCATCCCTCGCATAGGTCGAATTTAGAAATGCATGGATTGGGTTGAGATCATCAATTTGTCCTTACAGTTTATTGTATGTAAGTAGTTTAGGAAATTTCCAACGAGCTAGCAGATGGAGTAGACCAACGAGCTAGCAGATAGTAAGATAGGTCATTCCTTCAAGCCACTACAATTCCATAAATAGCAACTTCTAACATGTAAAGAAATCCATATTAAACCAAATCATTCACGTATTTCCACCCAAGTGGAACTCTCAAATCTCAATTGTGTCAAACCTTACGCTGATAGGGCAAGGCTCAAGTGAAAAGCTCTAAAAAAGGAAAAACCCTTGCATTTTAGCTTTTCACATTTACATGAAACTATTTTGAGCAAAAAAGTAATGATCAACCAAACACTAGAAAAACGCTTTTTTAACTCTTTTAGAGGGCCGTGGGCTTAGGGCAGAAGGCACTTCCAGATGTGGCCATAATGTGATTGGTGCCCCTCCTATGGAAGACACTAAGCTAGTACAGGGTGTCCCATATACAAGCGGCCTCATCATATTCATAGGAGATCGGATTTCCTATACCTATCTTTGGTCATACTTCATACACTTTAGGTTTTCAGTAAACAATCGCACGTAAGCTTGGGAAATTTCCTACTGACAGATGGAATAGGCCTACATACGCGCGATTAAATTAAACCTTGTTTGGTTCCCACTAAATAAAAGAGTGCAAGCTTCTAATTGAAAGGGCCTAGATATGGTTTGTTTCAGAGCTCACTTCACACCAACCTTAAGTAAGTTTTAGCCATGCATTAAGAACATTTCCATATGAATAAAAATTTAAAGGCACGGAGATATTTCAGATGTACGGCCAAATATATGTTGTGAGGTCGGTGTGAAGCGTATTTTGTGAGAAGTAGATCCGAACTCAGTTCCACGATATCAAATTCAACTTGTAAATAAGTGACGGGATCTCATGTAAGCAAAAACTCTGTAAAAGTACACAGAGAATATTTCCTCATAAATTTAATATACATATACGGGAGATATTATCAGTTTACCGTTAGATGTGTGAGTAGAGTTTTTACTTGGAGGAGATCCATACTCTCTAAAGAAATCCATATTAAATCAAGGGAAATTGTCTAAAGCTCACCAAAGTTTTCAGCAGTTCTCTTAAACTCACCACAACTTTTCAAAATATAAAACTCACCAT
The DNA here is from genome assembly GCF_000365185.1 of Nelumbo nucifera. The sequence goes on along the minus strand of NW_010729113.1, from coordinate 3,983,558 downwards.
GTCACTAACTTGATGTTAAACAAACTAACGGGTATTAATATATTACCATATTAACCTTCATAGAAAAATATAAAATATATAGAAAATAAATTAACGGGTGTTAATATATTACCATTTTAATATTTAGACATGAAAAAAGGAAAAAAGTTCAAAAAAAATATTTTTCAAATATAAAATACATAAAAGCACAGAAATTACAAACAAAATAAAAAAAATTCAAATTATAGAAACTATAGAAATTGAAAAAGAAAATTAGAAAATAAGAATTGTAGAAAAAACACAAAAAATTATAGAAAACACACAGAAATTACAAATAAATAACAAAAAAAATACAGGAAAATTTATAGATCGTAGAAAATAGAAAAAATGTAAAAAAACCAGAAATTATAAAAAAAACTTTGGAAATTATAACAAAACAATAAAAATGAAAAAAAAAATGAAAAATTAAAACTGAAAAAGACCATTTTTCCTCTAACTCACCATTAAAGGTAATTTAGTCATGAAATTTGTTATTTATGTTGACATGGACATCTCTATTAAGAAGCATTAACAGTGCACTTACAGAAGGTGAGTTTTGGAAAATAAAAACTTATTAACATGATAAGTTTTAGACATTTTGAAAAGTTAGGATGAATTTGAGATAAATGTTAAAAACTCATGATGAATTTTAGATAATTTCCCTTTAAATCAAAGCACTGAGTGGTTCCACTCAAGTCCCCAACTCTAGTGTCTAACTTCACGCAAGATGGAGTGGGGCTTATGTAGGGCACCAAAAGATAGTACAGGGTGTTCCCTATACAAGTGGCCTGATCATAGGGGATTTGGATTTCTTATACTTTATGTTTCTGGTACATCATACATTCACCAACTAGCAAGTACTAAATACCATGTGATAGGCTTTTTGGACTTATGCAAAACTCAATTGCTCTCACGTCTCTGTGTTTTTACACATTAACACAGGTTATTGAATCAGGACTCACACTGCCAGTGTCTCAACTGGCACTGGCACGGAATGTATATAAGTATTACCGCACTTGTCATCAACTTCCATTCAGTCTGTGACAGTGTCTCATTATAAATGTATAAATAGAATTGGGATCTGCTGGAACGAGTGGTTGTTGTGCATTGGGAATATTTCCCTTTGTCCTTTATGACAAGATGTTCTCCATCAGTGGTGATTAGTTATTGGGATGTCCTATGTGTTGGGAAGAGTTTACATCGACGCCCCACCATGCCCTACAGTACATTCAAATGAGTCTGGATCTCTTGTCCACATTTATTACAGTCACATATGATGAATATCTCATCTTCTGCATGATATTATACAGGGGAAATACTCCCAATTCACGGGGGTAGTGTGTCATGAATAGACGTGAGTAGGAAATCTGAACTTCATTCAAACGTGTTTTCAAAACACCTTTTAATGACAAATAGGAAAGATATTCTCAGTGCACGCTCACATGTGCATGTGGGGTACCAGTGGGGGCGTTGATGTGATATCGTGTTGGGAGGGGCACCAATCAAATATCACTTATCTTACAATTGGCTCAGTTTGGAAAGAGTCTAATACAAATATGTACAATATAAAACCTTATATATTATATTTTTAAACCTTGTACAACTGCAAATGCAAAACAACCTTTGACTCGGTTAAAGAGCTTACGGAAAACCATTTATGGTTTAGCAGCATTAGCCTACTTTTTTTTTTAATTGCAAATTTCCAAGCCTAGGCAAGCCTGTATCAGGTTTGGAATTCTCCAAGATGGGCCTAGGCCCAATACTTTCCCCCAACATACACACATATTTTTCATATTCTCTTAAATTTACCTTTACTTTTATGCACTTCCATTGATATTTATTTAATGATAAAAATTAACCCTGATCAATCAACCAACTTATTAACTAACTTTTTTTTACGGTAAATATACCCTAGGTTCATTGTTCCCTTATGTTCTCTCATTTCACAACCTATCAATATTTTTACTTTACCTTCTCATTTGTTCCTCAAACGAAATAGGTTTAAGTTTTTGGCTCTCACCTCTATATCAAGTGAATGATTACAGGCTTACAGGTATTACTAATAGAAAGTTCCTGTCAGTAGGTTAATATGTTTTTAATAAGATATTGTATAATTTTTTATATTTTTGTGTTTATAAAAATTATTTTTATTTATCATATTTATTGTTGTTTAATATAATAAATATATGATATTAGAGATGTACTTTTGTGTGTTTTCATCTTTTTAAAATTATAATTATTATTTAATTATGACAAAGGTTGATACATTTGACCCAAAAGGCTAAATTGTTGACTCACCACTCAACAAGAAAACAACTCCATTTTTATGTTTGTTTTAAATTTGTATTTTATTTCTATCATCAATAAAAATAATAATTCTTTGTCATACTTAAGATCCATTTAGTTCATAATCAGAATTGGAATGGTCTATTCCTATGGTTTGTTTGATTCGTACAAGAATCGAAATGGGAATCGGAACCAACTGGAATGGGATTTCATTCCCAAGGAAAGGGGAGGGGATGGTCATTCCACTAGGAATGGGAATTGGATTCTAATTCTGCCCAACCAAATAGTTGGAATTGGAATGACCCATTTTGATTCTGATTCCAGACCCCACCTAGTGCGCCCCAAAAATGCCCCACAACACATCTCAGCATGCATTGGAAACATCTCCCATAATTGTCATTGGGAGATGTTCCCAATACACGAATGGAATTGGTTGTGAGGCGTTTTTGGGTGCATTATGTGGGGTGCAGATGTGAATTCCGCTTATGGGTTCAAACTCCCATGTTTCTTAGTTCTCGCCAAGGTTTTAAAAACCGATTTAGAAATAGAACTGTTTTTGGCCACTAGTTTCCGGATAAGCAGTTCAATCGTCCAAGTCAAATGGTCCAAACATTTAAATTTTATAGCTCATCCTACCCTTTGGGTTGGTATATTAGGGTAGGATGGAATATAAATGTTATGAGAAAGGGGCATGAGAACAAGAGTGAAAGGAGGGTTTGTGATGTCTATTGGCTCAAAGAAGGATGAAGACGAGGAGGAGGAGGAGGGAGGAAGTAGAGGTATGGGTGACTTGTAGCAACAAGAGAGACCTACAATGGCAACGTTGACTTGCAGCGATGGTGCATCTCTAAGATCTCTCTCTCTCAGATTTGAGACTGGTCATGCTTCTCTCTATTTTTCTCTACTTTTTGTTGTTTTATTTTTTTGAAAATTTTAAATAAGACATATTGGACCGCAAATCGCTAACTGGGTCGAACGGTTCAACGGTCAGACTGTCCATGTCAAACAATTTGTTGACCAATGCAATGGTTATTAATAAAATAACGGTTCAGCACTAAAACGGAATCGATACCTTTACCAATTTCCAATCCGAACACCCCGACTATTCGAGTCAACAATGGTTCGAAAACACTGGTTCTCACACAAAGTGTGTATTGTATATTCATCAGTGAACATCAGAGCAATGCAGGAGTTCAGATTGGCGCCCCATACACATATCTCAGCGTGCATGAGGAGCATGCATCTCTTGTACTTGTCATGGAGAGATGTTTCCAATACACGATTGGGTAGTATCGTCAATGGGTTGGGTCTGGGTTGGAACCAGTTGGAACCAAAATTGACCCAACATGATATGTTGAGGACTCAAACCTGATAGGGTCTGTAATTTTTGGACCCAGAACCAAACCGATTGATTCACGGGACAATTAGGTATGACCCAACAGATCCAATTATAATAAATAAAAAATAAATATTTATGCTTAATATACATTAAATATTCTATATATTATATGCACAGTATATATATTTAATTTATTTATTATTTAATATATTGTACATTATCTATCTATCTATATCAGGTTGGGTCTGAATCGGTTCGGGACTAAGTGGAACTGGTTTCGACCCGATAGTAATTGGGACCCTATATGAGGACCCGGAAGTGACCCGTCGGTTCCAGTTACTAGAACCAGAACCAGAACCGGCACAATCGGGTCGGACCCGACCAATTGACAGTCCTACGGTTGGGATGTGCCATACGGCGCCATGTTAATTCGCAAAGCAGAGGGGGAAATAGAGCTATAATGGCGATTTGAAATTTTGAACATTTAAAGAGAAATCAAACAGCTACCTTGAATCGGCCAGCAAACCATGACAGAAGATATACAGAAGAGGTTTCATTCAATTATGGGCAAACTATTCCATGCTCCGAAGCCAAAGAAATCCCGCCAGGATCTTTTATTCTCTGGATCTCTCCTTTCTTTCGTCGAATTCGTCTCCGTCAGGATGGTATAGGCTGTTTCAATCACTTTTAGTAGCTAAACCAAACACGGTTTTGATTAATCTTGCTTTGTTTCACTACTGGTCGCTCACATGGAATTGAACCTTCAAGGGGTAAAAAGCGCGGGAATCCGACATTGACTACGTCGATGGCCGAACTGAACTCGGGAGAAGACACAGTGGGAGGACTCGAGCGTTCCGCCATCCATGTTGGGTCGGCGCAAGCTCCGCTTTGCAGACTGTGGCATCGAGGCGATCTTATGAAGAGGTTAGCTGCATTCAAGGCGATGACGTGGTTCGGCAAACCCAAGGTTTGATTTTTTATCAGTCTCTCTCGTATCTACTTTTATCCTAACAAGCGCAAAATATCAAGATGTTTATGATTATTAATAGTCTTTTATTTGTTGATCAACTGGTGTTGAATTAGGAGTTTAGGACTACGTTATGATGTTTTCTCAATGTCTTGCTTTTCCTATCCTACATTCATGCGAACACAAGAAATGGTGTGGAATTTTTATTCTTGGAGTCTCTCCAATTCAATTATGACACTCTACATTGGATTGGAGTTATACTGTTGAGTTGGATTGCCCAGTGCATTCGCAAGGTTATCTTGGGGGTGAAGGACATTTTCGTTTCAAGTGCAGTGTGGCTTGGGTTAAAGTGGAAGACAACTGATTTCAATTGCATATTCATTTCTCGGTTAATGATAGAATTGGAGCTTGAACTTTGGCTCTGATGGGCGTATGAACTAATTTTGGTTTAGGACGATATAGAATTCTTGTGAGTTGATGTTAGTTATACTTGGGCCTTGTATGATGGTGGTGACTGGTGGAGAACATCATCAATGAATATGAAGGAGACCTTGGCCAGGAATATGTGGGTCATTTGTTTGCCTGAGGAAGCGTCACCTTAGGCATGGTAGTTAGGGCAGGTGAAGGCCAATGATACTGCATTATGATGGGGGAATTGGTGCGTTTTTGAGGAGATTATTATCTTTTTTGAGGTTTAAGGCTAAACCTGGCGAGTTTGACTCAACAAGTGGCAGGAACAATGGACGTCTGTACCACACTGGATCACATACTGCGGCATAACAAATTCAGATACGTGATTGGTGAATAGAAAAATATTGAAGGCAATATTTTAATTGTGCAGATTACTTTAATACAGAACTTCTTATTGCTTAGCATACCATTGCATTTTTAGTTAGCAAACCATAGACAACTGAAGCAAGATCAAGAAGGGTTGAAATCCTATATTGATCCATGTTATGCTATTTTAAGTATATGTTGTTCACCACAGCAGTGATTGGTGTGGAGGTATCAAGCCGGAACTACAGAAACACCCACGGCGACACACATGCTGACGCGGGTCCACGACGGAGTCCATAACGCGCGACGGACCTGCGATGAACCCATAACCCATCAAATACCCATGATGAGCTCGAAGCCATCGCGGACCTGCGATGGACGAAAACATTATCAACCAAAGTCGCTCGTAGAAGGACATCTAGCAAGACACGTCAGACCAGTCCTGACGTCGCCCGTGCCACGTCAATACAGGAGACCCGCAAAAGGAAGTAGCACACATGTACTTTGAGAGTTCTCAGACGAAAGGAAACTTCGTCCTGGAAAGATCTCATGAGACACATGGCAAACCCCCCATCAGTGTCCCCCCGACAACCGACACCAAATTGAAGATCCCCTTTCCAAATAGGAGTCAAACCCTTTTTGGCTCCTTCCCTTCAGGGCCTTGGGATATCCCCTTATAAAAGGGGGTGTGGATCATAACTAACACACAATTCTGTCAATAGAAGATCGTAGTCTACCTTTGTTACCCAAGACTCTTAGCCTTTCTTCGCCCTTCAAGGAGATTGCTGCACTTAGCCTTATCACACCACTTACAGCTATAGTTAACAGCAATTAAAATAAAGAACAATAGATGCCATTAGTTGTGTACTTAGAGTACTTGGAAAGACTTCAGTTTTAAGCTGGGTGGGTCAGTTGATGTTTTGAGGGTATCTGGGTATAGTTCGTCTCAATGATCGGTCTAGTTACAGAAGATTCTAGCTGAACAAATATAGTCTCACAATATTCCTCTTAGGTTATGTATGGTTTGAAGGAAAAAATAGGGAAAGGTAGGGAAACCTATATAAACCTTGTATAGGTTTCCCTACCTTTCCCTACTTTTTTCTTCAAACCAAACACAACATTAGTGTTTCTTCAACATTCTCATGAAATTTTTCAGAAGGGTCAATAAGAGTTATCTATTTGACTAAGCTATCAGTGTTGCATTTCAACTAGAGGGTCTGGACCAACAGTATTTTTTATGGTGTCACTTTCTAGTAATCCTGTTTGGAGGGAGAAAAGTGATAAAGAAAGAGTTGACTGCCTACTCAACTTCTTCTATTTTTTTCTCTTTTCCATAGTTAAGTTCTTTAGGTGCACTGTTTTTATCTGATGGAACAGTTAATGATAATATTTTCCATGTTACACAGGTAACAAGTGCTGTAAACTGTGCCAGGAGAGGTTGGTTCAATGTAGAGACGGACATCATAGCTTGTGAGGCATGTCTCCTCTTTTCTACTCCCTGGACACAGGAGCAAGGTATGGTGATACTGTTAGCTATTGCAAGCAGTATGACATCTGGAAAATGTACATCAAATATGGCTTGTCTGTTTACTTAATATTGAACTTATCATTTGTTCTTCCAGTTGAAAAGGCTGCTGCAGTATTCAGCTTAAAGTTGGATAATGGACACAAACTACTTTGCTTGTGGATTGGCAATGCCCGTAATGAGACACTAGTACAGTTTCCACTAAACCTGCTCCAGCTTTGGTTGATGGGTACAGGAAACATTCTCATGCACTTTTGGGACTTTTAGCCCTTCATGTGGTTTCATATTCAGCTATTGGTTACATGAGGAACCCACAGTTGGAACACTTTCTGGAACAATATCCTATGTTAAGGGAATTGATGAGGAAATTTTGTTTTTTACCTACTTATACAATAGATCTTCTTTGTGACTGATCATAGCGCTTCTGACTAGGGCTTCCCCTCCTTTGTGTGTGCTTTTTTGAGATGGATGGTAAAATAGATTTCTATTTGTCACTTAGACTGAAGTAGATGATCTTCTTTTTTCATGTGAGTCACTATTTTCTTCATACTATTTGTTTGTTGTTAGCATTTTCTATGATACAAGTAGTAATGTCTTCCACTTCATAGTTCATATTGATTTGTTTTTCAGTAGTTCTCAATAGACATACACAAGTACACAACCCTGTTTTGAATTACTGAGTTTTAAATTCTTACCATCTTTTTTGATAGTAAATAGAAATTTTATTGAAATAAAAAGAAAACAAAATCTCAGATGATGAGAAATCACTGATACAAACTGAAGTAAAAGAAGCATCTCCTACCACATCCCATCAGCACTGCAACTCAAAACAACAATCTTCTACTTAATTATCAACAAAATACCACAGAACTCTTACCCATACAAAATAACAAACCATTCCACAAGCCAAACATTCCACTCCATCTAAAAATCACCCTAACAGCCCAACCTACCCGATACGATCTTGGACCCTATGCATAACACCTCTGGAAAACCTGCACCCTCTCTACCCTCAACAACAATATTCTACTCTCCCCTTACCATCAATTAAAATAACCTTTAAATTCATATAATCTGGAGAAATTTCTAAGTTCTTATTTCAATAAAAGTGTCACGTGTATGTCCTTGACAATTTTCAATGTTATCCATTTACCATGGGCATTTGTGTTCATATTCTTGCATAAAACTTTCTTTGTTTTCTATTGCCTTTTTTTCTTTGAGTTGAAAATGGACTTGTGTTCATAGTCATATATATTCTTACACGACTGTTTTGTGTTATGTTCTTTACCTTCCCAAACAAAAATCTTTTACAAAAAAGGACATGAGTAATGCATGTCACTGATAGTATTATCATGAAATCCATTTATCACCTTCCTCAACTAGGAAGTTTCTGATTTTTTTGGAACTGAATCTTCTTTTTATTGCTTGAGCTGAGACCTGCATTATTTTGCAGGCTCAAAAGCTCATCAGTTTATGTGGATGGGAACCTCGATCACTATCACTACCTTACATGGTTGAATGCAAGGATCTATCAACTCAATCTGCAAAAGATTTGGAGTCTTCTTACAAAATGCTAATAGACATAGTTCTAGGCTTCTAGCATTAATGTCTACCCACGATCAGGTCTTGATGAGGTTGCTGATGTGGTTAATAATTCCCCAACTATTGGTGGACATCCTTCTGATCCAGACTCTGTTGTTCTAAATTGTGGGCTTTGTGGGCCACTGTTGGACTATGGCTTTTGCTATGGTTCCACAGCCTTTGGAATTATTGAAATTAGTTCGATGTTCAGAAGTCATATGCCGAAATTATTCAAGTAATTATGATGAAAATGCAATTAGTTATGTTATGGGGACTCCAACAACCCATCAAAGGAAAGATCAGTCAGTAACCTTAAATTTGGCAATTGCAGGAGGTCCCCCCACCAATAAAACAGAACTTCAGAGCAACTGTTTTTTTGCCCATTATTCACCTGGCATTTAAGGGCTGAATTCTCTCCTAGTTGTGATGTTAGACATCATGCTTTATCTAAATTGTCATGCACAAATGAAGAAAATGTTCAATTCAATTCATAGAGAAATAATGTCACAGCAAGAAATAAGTGACATTGACATTGACATGCTCACTGGACATAATACTCAGCCAAAATTTTTGGAGACATCAAAAGACAAAAGAAATGACAATAGGAATCACCTTTCAAGCGGTGGCATTCAATTATCATGTTTGAATCAGGAGTCCAATGAAGTTGGGGTTGCACCTGCCGATGAGAATAATCATGACATATCTCTGGAAGATGCTATTGGGGAAGTACTTCCTTCTGTGCAAGAAATTAGTCCATCCAAGGATTCCAGGATGGGCGATGCAATTGAGAACATACAAAATTTACCACCTGATGGAGATAGACATGTTGTCTTGCCCAGGGATGCTGAAGATGTGGGAATAATCAATTCAGAAAGAATGGTTAGCATTAGCTCTGAAGTTAGAGTATCCATTACAACTTCAGATGCTAATGGTACGGCCGAAACAAAGAAATTAAAAAGAATAACTCATTGATGATGATTGCAGCTGAGGAGGAAAATGAAGTTTTGAGCCACGGTTTTGGCAAGTCAAGCTGTTCTCATTCTCTTGTCATCACATTTCATGAATTTGAAAATGCTTCCATTCTCTTTGTTATGTTGTGAATTCATGCTTTTTTAAATCTTAACTTGTGACATTTTCTATGCATCATCTGTAAGCCAATAGAGATAAGGATAGCCTAAGAGTCTCGAAGCGGATCAGAAAATGCTTTAATAGCCAGAGAAATAGGTTACAGAAAGGGTGTTGAAAGGAGGGAGGAGGAGCTTCAAGCTGCAGGAGAGGAGGTTAAGTCGATCCTGATAAAAGAAGATCTAGAGGTCAGGACGGTGTCAGGGGATGAGGAGGAGGAAGGAAGCCAAGCCGATGAGAATAGTCTCATTTTGTCTCAACAAGCTGATAAAAAAAGGAGGGGGACAAAGTGGAGCTTATGAGTTTGGCGGATAGGGAAGTTAGTATTGGAAACAATTTAGGTCTTTTCTTTTGGGGAGGTGCAGAGTTTGCTAGAAGAGCTTTCAAAGTCTTTGAAAAGAAGAAAAGGGAAGAGAGAGCAAAAGAAACTACGACGGAAGCATGATTTAATTTGGGACGAGGACGATGATGAATTTGACGAGGCGTTTGATCCTGAAGACTAGACAATGTATGTGTTTGGTTCCATGGGCATTTATGGATAGGCTGTTTATACGTACTTTTTCACTTTAAACATTTATTTGTACTTTTCCACTTTAAACGTTTCCCGTTTTTGTTGTTTGGTTGGGCTTCACTTTAAACGTTTTTTACTCTCCACCTCAGATTAATACCCATTAAAGTGTGCCACATCAGCATTTAGTTTCAAGAAACGCTGGGGTGTTGGGGGAAACAAGAATTTGACGTTTCCCCAAATACCCCATGCACAAAAATCAAAGCGTTTCAGTTTTCTACCATTTATTTGATAGACGGTGAAACCAAACAGTTGTTTCTTTTTGCTTCATATGCAATAAACACCAACGCCTATGTGGCGCTGATTTGGCGGCGTTTTTTCAATAAACGCCACGGAACCAAAAACAACCAATGTGTAAAGGGGTGTCCCCTGTTTTCTTTTGTTAGTTTTTGTGTCTTCTAATCTCTTGTTGCGGTATTTGGTTTGGGTGTATTCTTAACACCCCTGTTTGGGCTGTATCTTGTTTTCTTTTCTACCTATAATTTTTTTTTTCATTTTATTCTTCAGAAAAGAAAGGTTACAGAAAGGTTTGGGAAAATAGCTAAGTCTGGAAGAGGTTGGAGAACTGATGGGTTGCAGGGATTGAACTCAAAAGGAATCAGAAAGAATGTGTAAGTCCTAGGGATGGCAATTTTCCCCATCCCCAACGGGGACCCGACTTTCCCAACCCGATGGGGTTGGGGATGGGGATTGAGGTCCCCGCTCTGCCCCAACCCCGATTATATATATATATATATTAAAACATTATTTATAATTTATGTTTTTTTTAAGTAAATTTATTTTTCAAAAAAATATTATTATCTAAAAAATTTCGGGGATTTGGGTCCCTACGGGAGCTTGTCCCCGTCAGGAATCGGGGATGGAGGACAAATTTTATCCCACACGAACAGGGATGGGGATGAAGGTTAATTTTAGAATCGGGGTCGGGGACAGGGAATATGATCACTGCCCCGTTGCAATTCCTAGTAAGTCCCCCAATGCTTGGCTTGCTTACCTATTTATAGAATCTACAAGACAAGCTTCGTGCATGGCGGTGCAAGGGTTGGGATATTCTTAGCCTCAACTGTAACCGTCGGGAAAAACAGATCCCATCTTTTTTACATGTCCCTGTGGACCACATGATTATTAGAGTACTTTTGCCTTAGATAGCAATCACGCATCTGACACCTTCGGAGAGGCTCTCCAGTACAAAAGCTTTGTCTTGGCCTCGTGAGATCGAATGTCTTCACGAGATCAACAAGTTGTCTAGCTACCTTGCACTAGGTTGACGAGGTCCTGCCTTCAGTGCCTTGCGAAGTGCTTCTTTGGAACTGGGGAGGTCCAATCCCACTCAGCCTCGTGAGGTTTATTCATGAGCATGGAGCAAGGTTAGTCCAGTGAGGTAGTTTTCACCCTGTTTGTGAGTTCTCTTTTTGTGATGTCCCTGCAGTGCGATTAGTATTGCTTGTGCGCCAGCCTCGTTACAGAATTGGCCACCACTTGCACTAAGCCTGCAGTATGGCTGACCTCGCATATGTGTTTTTGGCTGCAAATTTACGTCTTTGCCCTATATATAACAGAAGCTGTGCACTTCTGTTTTTTGATTCATCACCATAAATCACTTGTCATCATTTCTTGGATCTTTGAATATATTGAACATTTTCAGTTTATCACCATAATCACAACTTGCCTTTCTTGGACAAACGAATGTATTGCTTATTTGTTTTTGCTGAATTACATCCTGGCAAGTTTATGATATCAAATAGCATTGCTTTGAGTTTAGCAATCTAGCAAGGTCTGAGTATTAAATAGAATTTGGTTCGAGGGGGCCTTCTTTTATCATCATAATCTTCTTTGGCATTGAATTAATGCATTGTTCTGGGTAAAATTTTATATTTGAATGTGTATTTTTCCCTTACAAATATTTCTTAGCAACTTGATTCTATTTAATAGCATTGTCTTGTGTTCAGCAATCTAGCACTGCATGCATGAACAATGGGTTTTGATAAGGGACTAACTCTTTTCTTAGCAATCAACTAATCATTAGAAGGGAAAACCCAACCATGAGGGGTATTAGAAACTGTGCATATGAAGGGATTCATCAGGGGAAAAAACAAAAACAAAATGTCAGAGGGAAAAACAGAGATTTGGCAGGCAGGCGTTATTTATGCTTTGCTGGTGGGAAGGATGTTTTTTATTTATGCTTTTGTTGTTGTTTCTCAAAGTTCATTTGGGACTATTTCTTCAGCCTCTTCAAACTGGATATATGGATCCCAAGATTGCCAAAAGAAGTTTTTATGGCTGGTTTTGCATGGGAGCAGGAAAGCAAAAATTACTTGGAGCCATATTCCTTTCGTGACTTGTTGGGAGATTTGGAAAGAGCAAAATGGGAGGATCTTTGAAGGCCAATCAAAGAGCAAGAATCAGTTTAAAAGAATTGTTGACTGAATTTTAATCTTTCCAGAGTTTGCAGGCGTTGATAAAGTGTCCTTTGGGAAGTTCTGGAAATGTATTAAAGGATGTTTATGTTAGAAGGTTTCCTTGTATTGTATATTCATTTTGTGTTCTGGATTTGGGTGATCTCTCATTACCAGTTGTATTCCTTTTTACCAGTTAATCAATTTTTTTTATTTATTTAATACCCAAAAAAAGGAATGCCAGAATTTTTTTTTTTTGGAAAAAGGTAATGTAATATTTATTCAAAGACAACACATACAAGCTGTGATCAGATCCAGAAAGGCAGACTGATCGACACAGCAATTACATACTCCACCAAGAACTAGAACGAAAAACAACAGACAAATTACAATTTCTAAACTCCTCAGAAACTGACACCCAAGAGATTAACTTGCCCATAGCTTTCTGAATTAAATCTTCTGGACTTAAGGCCTTATTATAGAAAAGCCTACTATTCCTTTCAGACCAAATGGACCATAAGACAGTGCTAGGAATAGTCTTCCACACTAACTTCTTTTTCTTGTTAAGACCTTTGATGTTCAGAAGCTCTTTAACCGATCTTGGCAAGTTCATGGAGCTGAAAAAGTGATTCCACAACTGAAAAAGTTCATGGAGCTGAAAAAGCTCTTTAACCGGGCAGTGTATGCACAGATGGTCAGTAGATTCAGAATTGTTCCCACACAGGCTGCACGAAAGGTCCAAAATTTGAATGCCTCTTCTCACAAGATTAGCTCTAGACAGACATTTATTCAGAACCATAGTCCAGATCAGAAAGTTAGATTTAGATGGGCTAATAGGATTCCACACCTGAGAACATGGGAAATCAGTGGCACCCTTTCTACAAAGTTTGGAAGCCAATGAATTGACAGAGAAAAGGCCATCTAGATTCCACTTCCCGTACCACTTATCTTCCGAGCAGAAATCGACCTTTTGATTCTGAAGAATAGTCAACATATTCATTATCTCTTCAAGCTCCTAGTCAAAAAGATTCCTTCTAAAAGTAGGGGACCAAATAACTGAATCTCCAGACAAGCTGCAACACTCAGCAATAGAAGCCTCTTGGTTAGATGCACACTGAAAAAGGAGAGGAAAAGACTCAGCAAGAGAACCATCGAAGCACCAAGGATCCTTCCAAAACTTGGTTCTACTACCATTGCCGACCTTAATTGAGATCCCATCAGCAAGAACAGAGAAGTTCTTCATTATCCCTTTCCACAGTGAGTTTCCCCAATTGGGAGGAGGATCCCTAGTTCTCCGGTTGCCCCACTCCACCCCATATTTAACAGCAATGAGGGATCTCCACCAAGCATCATTTTCACTCGCAAACCTCCAAATCCACTTACAAAGAAGGGCAGAATTAAAAGTTTTCAACTTTCTTGTGCCTAAACCACCTTCATCCTTAGGGAGACAAACTTGATCCCAACTAACAAGATGGATTTTTTTCTCCTTCTCCCAACCCCTCCAGAGAAAATTCCTTTGAAGTTTTTCAAGCCTTCTTGCAACTTTATTTGGGATAGAGAAAAGGGAGAGAAAATAGGTAGGTAAATTGGATAATGTGCTCTTAATCAAAGTCACCTACCCCCAAAAGAAAGATATTTTGCCTTCCAAGATGCCAATTTTCTCTCAATTCTTTCAATAACCGGGTCCCAAATTGAAGACAGCCCATAACTTGCCCCCAGAGGAAGACCCAAATATTTAACTAGAAGGGAATCAATCTGACAAGACAAAATCTCCGCACAATCAACTAAGTTGGAAACCTGACCCACTGGAATGATTTGACTTTTATTTCAATTGACTTTAAGACCAGAGACCACCTCAAACTATGTTAAGATCCCAAGAACAAGGTCCACTTGAGAGGGAGAAGCATCCACAAAACATAATGTATCATCTGCAAATTGGAGAATGTTAACCTTCTCCCCCTCCGGAGCAATTGCAAAACCTTCCCACTCACCAGATTCAGCAGCCTTCTTACAAAATAGAGTAAGAATCTCCATTACATAGATAAAGAGTAATGGAGACAGGGGATCACCCTGTTTAAGACCCCTGGAACTATCAAAGAAGCCTGCAGACTGCCCATTTATCGAAACAGAAAATTTGGGAGAGGTGATACATACTATAATCCAGTTCCTCCATTTCTGCCCAAAATTCATGTGCTGCCAGAATTTATATTGAAGAAAGATGACACTCTATAGAGAGAATGGCAACTAATGTTTTGGGAGCTAATATTCAAAGCTTGGAAATCATCTATATCTTACAAAATCAAAGTTAATTTTGATTGTTGCAGCCTTGTTAACTTAGGCAATTCTGGTATTGGAGAGATATTCAGAAATTCAGCAGGTATAACCCTTACAACCTATGCTGGCTCAAATGGAAATGGTAACTCTAACTGTGCTGAATGACTTCTGCTTTTTTACCAAAACAAAAAAAAGATCCATGGCTATATACCCATAGCATGTGGGAAGTAAATCACTTGGCGTCCAGATTGATTATTTCAAAAGGAGCTACTAGGGTTGTCTCTTTATTGAGGGTCTGACTTGGGAGGCAGACTGTTGTTCTAGAGTCACTATTATTTTCTTGTATGTGCTTTCAACCTGCTATTTGATTTCAGTTAAGCATGTCAATTTTCTTTAAAAAGAAACAAAATTTCCTATCTCTTATCAATAAAAAAATAGCTTTCTACTTCTGTACTTTATATGATGCTCTTGTCAGTTTTCAGCAAGCTTGTTTCTGAAAAGTAGAAGGGGACACTTAGGGGAGGTTTGGTTCGCTATAGATAAGTAACTTTTCTACTGATATCAATTGATCATCAGTAGAAAATTACAAAAAAGTATGTTTAATTCCCTTATCTAAAAGACCTTTCATAAGTAAATTTAAGAAATTGGGCTAAGTGGAAGAAACTTCATAACTGACAATAGGCAACTTATGTGATAAGTTTACATAAACCTAGCAACAAACTAAATACTACCTTTGAAAGTGCCATTCCACCTGTGGAAGCAACTCTGGAGAAAAAAGCCTGCCTAGCTCCATTCATGGAGCCCTTTCCTTTTCTTATCTTATTTTTTATTTGTTTTCAAATTTGAATATTCCATGGCATAATCCTCTCCCTTCTGGTTGTTATTGACACACACTGCATACTCTGTGTCTTGTACATGTTTTTGGGTAGTTGCAGCATACATAATCCTCTCCCATGAGATGCTGGATTTCATAATCTTGTGCTTGTTTCTGGTGATTGATGTTTCTATGGAGGTATTCTCGTTGCTGGTTGCCATGAGATAATATTTTTTTTCTAGTTTATATAAGAATATTAGCCAATTGCAGGGAATGATCTAAAAAAGGAGCAACTAGACCAACACATGAAGTTTGATCACAAGCATTTTTGCCATTGGATTGCCTCATCAGGCAATGTAATGCCAGTATGGCAACAACCACTTTCTGCTTTAGATCGCACAAATCCTTTACTTGCAGATTTTCCATCTTTGGCCATGTCTGAGGTATATCGTGTGGATGGATATAATTGTTGTGAATCCGCTGGAATAATTTAATAACTGTCAATTCAAGTAGGTTCTCATGTATGCACTTGAACAGGTGGATGATCCCATTACTTCTGACCAAAAGCTTTTCATGTCTCCCTCCAATGAAAAGGATGAAGGCCAATCTTGGGTCAAACTAATAGATCATTGAGCACCAGGAGTTGAGTTTTTGGAATTGGGAGAGAAATGGACAAATGAATAAATGGAATCTTCAAAGTGGAACAGTGCATTCCTAGAGTTGAACCACCTTGTTGGTATGTAGTAGAGAAAAACATGATTTTTTTATGCTCCTTCAATATCCAGCCTAAATATTATAGCTGTTAGCGCTATGTTTGAGAATTAAAAGTTGGATAACCAGAACTTTGGATTATGGAATGCTCAATGCTGATTCTCTGGCTATTATAGAAATGCACTTCCTTTCCCTTGAGATACTAAACAATGGTCTGTACTCTGAACATTTGTACTAGGTTTACTTGAGAGATTAACCAGAACCAGATTGCACGAGAAAATCAATTCAATATCATTGGATGATACATTTAACTTTTCTCTCTTTCTGTCAACAAAATTGGGATAGAAAAAATAGATGTAAAAAGTGTAGCATGCTGGCATGCTAATCCAGTAATCCACAGTTAGTGACAATCACCTTGGAATAAGGACGATTGAAACCTCTCTCTGCTACAACAGCCCTCTTGTCTCCAATCAATTTTGCCACCCTTTGTACCACACAAGAAGACATTCCATAAACTTGTTAGTCTTCAGTCAAAATGGAAGTGTGAAAATAAAAACGATCGAATTCATAAGACTTGATGGCTAGCTTACCTGAAATAAGGAGAGCTTGTATTCTCTTTGACAGTCTTCACTTGAGCAATCCTTTCAACTACGTCCATCCCACTCAAGACTCTTCCAACAACCAACGAAGAGGCATCCAGCTCCGGAGAGTCTCTTGTGGCAATTACAAACTCTGTTCCATTGGGGGCCGTTCCCACCTCCTCCTCGTCGATCTCCAGCTTTCCTTTTCGTGCTACAAGCTTCAACTTTGGAGGCTGCTGCAATGGGTCCCTCACAATTATGCCTACTGACCCTACCAAATTCTTGGTTCCCGAGCATATCTCATTCACTCTGTTCCATTCCGCTAGGAGATTATCAGCGTCCAGATTTCTACCCGTCTCCTTTGCAAGATCAGCGTCCACACCATATGATCTCACTCCTCCGTGCTGCACATAATTTGGCATTATTCTAATGAATTCCTTCCTTCTGTAACTGATGCCCGCTGCTCCACTTACAAGTTTGGAGAACCTGGTAGTACCGTTAGGAACATCTTCGTCGTAAAGGCCGACAATAATGCGGCCTACTGGTTCCCCATCAATGGAGATATCAAGGAAGGCCTTCTTTGTCGGAGTTTTGTCTGTGCAGACATTTGCCTTGGGGTTCTCTTCATGTTGGTCACCTTCAGCTCTTGCCTTGGAGAGCTGGAATGGCTCAATTATGTGGGTGCCTAAGAGAAGTGAGAAAGAGCTGCCTCGAATGGTAAGCTCCCGGCGTGAGAGCTTGCTGTTGTGTTTGAGAATTGGAGGGCAAGGGCAATGGGATGTAGGTGTGAGATGGTGGATGGGATTGGTTTGTATTTGTGAAGGAGATGCAGGTACTGATGGTGGTGCAGGGAGTTGAGGGAGTTGGGCCGAGGATGAATGCAAGGTTTGTAGGTTGTTCCACATTTAGAAGAGTTTGTTTGGTGCAGCAATCCCGGTGACACAAGTCAGGCAAACTCGTGAAACGATCAGTTGAGAGAGACTAGCGAGTGCATTCATAAAACATAACTGTTGAGACTTGAGAGAGAGAGAGGACATGGTTCTGGATAAGAATAAGATAGCTTCTCGGTTCTCCACCGCATTTGCTGATTCGTTCTTCTAATTCTCAGAATATAGAATCCAACTCTTCGTGTTCAGCACGGGACAAAATATCTGTTTAATGAACAATTGGATTTTATAACTATTAACCTTTAGAAAAAATTACAAAAAATCGGGGTTGCTAGCTGAACATCACCGACCAGAGAGCTGCCTAGTAGCAGTAAATGTGTGTTGAATAGTTCAGACGGTTCACCGTTCACCTGGTGAAATTATCAAATCAAAATCATAGAAAACCCGGTCAGTTCTCTGATCAATTTAGTATTGGGCCGATAAGGGATTGAAAACAGTGGTGCGAAGCCAACTTTAGAGGCCCGGATAGTTTGTGCTTACACCATTAAGACTTTGAACCCATGGCCCAGCTGCTTCAGTAAGGTTGAACTCCAATTCTGCTCAATTATTATTTTGTTTTTGATAGATTGAAAAGCAAGGTTTTTAAAATTGAATCGGACAATGAACTAGTCAGGGTCTGATTTTCCAAAAATCGAACGAATGGCCCATTCTGACAAAAAAAATTAAAAAATAAAAACCAGCCAAACTGTTAAAACGGTTTGATCACCCGAGTCAGTGGTTTGCTGACCAGATCAATGGTTTTTGGGAAAATAATGGTTCTGAGGTAAAACGAACCGGTTCCGATTTTTTCAATACGACCGCCCGGTCCAGTCTGGTTTTGAAAACCACGTTGAAAAGTTTATATAGTTCATTTTTAATATTTGCTGAATGTTAAACTAAATTTTTAATCAGTTCACATGTTATTTGTTTTTCATTGGTTCATGTTTTACAGGTGTAGTTATCACTAAAGATTTTAACAATGTTAAAAATTCAATTGTAACATGTTTTATCACCTGCTCGAAAGTGGAATTCATGCTCCATAAATTTTGCCAAAATTTTAACTACAAACCCAAAGAGAATAATCTTGGAGTCTAAGGCTCATAAATTGGCATTCATAAAGTGTTTGAAACACTGCACCAAAAGCCCCCAACCCCCANCAACCCCCCACCCCCAAATAAAATAACAAACAAACAAAAAAAAAGCAAACTTGAACAACTGTTCATGGCCGACCCAGCCCAGCCCAATCTAAGTCGGGCTTGGACAAGATTTCAGGCCCACGAGCTTGGGCTTGGATTTAAAATATTGAGCCAGGCTTAAAAAACCCGGCCCAAGCCCGAACCCAATTTGATAACATATTATATAATAAAAAATATAAATATAATATATATTTTTCTTTATTTTTCTTCTCTTTTTTCAAGTAATAACAAAATCTTTCATTATTTTTTAGGTTTTGAGGTCTTTTAATATAAATAAAATAATTTTTAATTGAATAAAAAGGAAAACAAATCCTTTTCTTTTAAAATGTCAGACCAAACTCAGGCTCACGCTCGGGCCTGAACATATTCTGTTAATGTAGAGACAAAACCCGGCCTGACCCAGCCTGTGAACAGGTCTCCTACACCTTAAAGCAAGAAACTTGAACCAATGATAAAACAATGCAGCATAATTAAATGTCAGCCCAAAAGCCAATCAAGGTTTTCAAACCATCCTCGACCTGGATAGTGGGACCTTTCAGCCCAATAACCGATCAAGGTATCGGTTCTGTTTCACCCCTGAACCACTATTTTCACCAAAACCCTTGAATTGATTAATGACCCACTGGTCCAGGCGGTCGAACCAGTGACTAGTTCAATACCTGTCTTGGAGCAAAATTTTATTTTAATTATTTTCTCTTAAAAATTAAAATGTCATGGAACGATCTGTTCAGACCGGATGATTGAAAATTGGTGGCCGAGGCAATTCCAATTTTGGGTCGGCTTTTAAAACATTGGATAAATAACATGTGACATCTTTAACCTGATTGATCGAAATTTTGATTTGACGTGCAGTAAATATTCAAAATACACTATAATCGAATTTTGGTTAATAAACTAAAAATAGATAAAAATCAACAAATGCAATTAATATCAGGCACTGGTAGGAGCCGTTTACTTGCTCCTTAATTATGACGAATGCTTTTTAGACCCTTGCTACACAACATTTTAAGCTGCTTCTCACCTTGAATCTTGTCTCAAAGAAAACAACAGTGGAAGCAGAGAAAGTATCAAGTAATGTTGCAGAAAACCAAAATGTCAATCTAGAGTTTCAGAATCTAACCTACTCTAATACAACAAAACTTTGGGCGTCTTGTCTCATCTTTTACATAAATCAAATATAGAATGTAATTGAACTCCATATTCATGTTGTTTGTCAGTGGATTACGGGCTTGAGGGGATGTGCTCTCAGTTTCGATAGATCTAGACTTGCATCAAGCTCTTCGTCTAGTTCCCCCACGATACTTCTATTACAAGTCAAAGAGAGGGAACATGCACGAATACGTAAGATAATGCATGGTTAACAAATATCCAAACCATCAAAAAATGACCATTAAGAAGTCTTACATGTTATCACCCCTTATGATGTATAAGCCCAATACAAGTTGCTGAACGCCCTCCTGCAAAATGGGATAAAATACGAATTTGAGCTAGTAAAGAACAATTCTGAACTCAAAGACAATCTGAAAGAAAAATGGAGAAAGATAACTATGCATTGTCTTCTTAATTTGGTAATTCATGTAAAGTGCCATAATAAGTGCAAACAAAAAAGGCAGAATTAACATATTTTGTACACTAACAGCCACCTCAAGCAATGTTGTTAAGACTCGGACTGGTCAACCTGGGAACCAGAAGGCATTCTGGTTTTTAAAAGTCCCAGTTCTCATTTTTTTTCTGAGAAACTGGTGGTACCTGTCAAAACCCAACAGAACTGTTGAAACCTAGTCAGGTTAGAACAATCCAACCGGTTTTCCACAACCGGCCCCGGATCATAAAATGGCTAGAAACTTTAAAATGAGTATAAGAATATTTGAACTTGAAACCTCTTAGATGCATTTGTTAGCTTTCTACCATTAACCCATTATGTCCCTTGTGGTTATTTATTTTTCTTTTAATGGATACATATTGATCAAACACGTATAAATTCTGAATAAAATGCAAGTTGTAAGACTTGATCCAACAGTCAAACCATGCCACCGGCAGCAAGCATTCCAGATTTTTGTCTGGTCCAAGTCTTAAAACACTAACCTCAAGGTCCCATCATTTAGTTATTTTGTAAAATAAAAGATGGCAACAGCACTTAAGATCTGTCAACTTGGATTCCCATACTCTCAGCACATTAGAGCAAGAAATAGCCAAGTTAATAAGTTTTAAATCATGTTGCGGGTGAGAAATCACTTTTCTTATTCTGAAAAACTACTTAATAAAGATTCAAGTTGTGTTTCAGATGATGGTGACAGGTTATGAGGACATTTTCTTAGTCATTCTGCATAATATATTGGTAGGCCTTAACAAGAAACAACAAAATGCCTTCTTGCAAAAATAATAGATAAAGAAGGCACCAAAAAACATCATTCAAGGTATTCATAAGGATAAAAGTTAAATCAAGGACAAGTGTACAAACCGTTGTGGAGTAAACCCGTTCATGAGATTCGTCAAGGATAATATTTGTAGCTTGATCAAAACCTTTTAACACTCCCTGAGTGAAAGGACAAAAAAAAAACAAAAACAAAAACAAAAGATCAATACGAATGTAACATTTCCAGTACATAATTCACCACTTTCTGGTGATTGTATCCTAAAACTTACCACTATATTGCGCCCATCATTTGTTATAACTGATATTTGTTCTGCATAAAGGAACACCAAGGTGAATAAATGGTGCGACTAGTAGATTTTACCAGCAATAAAAAAATTCCTTAAATTAGCTTTTTTGGTAATACTAAAATAGGTATTAGATATGGCTCAAGCCAGTCATGATGGTCAAAACACAAACAGGGTTCAGAGAGATGGCAGGAGCAATAGTTTAGGAGATGGTTATACAAGTTCTGGTGAAGTCTACAGTTTATGACAATTGAGATTGTTTTCAAATATCATGATGTTGGAAGGAGGGAGAATTTCGTCAAACAAAGCCCCAATATCACCAGTGCAGGACTTGAATAAAAAGCAAATAATTACAAATGTAAAGCAGGGTTTAAACGAGAAACTATAGATATTGAAGGAAAGTGACTGACCAAAGGATGGAAGTGGGATGATTTGAGAGGGGACTTTCTGTTTGGAGTGGTACAAGTGTATAACTAAGGTTTTGAAGAGTTATAACTATAGATGACAGTTTTTCATGGCTAAAAACCCCAATTAGAAAAGATGAAGTTGATATAAACATAGAAATAGATTGAATTATTTCTTTTCAGAGTTAATGATAAAAAAAGATTGAATTATTGTAATCTACTGAAGAGAGAGCGTGAGAGAGAGAGAGAGAGAGGTGAACATAGGTGGTTACTTGGTTAGGTTTAGCTTCAAGTTCTAGGCTATCTATATAGATGAGCTCATCTTGTAGATGCTAAGTAGCCTCAATGGGATGACAGAGAGTCCGTGGCCCATCCTTTGCTGATCGCATCAACTTGATTATTTCTTAAACAGTCACCTTCCACTAGCACATTGTTCTCCCCACCCTAAAAATCCCTTTTCATATCATCTTTTAGTTGACCAAGAACTTCCACTAGTAATAAGAAAAGGATGGAGAAAAAGGGTGTCACCCTGCCTGAACACTCTTTCGTAGGGAGATGCTCCTTTTTCTCATCAGCTTCCCATATTCTTCACATTGTTAGATTCAAACTCTTAGATTGCTTCTTGTGTCCCTAACACCTTGTTTTCCTTCTCTTGTAAATTGGGTAATTAGATTTTAGAAGAGGTTTAAGGGATCATGAAGCAAAGGAAGTGGTTGGATTGCAAGGAGTTTTCCACCTTGACGGAGGTTCTAATAAAAACCTGAGCTGTTGAGTGGGTCCTTTTTCTTGTGCTTTCTATCCTTGAAGTCATGTTCCCTCTTTCACATATTCAGGTGTTTCCATCCAAGGCAATTTGGTTGGGTACCACACCCAAAATCAAGATTATTTTTTGATAGGAAGTGTTTCTCTTAAAAATAAATATACCTACAGACGCTTCAGAGAAGACAACCCTTGTGGTCCTTGACACCTTGTCTACCCTAGATGTATCCTCTTCAAGACAAATGGTGAAACCATTTACCACTTGCTAATCTCCGGCTCCACAACCACTATAATTTGGGAGTACTGACTATTTGGTGTTAGGTGGACACCTGTTGGATATGGAAAGTCCATCCAAGTTCCCCCTGCCACTGCCACCGAAAGAGAGAGGTAACATACTATGGAGGTGCCTCAGAGACACTGCCTTTTGAATTATATGGGAAGAAAGGAACACCAAAACTTTGAAGAAATACACTCTATAGAGAATGGTTGATTTGATCATAGTAAGAGTTTCATTGGATACAAACAAGGGAAGCATTCACCCCTTTTACTGCTGATGACATCATGAGAGGATGTCAAGTAATATCTTTGTCTTCCATATCAAGAGCTATCATTCAAGAAGTTTAGAAACTATCAGCATCTTACAAAATCAAACTTAATTGTGGTTCCGTCCTTGCTAACCCGGCAAATTCTGGTATTGGAATTATATTATAAACTCAGCAGTAAGCAGCTGAAATTCTTACAGGACTGGCACGAGTGGAATTTGTTATCTCTAACTATCTTGAATTGCATTCTGTTTTACAAGGTATGGGATTAACTGTCTTTGGATTACGTAGAGTTCGAAGTGGAAGGGGATTCAAAAGTTGTAATTGGGTAGCTAAATGTTGATGAGTCATTTCCTTGGTTTTACACCCTTGATGTCCAGATTGAAAATTTTATGTTATACCCTTAGAATCCAGAAGTGGCTAGTAGACTTATATTGGGGGCTGACTTGGGTGGCAGAGTGCTTTACTAGAGCCACTATTATTATGTTTTCTTGTATGTAATTTTGACCTGCTATCTGATTTCAACAAAGCATGCCAGTTTTCTTTAAATTGCAAAAAAATTCCTGAACTATTACCAAAAGAAAGACCATCTAACTGATCCATTTACTCCCAAAAGCCACCTTAGATGAATGCCCCAATTCACATGGTCAAATCCCCTTCTTTTCAGCTTTAATATCATTGCTGCCTTACTTGCAACCAAAATTTATTCTAAGTGTTTGCTGAAAGGTTATAGCTGAAGTAGTAGAAGAGAGGTGAAGGCAAACAAGTGTTGAGAATGTCGAACTGAGTAACCCAGTCGACAGTACTATTATTTATAGTAGATTACAATACAGTGTTACATGAAATGTCTGGAATGCCCCTGATTAGTGATGGGACACCCAGACTGCTTTAAACACTAAACAAACTTAGGCCCAATAACAAAGGCCCAGTACCTAAAAGCTTAAAACCCAATACTAACTAACATGTACACTTATCAGCCGAACCAACAATACATAAAAACAGTCAACTTAACACTCCCCCTCAAGCTAAGCATGGATGTCAGTCATGTTTAGCTTGCCAAGAAGGTCCAAGAATTTTGTTGCAGCCAACCCTTTAGTCAGCACATYTGCAATCTGCATCTCGGATGGAGTATAAGGAATGCAGAGTTCTCCCGAGACTATTCTCTCTCAAACAAAATGTCAATCAATCTCAATATGTTTCGTCCTGTCATGTTGCACTGGGTTATTTGCAATGTTGATGGCAGCCTTGTTGTCACAGTACAGCCTGAGAGGACCCTCAGCTTTTATGCCAAGCTCACCAAGAAGGGTCCTAAGCCACAGAAGTTCAGCAACACCATGAGCCATAGCTCGATATTCAGCCTCCGCACTTGATCTAGCAACCACATTCTGCTTCTTACTCCGCCATGTGACCAGGTTCCCCCCAACAAATGTACAATATCCTGAAGTTGATTTTCTGTCCCCAGCAGAACCGGCCCAATCTGCATCAATATAAGCTTCAATTTCAATTTTATTGTGTTTTCTGAACAGAATTCCCTTTCCTGGGCAAGTCTTCAAGTACCTGGGAATCCTTTCAACTGCTCTCATATGAGGGATCTTTGGAGAGTGCATGAACTGACTGACAACATGCACAGCTTAAGCAATATCTGGTCGGGTGAGAGATAGATATATCAGCTTCCCTATCAATTTTTGGTATCTCTCTTTATCATAGTAGTCCTCCCCTACTGATTCCTGTAGACCATGGTTCAGTTCTATTGGAGTATCTGCTGGTCTACACCCTACCATGTTTGTCTCTTCTAGGAGGTCAAGTACATACTTCCGCTGACATATATAGATCCCCTCTCTTGACCTAGCAACTTCAATCCCAAGAAAATATCTCAAATGACCCAAGTCTTTGATCTCAAATTCAGAAGCTAAAAACTCCTTTAGTCTTTTGATCTCTTCGAGGCCATTCCCAGTAATCACCATATCATCCACATAAACAATGAGTGTTGTAAGTTTGCTATCCTGTCTCCTTATGAACAAGGTATGGTCTGCACCACTTTGAGTGTACCCCACTTTCTTCATGGCCCCACAAAGCCTCTCAAACCATGCACGAGGAGACTACTTTAGGCCATATAATGCTTTCCTCAGTTTACACACCTTTCTATCAAAGTCGTAGCCTGGTGGAGGGTTCAAAAATACCACTTCATGACGATCACCATTTAGGAAGGCATTCTTCACATCCAGCTGATGGAGTTCCCATGAAAAATTTGTTGCTAATGACAATAAAACCCGAATTGTGTTGAGCTTTGCTACTAGAGCAAAGGTTTCTTTGTAGTCAATCCCTTCTTTTTGAGTAAACCCCTTTGCCACAAGCCGAGTCTTGTACCTTTCAATGGACCCGTCCTCCCTATGCTTTACAGTGAACACCCACTTGCACCCGACAGTGCTCTTCCCTTCTG
>NW_010729113.1:3942952-3954625 GCF_000365185.1 Nelumbo nucifera | reverse complement strand
TTGTAATCTGCAAGCTGTGCAGATTCGGGTTCTCCAGATTTGAAGACCTCCCACCAGGTCTGTTATCCCTAGAAGAGACCTCTCCGGATATTGAAGACATCTTGGTTGCAGACTTTGTGTAGATAACACTGTTTAAGACTTGCCGAAGTGGTCACAGTTCTGAAGTGGACCAATTACAGCAGCAAGAAGAATTCTGTGAGCTAGTAACCGACCTGAAACTGAGAGCTCTCCACCACTGCACTATGCAAACTTCTCTTGAGCTTCGACTTCTGCTACTGTAGAGAGTGCTCACCCCTACGACCAATACTAGGACTGCTGAAATCAGTCCTCAACCTAGGTTTGTCCTTTATAGACCTCTCTTAGTAGCCGAATGGCTACTAACTACTAGAAGCAGTCTAGTAGGACATCAACTTCTGGGTCTTACTTCCCTTGTGCCCTACAACCAAGGGAAACCCTAAGTTCGAACCTTGTTTTCTTCTACGACAACCCTAGGGTTTCTCCGCAGCAACCAGGATAAAAAAAAAAAAGAGAGAGAGAAAGAAAGCAAGAGAGAAGAGTTGGCGTCGGTTGTAACCAGAAGATCGCTCAATGCTCTGATACCATGTTTGCTGAAAGGTTATAGCTGAAGTAGTAGAAGAGAGGTGAAGGCAAACAAGTGTTGAGAATGTCGAACTGAGTAACCCAATCGATAGTACTATTATTTATAGTAGATTACAATATAGTGTTACATGAAATGTCTGGAATGCCCCTGATTAGTGATGGGACACCCAGACTGCTTAAAACACTAAACAGACTTAGGCCCAATAACAAAGGCCCAGTACCTAACAGCTTAAAACCCAATACTAACTAACATGTACACTTATCATTCGAACCAACAATACATAAAAACAGTCAACTTAACACTAAGATTCGTTTTCCTTCACAAAAGTACCTTAAAGTTGGGAAACTGCAATCTCCAATGCTTCCCTTGGTATTAGACATTGGTAATGATCCTACTCATCAAAATAACTGAGCAGCAATGATTGGGTATGAGGCACCCCAAATCCTAGAGATCTAGGAAATCAGTGTCAGATTTATCCCTTAAATAATCCTCCTCTACTATAAAATTCCTTAACTGCATTCATCAGATCCCAAAGGATCACCTCCCAACATTCATGATATAAGACCAAAGTGAACCTATCAGGTCTGGTGCCTTGTAGATTTCAGAGATGGCTGCCCTCACCACCTTCCTTACAAATGGCCTCAACAATTACATATTCTAAGATCCTATCCCAATTGGACCCTCTAAAAACTCTTTGAGCTTCAACCCCCACTATTTTCACATGTCTATTTCTTCATAAAACATGAAAACCAATCATTTATATACCATTTGCAACCACAGCATCATTCCTTCAACTTAATCTACATAAACTCTAGGTTCTCTCCCACCCTTTGTTCTCTATTTGGATTTGGAGGACCAAAATGTAAAAGGACCACACACCCCTTAAACCAGTGGGTTTTGAATGACTAAATGCCCCCCCCCCAAAAAAAAAGCTTTCAAATGTCTGTCAATGGACAACCTCGTGACAGGGCAGATATTTTTATCAAACCTGTCCATACATTTTGAGGTGCAAGAGATGCACAAAACTCTCCCTATGGACCCATTTCCTCAATATGATTGGCACTAGAAGGTGGTTCCCAGTAACTTTCAAGGAAGCCTTTGAAGGGTTGCATGCAAGGAAGTTAAGCCACAAAGAAATGCAAAGGTTTTCAACATCAATGCCTTTTTGTGAAGACTGTTTGGTTGAAACTAGCTGGCAAGGTGTCCTCTTTGACCTTCATCTACAAACAGTTCAGGGAAGTACCCTATTCCTAGTTATTTGTTTCTTATACATGGTATATGCCATATCTATAAAATCATGTAAGATATTATGTCTTATGTGGATGCCTATTGTCTGGCTGCCATGGTATAGCATCTTATTATACATGGGTGAATTGTATATGGCTTTACACTTTTGATATAGTAATACAAACACAATTTACCTTTTTCAGGGAAAACCAAGCCACTGTTTTAGGGTTCTACTCAGCCCTATTTTGCAGCCAAACAACAAAATCTGAAAAAGTGGTGCAAAGTGGAAAACTCCCCTCTTCCACATTTGATCTGGATTTGGCAGGCATAAATATAAACATCGGGTGCAAATATCCTACTCATCCCTCTATTGATGGATAGCCCATTACCACCAGATATGAAATGAATGTTAAGAGTTTAAGCTAGAAATAGAAGAGATTAGTGAGAGTTCACATACGATCCACAAGAGACTCTAATCCAGGCCCACTTGACATTGTTCAGCTCCCTTTCACAAACTGATTAACACACCCAAATAATTTTTGCTGCAGAAGAAATGAAACAATCCTGGTCAGATCCACTGCATATCTAAAACATTATGAACCAGAAGAACTGTAAGCATGCTGATAACTAGGCATTAGTCAATACTATGATAACATGTATAAAATGTTAGAACAGCAAGCTAAAATAATGCATAGCATTACAAGGAAAACAGATGCTTTCATCAAGAAACTGTTCAGTCTCCAGAGCTCCTTGAAGGACTTGCTAAAAATCAACAGAAACAAACATATGGCACAACAATATACATTTTTATTGGTACACCACAAAAAATATTCTTTCCTACATGGTAGCTAAAGGCACTATGAGGTTTGATGCATAAGCATAAATAAAATATGGTTGTACCCAAGGTTTTAAGAGCTAAAGGTGAAAGTGAAGTGGTTAGGTCTACAGAGACTAAGCATAGGCCTTAAGGTGTTTCAAGCTGTAGGCATTAAAAAATCACAATTATCATAACCTGTAAACAACAAAAGGCATAAAAAAAAAATGTAGCCAAATTGCTAACGCAGTCTTGTAGCTAAGTTGGTAGACTAGTGATCTAAGGACAAGCATTTGTGCTTTCGAGCCCCTACAGTATTGTTTTTCTAAACATATAAAAACAATGCTACAATCAGAACAAATAAAGAACAATCCATCAGGTTCCAGAATCTAAAAGAAAATAAGAACATAAATTTCAGTGAAATGATCAAAATGACAACTTATTCTAATATCTATGAAAAGGAAATTTATTATATGGTTTGACATTCTCGGAGAATCTCGTAAATCCAATATAAAGACTGATGCGAAATGGAAAAACAAAACCGTGGAAGTTGCCTTTTTGATTGATAGGCAGCTGCTTTTGTTTACAAAAACAAAATCACGAATATTGGAAACACCAAACCCCACCCCAAAAAATAAATAAATAAATGTGTATTTTCTTCTAATTTATCTTTTGATTCTTTTTCTTTTTGTTAAAGAAAAAAAATCTTATTGATTTTTTCTGTGGCAGTTATCTTCTTCTTTTCCTATTCTCCACTTTCTTCCAACCTTCTTCCTCCTGACCTCTGACAGATTGTGGACTCGCAAGGTGGTCGTCGGAGTGAGCTTTGGGGAAGATCACCAACCCTCCTTTCTCGGTAGTCTCCATTGCCGACCAAAACTCTCCTTCAGCCAACACACTGGCTAACACTCGAGAGATGAAATCCTTGCCGATTGGAATAGCATCATTATAATTCGTCAAAACCACCATTCTTTCTGATTTGATCTTCGACCAAATCATGACTGTGTACATCACTTCGCCTACACTATGTTAGCCGAATGAGGGGGTAAACCCACCCGACGAACCTTCAACCGCATACATTCAAAGGACTCCCTATACTTCTTTGAATCGTCTACTTCCAGAAAACTACCACAGAGATCGCTAATGATCCTACCAATTTCGTTGCTCCACAAATGTAAAGGAAATCCAAATACTCTAACCCAAAAATGGTCTGGAACCTCTTCTTTCTTCCACTAAACAAAACTCCCATCGATTCCAACTAAGGTTCAAGATGTAGCAAGGCTCCTTTGAAACACCTCGAACCCGTATTTAGAACTCTCCGAGCTTCTTCCTTTGAGGGTAGGAAGAACACCCATCTCTCACTGCCAAGACATCTCACATTGACCCCCTGCGAGCAGTTCCAGACTCTTGAAGACCACTTTCGAATACCCTCTAGCTCGAATCCTTTCCAATTGAAACTTCCTACCAGGCAAGATTGTAGGAAGACCGATCTCTCCGTCGTGCTTTCACTATCCAGATCCAGAAAGAAGGATCTGGAGTTCGCTTTAACAGAGATCTTCCCTTGAGCTGGCCATTGCAGAAAGTGTGAACTGCTCGCATCTTGTCTACCCTCTCCCCTAGGTTATTTTGACAGCCGCCCTTAAATGGGCGGTGGCCCCTCTTAAACTGATTACCCTCAAAAATCGGCGGTTACCTCCGGCGATTCCCCTCAAGTTTTCATGGCAAGAACATCATGCAAACAAGTTGATCATCTTGTTGTAGATACAAGTCTACAAAAGCAAATTCTATTGTGGATACAATTCTACAAAAGCAAGAACACCTATCATAACTTTTACGACACCCAGTAGTTGAGTGGATATTGTGAGCATAAGGCACATCCGATATTACTAGACTGATATTGCTGAAAGTCCAGACCTTTGCTAGGTCATTTTGTTCCATGGAAATGTAAAAGTAAGTTGGTACTTTTACTTTTTAGTTCAATGCAGAACTTTAACAAGCAAAGTACATGCACAGGAGCATTTCGAATACATTCATGAATTAATAAGTAAATTAGCTTACTTTGCAATCAGAAAACAAACTTTCTTCTACCCAACTATCGAGGAAATCCGGATGCTGCTTTTCGTACTAGAAAAATAAAGAAGATAAGGCAAGCAAAGCCCCTGTTTTGATCATAGAGAACAGAGGAAGAATATGAAGGGAAGAACAGAGTTACCCTATTCTCATTTTATAGAACAAAAAAGAAAGAGGAAGACGAAAGGGAGCGGGGACGAAAAACCCAGCTTTGTCTTACAGATAAGAGGAAGAGGAAGAAACACCAACCGGCCCAACCCTTTTGTCGGAGCTGTGTTGAAGTTGTTCTTATCCAGTCTCAACTCTCAACTCACACGATCAAACCAACCCTAGGTCAGTCCTTAGTCTTCTCCTCCTCTTCTGTTACGACCTTTACGAGTGCAAGTCGGCACGGGGTACCTGACTTAAAGAATTCATAATCATAGTGCATTCGACCCCATTCAAATTGCAGTTACATGCTGTACCAGCTCTTATCGTAAAACCCTAGCTCTCTGCGTGTCAGCGAGACGTGGAAGCTTCCTAATCAAACCGGGCAACACGGATTTACAAATGTGCCCTTACCAAAAGTCCAAAACCCCTCTTATGTTTCTTCTTGACTACATCCCTCCAAGCCCTCGTAATCTTTTACTATCCTCTCCAAAAACAATAAAAACGTAAATTTGTTTGCTTATTCTTCTTACAAAATCATCTTATATCATATAAACTACTGAAATATCATTAAGTTGTGGCCCCATTTGCTCTTTGAGAAGTTATTTATCGGAATAAATGCATTTATTTATGTTGTTTTATTTTTCAGGTAAATAATACAATGAAGGTTTTAGGCTTTTAGCTATAAAAGGCTATTATTAAAAGGGATAATTTTGTTTCATCCAAATAATTACCGACGTGATACCAGAAAAAACAAACAAATATTCCATATATCCCACATAAATCTAAAAAAAACATAAATATCTTGATCAAATGGGAACCAAAATCCCATTAACTAATTTCCCATCTTCTCAAAATCAAAAAAAAGGAACGATCCTTATATATATAACCACCTGAGTGTGAAATTACATGATGTTTAAGATGTATGATGAGAATCATGTTGTATGTTAGTGATACAACAAAACAAATCATGCTGCTAATGGATTGGATCCATTCAGAATACTTGAGGCCCAAATTTGATTTGGAAATGAGACTAAGGTTCAAAAAGTATGAATAGGATACTTCTTATATACAAGTATATAATAATCTTATCATCTTGGAGTTACCGAAAAGATAATATATATATATATATATATATATATATTAACGCCTAACCACATTTAAACGTCAATAACCGGGGTAGAGACTAGAGATGCTCTGGTTCAATTGCTGATATCCCATATACAAATTTGCATCTTGTGACCTTCTATATCTTGCTTTGTGGTTGTGATTTGGGCAACGATGGGCAGGTCTTAATCAAGAGATAGATCATCCTTGATATAATGTAACAGGAACAAACACATGATCTTTCTATTAAATGCAATTCTAGTAGTTGAGCTCTGGTCACTTGCACAGTTTGACACCCAGAATGTTGGAAGTTGGAACTGCGGCCAAACCAAATCATATAGAAAATGAGATAGACAAGTGATTATACAAAAATAATTTGTCTAAAAAGCATGTTCGTTTTGGATTAGGAGGTTCCCCACAATGACTTAATTTGGAAGACAAGACTTGAGCCATAGCCAAATCGTATCTTCTTTCTTCCCAATTTCCAATGAGGTAAAAATAGTGCACGCTATAGAAAGACAATACGAAGACCTCTTAAAGGAATTAAACAATGAATTCATCTAATCCTTCATGTTAACACTTTTCCAGTCAAATGCAAGCATGTAAGCATTGTTTCATGCCTTCATTTTCAGTGTATTGCTAATTGTTAGTTTGTCATCTTCATTTCTGAGCTTTAACGATTGTCATTTTCAATCTCTGAAGTCTGAACCACTGCCTCATTCTCCAAATATCCTTTCAGTAATAGCCAACACTTCTCAATTCTTTTTGTGTTGGTTGCGTGGCATCACCATCCTTGCTGAGAAATAGAAAACGACCTGCAACATATTGAACTCACAAGTAAATTCCAAAATTAAACTATACCCTCAATTAACTTGCATGCCTCCTTTGTTCACCACGCAACTACAGAATAACAGTTAGTTTTCCTTATTGCTAAAGCAAGAATCTAACAAAAATCCCATTTGTGTTCAAAATTTTATTAATTATGAACAAAAATTAAAAAAAATAATGCTTATTTATATTCTTTCTCCCTGTTATTAGAAATGAATCTTGGTTAGTGATTATATGTTGTCCAAAAACCAAATAGATAAATGATTAATTAAATAAAATTAAAGTACAAAAATAAGGGGAAAAATAAAACAAAAAAGCATTTGATTTTTAGTGAGGATCTCCTAAATAAATAATAACAAGCAATAGAATGCTGGTGGATGTCTAAAAGCCATATAGTGCTGCTTGGTTCAAAGATTTTAAACATAATTACCTATTTCATAAAACCCACACGAACCATGAATTAATGTGTTATGTAGCCAAATTAGACACTTTTTCTCATGGAAAAACAAAGAAGGATAAAAGGAATCTAAATTTCATAACTTGTAAATTGAACCATAACCGCAACTAGATAATTATAAAATGGTTTTATATGGCTACTATAGCTTCTAAGCAGCATTATAACAGTACAGACCCATAAACCAATCATAAATGATCTTCCTTGCATGTAACAGTCCTATTGCTGTTAATATCAAGACATTATTATGTCTGAATATGGTCATGACAAAATAGCTTTGAACATTATTTTCTGTCAAATTGAATACATAAAATAAAATATCTTAATAGTAAAATAATTTGAAAACATTAGAAATATAGAAAACATACCCATCATTATAACAACCCTTGAAAATGTACAAGGTATTCGGTAGTGTATTCATTAAAAAAAAAAAAAAGGTACTCAGTAGTGTCAGACTTGTAAGTTTCATCGCATAAAACTTTGTCCAGTTCTATTACAACACAGTGAAAGTTAATATGTACTATATATAAAAATGTGAATGTAGTGTGAAACTTTTTTGGACTAAAATTACCCTCTATTTCTTTGTTTGAGAAGGGGTATAAAAGTCATTTTATTATAGCTTTAATAGCTACTATAATGGCCATATTTGTGCATTGAACCGGTTAATCCATCTCTAATTGTAAGGGTTGAAAATATAATTTCAATTATTACTTTCCACCCTGTTTAATCCCCCCTCATTAAGTCTTATACTTAAAAGTATTAACTCTCATTTTCTCTTATTAAATCCTATATTTAAGTTATTTTTCACCAATAAATGGTAGTAATTAAATCTATCTCAATATTTTTAACAATATAAAAACAACAACATTTTTTATCCAAGTGATGGCTAAGCAATTCAGCCATTGGAATCAAATTGATAAACCTATGAAGTCATAGTTAGATAATAAAATTTTTAAAATATAAATAAATATAGAAAATTACAAAATGTAAAAAAAAACACACATTTATGATAATTTTATTAATCAAATTAAAAAAAATGTGTAACAAAAAGAATTATTTTTATTGATAATGAAAATGAAATACATACTTTAGAACTGACCAAAATTGAAATCATTTTACTATTTAGCAAATATCAAAAGTTCAACCTTTGGGTCAAATGTATTAACATTTAATGTCATAAATAAATAATAAAAATACATAAATGTTGCAAAAAAAAATTCAGGCACATCTATAATATTAATTAATTATCATATTAAACAAAAAGCATGTGTGACATATCGGAATTATTTTTACACAAATATAAAACAAATATAGAAAAAATTGAGCATATCTATAATTCTATATTTACACTTTTATTAAAAACCGACCCAAAAACGGAACGCTTTGGCTTCCAGTTTCTTAGTCAGTGGTTCAACCATCACCACGACACTACTTGCCCTCTTCTTACATCTCTCTCATCTCTCAAATATCTCTTAAATCCCAGATCATTTGATTTATTGGTGTATCCTATATTTTAATATAAGATCAGTGTTTGATCTCTCATCTCTTGCATCAATTTTTCAATTTCTTCACTGAAGTTGCAATTATTTTTATGTTTCAACTTAAAAAGAATCACAAGAATGAGAAAACTCAAAATCAAAATGGAATAACTAAAAACCCTAACTAATTTTAGCCATTGAGAATAATCGAGCAAGATTTTGATATATAAAAGTTTCTTTTATCATTTTTTATTTTATAATTTCTATTTTTAAAATAAATAAAAAATTGGAATTAGTTTCAAAGCAACCCAAGAACCGTTAATTGGGTCAAACATTTTAACGATTAAACTAATTGGATCAGCAATTCTCTAACCATTTCAACAATTTTTTTTTGTAAAATAGCGGTTCAGAGCCAAAACAAAACTAGTGACCTGACCAGTTCCCCAGCCAAAACAGTTCAACTATTCGATCTGGTCTGATTTTTAAAACATTGAATAAAATACTCATTTTTGAATTTAATCCCCATTTAATTGTAAGGTTTAAATTGTAAATTGAACTACTACTTTTCACGCCATTCAATTCTCTATATTTAAATCTTACATTCTTCTGATAAATGAACAAAAGAAAAAAAAATATCTATACTATATATAAAAGTGTGGATGCAGAGTGAAAGTTTTTTGGACCAAAATTGCCATCTATTTCTTTGTTTGATAAAGGGTATGAAAGTCATTTTATTACATATTTAATGCCAACTTTTAATGGCTACTAAAATGCCCATATTTGTCTATTTATTACATCTCTAATGTAAGGGTTGAATATGTAACTTCAGTTATTACATTCAACCTCATTTAATCTCCTTTCATTAAGCCTTATACTTAAAGGCATTAACTCCCATTTTCTATTAAATCCTATATTTGAGTTATTTTTCACCAATAAATTTACTAATTAGATCTATGTCAATATTTTTAACAATATAAACGCATATATTTTAAAATTGGCTAAAAAACAAAAACATTATTTATCCAAGTGATGGTTAATCAATCCAACCATTCGAATTAAATTGATAAACCTATGAAGTCATAGTTAGGTAATAAAATTTTTGAAATATAAATAAATATAGAAATTTACAAAAGTGTAGAAAAAAAACTGGATGCGTTTATGATACCTTTATTAATCAAATTAAAAAATAAGTGTAACAAAAAAAATTATTTTTATTGATAATGAAAATGAAATGCATACTTTAGAACTGACCAAAAATGAAATTATTTTACTATTTGGAAAAGATAAATAGTTCAACATTTGGGTCAAATGTATTAACATTTAATGTCATAAGTAAATAAATAAAAATTAATAAAATATAAAAATACATAAATGTTGCAAAAAAACATTCAGGCACATGTATAACATTAATCAATTATCATATTAAACAAAAAGTAAGCGTGACATATCGGAATTATTTTTACACAGAAATATTAAGAAAATATAGAAAAAAAAAAATTGAACACATCTATAATTCTATATTTACACTACTTTTAAAAATATAAATAAGATTCTGTAACTTTCTCTTAACTAAAATACTCATTTTTGAATTTAGCATATATTTAATTGTGAGGTTTAAATTGCAAGTTGAACTACTACTTTTCACCTCATTCAATTCCCTCTATTTAAATCTTACATTTTTTTATAAATGAACAGAAAATAAAAGATACTTGAGACTTCACAAATCGATCCGATTATCATATATAGGTGTTTATGTAATCAGATTTGGATTTTGCAATATGTATCTGATTAATAATAAAAAGCAAAAAATATATAAAAACAAAAAATAAAAATACGTATTTATAGAGATTTTTGGATTCATTATTACTATCATTATCATCATCTGGTACCACGTACAAAGCACGTGCAAGCTTACTATTAAAGCATAAAGAGTAGTTATTTATAAGCCACTCTACCAGCTAGGCAACTACTATTGGCTCCGGCTATAAAACCCGCTTCACTGAATGTTGGATTAAATAATTTGGTGACAGATGGTTTTTCCAATAGTGCAGAATATGGAATGGAAAATTGGAGATATGTAGTTGGTCATTTCTCCCCTTGCAGTTCATATTGGTCAGCAGGGTCTGCTCCCTCGTCTTTTTCATCCAAGTCCTGCTCACTCTCTATTGTGATGCTATCCCTTCTCTATGACTAAACTGGCTTCTATTCCTCATCCCACAAAAAAAAAAGAAAATAACAAAAAGAGTGTTGGTTTGACACATGTTCAATCCACTTCATTATTTAAGAAAGTCAAGACCTTTTTCTACTTTACAATTCGGGTCCTAATTGATTGAACTAAGGCCTAACTGCCTAAGATTGGCCCATGAACTACACTTGGCCAAGGCTACATCCAGTCCAACCTGGGATTTTGAAATCTGAATAAACATCTTACAGAATATTCAAGAGCTGTACAGTGTGCAAAATGAAAATAGCAGAGAAAAGCTAGTATGTATCACATCAAACCAAATGTCAAAAGGAAACTAGAGAACAAAATTCAAGCAACCTGGGTCAACAAAAAACACTAAACAGAAGAGAGTGGCATCTATACCATCTTGACGAATCGCTATCTCTCTTATTCGCCTAACAATTCCAGTTAGTGGATCACTAAAGATTTTGGTCTCCAAGTTCCCCTCCAAATATAATATAGACCTACAAAACCATAGACCATAAGAACAATGTAGGAACCAATTAAAGCATTAATTAAAAAAAAAAAAATCAATGCTAGGGCTAAGGAGTAAAAGTATGACAAATGTCCAATATGACTCTAGAGCCTAATTCCATTCAAAAGGTTTATAATTGGAGCATATAAACAGAATTACTCTTCAAACCAAGAAGATAGGAAGCATATATTATGCATTACGGCCAAATCCATAGAGAGTACAGGTGTCAGAAACTTTTGTTAAGGGTT
>NW_010729113.1:3896555-3941692 GCF_000365185.1 Nelumbo nucifera | reverse complement strand
ATGCATTCTGTTTTATGGAAGATAAGCAAACGAACATCGAACAACACTTGGATAGATGCTTACAATAAACCCAGTCGATTAAAAACTAAGGAACTGAATGTCTCTCACCCAGGTTTAACGTGCTTAAAGACAAGTTGGCCCAATCTCTCAGGGTGGACGGCAACTCTGTGCCATTGAACAGCACAGCGATCGGCGTATTGCCTCGGGTCCTCATCCTCGAATGGCCTCCGATTGTTACGGATTCCACCAGTCCCCAAAGAGAACATAGTAATAAGCCGACCGCTACTCAACCGCTTCTGAACCGGGCTCTGCCCTGCCTGCCCAACCAAAATCGCCTGGAAAGAGTACACTGCTAGCTAATAAATCAAAAGGGGATAAACGGGGAAATGAAAGAGCTTACGTCAACACGAGAACAATCCTAATAGTTCTCGCATGAATGTACCTTGTAAACCCCAATATCTATGCCGTTCTCTAGGGGCCTTTGCTGTGCAGGTCGTCGCTGGTTCGAGTCCGTGGAGGACGACGATGACGACGGCGAGGAGGAGGAGGAGGAGTTTCTGTCAAATCCGGGGCTGGAATCTTCCAGGTTAGGTACATCATTGGAGGCAATATTTGTGCAGAAACTCGTTGAATGCTGAGAGGGTTTTGCAGTGAGTATAAAAGAACGAGACAGCCTTCTCGATAAGGAAGCCATGGAGGACTACGCTGATGGTTCTTCTTTGCCGGTTCTCGCTTTGGCGTTGGCCTTAAACCCTCGAACACTCGACGTGTTGTCTCTCTGATAGCAAGAGCCCGTGCACAGCAAAGGAGAACACGGTGCCGCACTCAAACCGGGCTAAAACGAAAGAGAGCGGATACTACTTAGGCAAAATTCCACTAGGGTAGTGTGAGGTTAGGCTTGCTATTATCGCCACATAGGCATTGGCGTTTATTGAAACAATTCAAATAAATGATAGAAAATTGAGACGCTTTGATACGGGGCATTTATGAAAATATAAAATTCTTGTTTCTCCGGATGCCCTAGCATTTCTTGAAACTAAATGCTAGTGTGATAATTAATCTGAAATGAATAAAAAATATTTAAAGTGAAGTTCAACCAAACAAAAAAACATTAAACATTTAAAATAAAAAAGTATAAATAAATGTTTAAAGTGAAAATGTACAAACAAATGGGGTATTCATGAACGCCCACGGAACCAAATACATACTTTGTATATCCAAACTTTCAAACGTGTCACTGCAATATCTAAATTTTTTAAAAGTGTTAAATTGATCCTTGTTGTTAATCGACCGTCAGTTATCTATTCAAAATGTCAAAACTACCCTTCAAAATAAGACATTATTCATTATCTTCTGCCTTGATACTAGACCGGTTATCTTCAAAGAAAAAAAAAGAAAGAAAAAAATATGAAATATAATAAAGTGAAACAATGATTGGAAGCAAAGAAATAACTAAACAATAATGTGTTTCAAATCTAAAGGTATAAGACAATGACTTCATTAATCTAGAATCCCAAACACCTCAACCAGTTCAATCTCAATGTATAAGACAATGAATATTGTCTTCTTTTAAAGAATAATTTTAACATTTTCAATAGATAACTGACGATCGATTAACGGTAATGACCAACTTGACACTTTTTTGAAAATTTAGGTATGCTAATGACACATTTGAGTTTAGGTAATAACTTGATGGTACCCCAAAATTCATGATACTAATTAGAATTTTCCCAATATATATTATATTATTATGAAATTAGTGTTATCTCCATCTAGTAAATGGAATATACTCGTGCGAGTATATCAATTGTCTCACGTGCAAGCATTTCGTGTGTATAAAATGACCTCAAAATAAATAGGTGCAATGTGTAAAGTAAGCTCTCGACATGTGCAATATCTTTCTCCTCTTTCTCTCTCTCACACACACACACACAATTGGCAAGTCAAAGCGTCAATGGCACAAACCACACCCAACAATAGGATCGGAGGGCCGACCAATTAGTGGAACCGAGTATAGCTAATGTCAAGTAGTGCCAGGTGGAACTAGCATAACCATGATTCTCAATGCCCCCTTCACAACAACCTCCTCGTTCTCGGCTACTGTTGTTGGTGGCTTTTTGGCTCTCGATTGTTGTCGCTTTTCATCGCTTATGTTTTTTTTGTTTGGCAATGATGATGCACGATCTGGAAGCTCCTAGTTGGAGGTCTGCCTGTATGTACTTGCATGTCAAGCTGGATCAATCTACAAAATAGTGCTCAGAGGGACCGGGGTGGAAGACCTGGTGAGGTCGCTCCGATGCTTAAGTCAGTACTCGGTGTGTTTGAAAGCTAGTATGGGTGCTAGAGAGCTTGAATGTGAGTAATCGTGCGTACCTGGACCCTGGAGGGGCTAATGCCCTTATATAGCTGAGCTATCATGGGTCTCGCGAAAACGGTTCCGGGATTTTTGACATGAGTGGATGAGATCCGTTTCCGCTTTAGTCGGGAGGTAACGTGCCAGTCAATGAAATTTATCGTCGCCACCCGATCTGGGCAGGGAGAGGATAAGGCCTGTCATTACGCAGTGTGATCCCATGACATTCGAAGCCCGCTGGGAAGCTTCTGGAGTCGATTATGTGTCACTTCGATTCTTAGGCCTCAAACTGGATTAGGCACCAAAGTGCCTTTATCCCGAGGTGATTTTATGCTGAGGTGGCTTTATGCCGAGGTGGTCGAACATCCGAACTCTGTAAACTATTGACTAGGCTCCCCTTGTTAAGTTGTCATTCTACAAGCAAATCGCGTCCACGTGACCTTTACTTACTAGGTCGTGCCAAATTACCCCTCATCAATTTTCCCCCACTCCTCGTGCCAAGGGTCCTGACCCGGTGCGGGGAGTTCATGACGAGCCCAGGTGGATTTGGCACGAAGTCTAGGTGATGTGGAGGGCGGGTCGTTGGTCGAACTTGTTTGACTATTAGGCTCAACCAGTAAGTGACCCAGATCGCGTATCAAGTATGCGCGGACGTCAAGCCGATTATAGTCTCTGCGGATGTCAAAATGTGCGCTAAACTGATTTCAACCTCAAGAGGCGTGCAGCCGGTTTTCCTAGGAGTCGTTGGATCGTGTAGATCTTGATCGTTGATTCCTGGATATACTAGTTAAAAATAGGGGCCAAAGGGCCCATTTTCTTCGCCACAAAACTATGAATCCAAAATCCTTGAGGTCGCGTTCAAGTATCCCAGTTCAGTGTCAATTATTCCTGGGTCCGAGGTCGTCTCGCTTTCTTCGGTCTTCTTTTGGTGAGCCCGTCTCCCTTTGCTTTTTGAGTTCGTTATCCTTTCCATTAATATGTCTAGCCTTAGCTTAGATAGCCTTATAGATGGGAGCGGTGAGTCCGTTGGGGCTGAGGTGGGTACCTCGGCACAAATCGTGGAGCATCATCCTGCCGAAGTGGGCACTTCAGCACAGGATGCGGACTCCGATCCATCCGAGGCAAGCTCACCTTGGCGAGAGTGAGAAGCTTCTGGCAAATCGGCCTCCACCTCACACCGAGGTTGTTTGCCAGACAGTTTCGGTCTGACTACAATGACAGCGGATAGGCTTCTATCCTTAGTAGCTCTG
Source organism: Nelumbo nucifera (assembly GCF_000365185.1). The sequence continues at coordinate 3,938,089 of NW_010729113.1, read as the reverse complement.
GTACAAACTCCCCAATGACTTTGTAAATAGCCTTTCCTTAAGCAACTTTCCTTGGGATCATGGTCGCAATGAGATCGTGGTCTTCGAGGAGCAGCTCGTAGCCGGTCTGTGTCTTCCACTCCACCCTTTTATAGTCGAAGTTGTTAAATTATTTGACATTGCCATATACCAACTACACCCGAACTCCATTCGTAACATCGTAGGTACCATTTCCCTTTTCCACGATTACAACCGTCCCATAGACCTTGACATATTCTCTTCGATCTTTTCCATCAAGAAGAACTCATCCTGTGTTCTACCCGAGCACAAGCGAAGTTACTATTTGTCCCCTTGCCCCGGGTACAAGCTGTTGCACGAGCTCCCTAACAAGGTCCCAACCTGAAAGAGGCACTACTTCGTGGTCTGTAACACTGATGGGTGCCCTTTCCCGACTCATTGGAGAGCAGCCATCTAGGACCCCGACGTCAGACTGGACCCAAAGACAAGGGAGTTCGAAAACTTCGTGACCGAGGAAAAACTCGTGCAAGCGTTTTAAGCCCTCCTGGTAGGTCGCTACTTGTTGTACTTTTTTCGTTTATTTTACTTTAGTGTTGTATTTGACTTAGTTCGTTACTTGTCGCAGTTGCCATGGATGACATCCCTGCCGATGAGCTCTTCGGGAGCATGCAAAAGGAGAAGAAGAAAAAGATGGCCTCCAAGAAGGCTCACCTCCATACTGAGACTACCACCACTGAGGTCGCCGCCTCTGCGCCCAAACACCCACTCGTCACTGAACAGCCTCCCGTAATTGATTTGGTTGACGAGGACCCGGACAAGGCCACTCCACCCCGCGTACCAATGACCGCCACCTCTTTGGGCAACGATACTTCAGTTCGGAGCATTTTGACTCCAAAGTTTGGCCTTCTCAAGAGCAAGGACGCGGTGTTTGCCGATGAGGTCGCTCATTGGGCTGACTTGCTGGTTGCTCAGCTCGGGGCCCGAGCGGCCACACATTGTATGGTGGTATGTACTTAAACTTAGCCTTTAAGTTGCCTTATACTTAGATTTTTCTGCATACTAATGCTTGTTTTCTTCTTTTGGCAGGTGAACTTCTCTATCCACGCCTTGGCCTATCAATCCGAGGTGAACATAAAGCGAGCTCTCGACGCCGAAGAGTCCTCCCAAAGTGCCCACTATGAGCTCAACTTAGCTCGCAACGAGATCAACAAGCTGAAAAATGACACGTGAGCTAAGAATGAGCTACTGACTCTACTGATGACGGAGAAAAAGCAGCTCAAGGAGCGCGAGGCAGCACTGGAGAGGGAGAACGAGAACCTCGACTCACGTGAAAGAGTGAACAGAAATCCTGCTTCAGGTGATGGAGGAGGCCAAGGTCAAGGCGGTCGAGGAGTATAAGCCTTTGGCGGAGCTTCGAAAGAGATTGGTCGCGGTTGGGACAGCGGGCTACCGCAAGGGGTTTAAGCTTAGTAGGTGGTTGACCCGGCGTGAATTTCCCCACCTTGACCTCAGTGCCATCACCACGTCCAAGATCACCAAGGAGATAGCCGTTGAAGCTGCCAAGGATCCGGACTCCGAGGTGGAAAGCGACGACGACCTCAATGACAAGACGACGGGAGAGGGAGAGGAGGCAGATGTTGCCGAGGATCGCATCAAGAGATATCCGCCTACTAAGGCCTCCATTGGGGATGAGGAGGCCCGAACTAACTGATGCCTCTTTTCTTGGACCCCCCTTGTAAATACTTGATGTTCTGAGCCTCCAAGCTCAGCTAAACAATTGTGATATTTCTCTCTCTCTCTCTCTCTCTCTCTCTCTCTCTCTCTCTCGCTTTTTTCCTTTTCTTTTTACTATGTACTCAAAGCATTTTATCAATGGAATACAAGTACTCTACAAACTCCTTGTGTGCAAAAATTTTCCGAAGTATAGATTTTTCTTGAACTTGAATAGGAACAATCATTATTGTATGTCGGGGTGAGCAAACGCTGTAGGGTATGCATGCCCGACCTGTTTGCGCTCGGGCTAATTTGTCCTACCTATGCCAAAGCGACTGGGTTTTAATGAGCCCGTGCTGGAGAGGCGACTGGGTCATAAACAGTCTATGCCGAAGAGGCAATTAGGACTTCTCTGCCCAAGCCGAAGAGGCAACTGGGACGGAGTCTGCCTGTGCCGAAGAGGCGGCTAGGACTTATTGTAGTGTCGAGATCTTCTGTTTGCTTGGCATCGGCACCGTGGCCCTTAGGCTTATGGGAGTGACTCATAGTCCTCTCTCCAGCTCGTCATCTTTTTGACCAGTTCGGTGGTCCCATGGACTTGGGAGAATTTTACCTTGGAGTTGTGGACTCATAAGTAATACCTTTTTAGGTTTGTTGATGTTCCATGCTCAAGGTACCTGCTTCCCTTCCAAAGTCTCGAGCTCATACGTGCCTTCCCCCAACACCTATGTTATGCGGTATGGACCTTCCCAATTCGATCCGAGCTTACCCATGTCGGTTTCAAGTACCAAAACTTTATGGAGGACTAGATCATCGACACGAAACCATCGCTTCTTGACCCGGGCGTTATAGTACCGAGCTACTCTCTGCTGGTATGCCGTAGTCCAGGTGTAGGTTAGGTCTCGCACCTCCTATACTAGGTCTAGGTTGGTACGAAGCTCGCCATTTTTTGCTTCCTCATCATAAGCCTCAAGTCGCAATGTGGGTACCTCGATCTCTGTCGGGATCACCGCCTCTGTACAATATGTGAGGTTGAAGGGGATCTCACCCATCGCGGTCTTGATGGTAGTTCGGTAGGCCCAATGAACACACTGGGCAACTCGTCCACCCACAACCCTTTTCGTCACCTCGGCCTGCCCGTTTGCTTATGGATGTGCTACCGAAGTGAAGTTCTGTTGAATCCCCATCTCGGTGCGTACGCCAACTTCTCAATGTTGGGGTATCTGGTCTCTACATCTTGCAGCACTTTATTTACATAGTAGACAGGTCATTGGACCCGGTCTACCTCTCTGATTAATACCGAGTTGACTACCTCGTCACTCGCGGAGAGGTACAACTTCAATACATCTCCTTCCTCAGGTCGGGTTAAAACTGGGGCTATACTTAGGTACATTTTCAGCTCATAAAACGCGAGTTGACACTCTTCAGTCCATTCGAAAGTCTCATGTCTTTTTGATTTCCTTAAAAAAGGGGAGGCACTGACCTGCCGACTTAGACATGAAACGACTTAGGGCTGCTTCCCGGCCAGTCAGCCTCTGGACTTCTTTTATTTTTTGAGGTGGTCTCATATCTAGGATTGCCTTTATTTTTTCAGGGTTAGCTTCGATACCCCGTCGGTTGACTATGTAGCCTAGGAATTTACCCAAAGTGACTTCGAAGACACACTTATTCGGATTTACTTTCATATTATATTTTCTTAAAATTTGAAAAACAACATCTAAATTGTTAATTAAAGATCTAGAGAATTGGGTCTTTACGACCATGTCGTCAACAAAACACTCCACTTTATTGCCAATCAAAGGTTCGAGAATTTTGTTTACAAGTCACTGCAAAGTTGCTCAAGCGTTTTTCAAACCAAAGGGCATAACTTTATAACAGTATAGCCCAAGTTCGGTTACAAAAACAGTTTTGTCTTGGTCAGCTGTGTATCCTAATTTGATTATAGCCGGAGTTGGTGTCCATGAAACTCAACAACTTGTGCCCTGAGGTCGCGTATACCAGGCGGTCAATTATGGGCAGGGGGAAGCAATCCTTTGAGCAGGCTCTGATTAGGTTGGTGTAATCGACGCACATGTGCCACTCGCCATTGGCTTTCTTCACTAGCACAAGGTTTGCGACTCAGCTCGGGTAGTGGACCTCCCTGATGAAGTTTGCCGTGAGGAGTTTCTCGACCTCCTCATTGACTACCCTCCACCGCTCCGGGGCGAGGTAGCGTTTTCTTTATCTGGCTGGCCTAATTAGAGGGTCCACATTAAGTTTGTGAGTTATGACGCTAAGGTCAATTATGGGCATTTCTGACGTGGAACAGGCAAAAACATCTAAATTGTTAAGTAAAAACCTTACTAGCTATGTTCGGAGCGGTTCGCTTACTAGTGCACCAATCTGGAGAGTCCTGGTCGGTTCGGTCTCGGACATCGATATGTGGACCGTCTCTTCTATCGGGGCAGCTCGCTCCTCATTGTAGTTTGTTGGTCGCTCCAGTTTGACGTCTTCTGCCAATTTTGCCTTTCCATTAAGGGCAGCCACATAACACTTATGAGACTCGAGCTGGTTGCCTCGTACTACCCCCACTCCGTAATCCGTTGGGAAATTCATCGCGAGATAGTAAGTTGACACTATGCGCATAAAACATGTGTAATAGGATGACCTATGATTGCGTTGTTGGGGAATGGAGTTGTGACCACCAAGAATGTTTGCTCAAACTGGACAATATTCGGCCACGTTCCCGCCTCCACTAGTACTGTAATGTGACCTATAGGCATGGCTTCCTCTCCGTTGAACCCTACTAGTGGGGCATCTACTGGTTTTAGATCGCTCTACTGCAGTTGCAACTTGTCAAAGGTTCCTTTGAAGAGGATATCGGCTGAACTGCCAGAGTCCACCAAGATTTGCTTTACTTAAAAGTCAATGATGATCTTCTTCACGACTAGGGCGTCATCATGAGGATACTGAATCCCACGAGCATCGTCCTCGGTAAAGTAGATTGGTTCTTTGGGTGGGTTCTCTACTTCATGCTCCAGTTCTCGGACTAACATTTTCCCAGCTGCTACTGTGCACCCCGCTACAATAGATCCTCCAAATATCATATTAATCACCCTACGGATCAGTCTTTCTTTTGGTAGCGGGCAAGGTGGCTGCTCGTTCTGTCAGTACTCTCTGGGGCGTCTTTTTTCTGAGCTCCCTATCAATTCCCCTGTTCTTTTTCCTTATGCAAAATGTACAAGATGTACTTATTCAAGTACCCACGATGGATTAGCTCTTCGATCTCATCGCGGAGGTTTCTACAGTTTTCTATGATGTGACCATGGTCCCGATGAAAGTGACAATAGACGTTCGGGTTCCTGGTTGTTGGGTCTCCACGGAGCTTGGGTGGCCATTTGACGATAAAGGAGTCTTTGATGGCCATTAGGATTTGTCCTCGCTTAACGTTCAGGGGAATATAGTTCGTTCTCTCCACTGGAGAACTTACTTTTTTTTCTTTTCTTGTTGTTCGTTACTTCTTCCTCTTTTCTCCTGGCTAGTTGTCGGTTTTCAGGTTTATCTCTTCTTTTGTGCTGATAAGGTAATCGACCAACTTGAGGAACTCGATGATGTTCTTTGGCTTGTTGGCCATGACGTTTCACTTGAATTCTTTGTGGGTGATTCCTTTGTGCGCTACGGTGAGACGTACTGCTGGGTAAAGGTCCGGTATCTGCAGGCATGTCTCGTTGAAGCGCTTGATGTAGCTTCGAATTGACTCTCCTTCCCTTTGCACCATGTTCAAAAGGCTCTCATGTGACTTTGGGCACTTCTTACTAGTAATGAAGTGGGTCGTAAACATATCCGCGAATTGCGCCCAGTTTTTTATGGAACTCGACGTGAGGTTTTTGTACCAGGTCCGAACTACTACTCTTAATGTGGTGGAGAAAGCCATGCACATACAAGCCTCGTCGGCCCTGACGAGATGCATCTGTGACAAGAATGTGTCTATGAGATCGTTGGGATCAAAGGACCCATTGTACTTGTCTAGTGGTTGTACCTTAAAATCTTTCAGCATTGGGACCGCTAGGAGCTCGGGTGATAGGGGGAAGGCCATATCAAAAGAACAGGCGTTGTTCCTGTGGCCACTGAACTCACCCCCTCTCTTTCTCGACCTTGATCTGCTGGATGGTTGGGCTTCGGTGGTGGATCATTCCTTATTGATGAACGACGAGTCTTATGACGTCGCCGTTGCTGCTTCTTTGGTGGATCGACATTTGTACTGGCGGCCTCTATGTTGTTAGGTACTTTGATCTTACTCTAAATAGTAGGGTGAGGTGGTTCAAAGATTCTCCTCACCACTTCTTCTTCGTCGCACGCTCGGTGCTGGCTGTTGTGCGGAATCGAGGGGTCTCTTCTCGAGCCTGGGTCTCAGGCCTCAAGCTAACAATCTACATGAGAAACTTGCTGACTATGCTTATCGGGCTGGCTGGGTTCGAGCCTATCCCTCGAACTCTCTCAACGGAAAGTGGGGGAGTACATCGATCGCCTACTATACCCCGCGACGGGGTCCATCCTGAGGGAGAGACTAGTACCTGCGAAGTTTGCTCCCCGACGGGGGGGGAGACTGGCGGACGTTCTGGTGAGTTCGGTACTGATTATGGTTATGGATTTGCCCTTGATGATGGTTTGTTGGCTGGCTTGGTTGAAGTGGTGGGAACTGCCGCTAATATTGTTCATAAAAATAGTACTGCTAGAATTGATGGATCTGTTGCATTTGGATTTGCATATTCAAACGCTCTAGACGAGGTCGTTGAACTGGGAGTGACCGATCCCAGGGGGAATCACGGAAGGCTCCGAGAATGTGGCGTTCACTTAGGGGAGCGAGACACTCACCTGTTGGGTAGTGTGTGGCACGAACAGTGATGGAACCCCGGAGGCAATCGGGGGAATGGTGAACTGACTGATAGTCACTGAGGATCCTTAGGGAGCGACTATCTGCTGCTCTTGCCCCCCGGTAATGTTCATGTCACTTTTTCCGTTTGTGGTTGGATGATGCCATTGAGGTTGAAACTAAGTTTGAGACTATAAATAGAATTGGGATGACCTTTTGATCATTTCTCACAGACGACGCCAATTGATGATGCGCGATCTGGAAGCTCATATCTGGAGGTCTGTCTGGACGTACTTGCGTGTCAAGCTAGATCAATCTGCAAAACAGTGTTAAGAGGGACCGAGGTGGAAGACCCAGTGAGGTCACTCCGATGCTTAAGTTAGTACTCGGTGTGTTTGCGAGCTAGTATGGATGCTAGAGAGCTTGAATGTGAGTAATCGCGCGTAACTGGACCCTGGAGGGTATCATGGGTCTCGCGAAACGGTTCCAGGATTTTTGGCCTGAGTGGATGATATTCATTTTTGCTTTAGTCGAGGGTTAACATGCTAGTAATGAAGTTTATCGTCGCCGCCTGATCCGGGCGGGGAGAGGATAAGGCCTGCCATTACGCGGCATGATCCCATGACATTCGGAGTCCGCTATGAATCTTCTGGAGTATATTACGTGTCAGTTTGGTTCCTGGGCCCCGAACTGGATAAGGCACCGAGGTGCCTTTATCTCGATGTGACTTTATGTCGAGGTGGCCGAACATCCGAACTCTGTAAACTGCTGACTAGGCTCCCCTTGCTGAGTTGTCATTCTACGGGCAAGTCGCTTCCACGTGACCTTTACTTACTAGGTCATGCCAAAATACCCCTCATCAGGCAGGGTTAGTGGTTGTTATTGTGGTGGGTGTGAGTGGTGAGGGTGGCCAATGAAGGTGGTGGTGGTTGACAACGACGGTGGTGGCGACCAATGGTCATAGGAGGTGCTAGTTGTCACCACTTCTTCATCGCTTATGTTTTTTTTTTTGGGGCATGGTCGATCGTTGGTTGACGGCGACTGGTGGTCATGGGAGGTGCCGATGGTTAACCAGCTACGGTGGGGGTGGCTTTCTAGCTTTCAGTTGTTGTCACTTATTGTTAGAGGGAGATTCAAATTTTCAAGAATCTCTCTCCTCCCTCTCTTGTTTTTTGTCTTTTCCCCTTCCCACCTTTGAGTGCATGGGAAGACTCTTGTCTCACATTACTTGGTAAAGGAGTGGAAGTAGAGTATATTTGTAGTTTTGTTATCTTTATGGGTAAGGACCAATAGGAGGAGAGCATTATAGATATTCCATGCATGTGAGGGGGGTTGGGGGTGCTTTTCCCATGCGCAGGCGCGGGAGCGTGTAAGTGCTTGCGCGATGCACTGAATTATTTTGTTTCAATCGAATTAAACATTTTCAATTTAAAATGTGTCTCTTCATTTTCGAATTTAATTTTTTTTAATAAAAAATGTTTTCTCCTATTCGTGTCTATTCTTCCTCCTTGTGCCTCTTCGAGCAGGTGCACTGTTCTGAAGAGGCTCCTATCTGAAATGACACATCTGTGTCCATTTGGGTCTGAGAGCATTTTATAAGAAGAGTGTTGGCTGACTCAGTCAACACACAACATTTTTGACAGTCTTCTTCTTTGTCCTCTTTATGAAATCTGAGCATCATATTTTTTGTGATTCGTGGAGGTCTAGTAAGCGACTGCACGCCTACTAGTGGCATGTGAGCTATTTTATCTTTGTGTATGATTTGCGATCACCCGGTTGCACCGTAGGGGGCAAATGCGGTTTTAAGGAGAGTAACCAAGTGGCGCGACTCAACCCTCATTTTCCTGCAATTCCTGGTTTTGAGATTCTGCAACATCACATCATTGCAATTTTGGTTTGGAAAGTGATTACCGATAAGTTTCATTCTGCCTTTTTTTTATTTTTACAACAATCTTAAAACCGCATTTATGGAACCTATCTCTGCTAACCCCTTCATGAGGAACCAGATACTATTAATAGTTCCCGATTTATCTAAAATTGAATCTTTCAATGGAACCAACTACAAGCGTTGGAGACAACGCCTGTTGTTTACCTTATAGCAGTTAGGGGTAGCATTTGCTTTCGCCGAACCAAACCCAACTAAACATGGAGGAACCAACCCGTTCTATTGTTGTAGAACATTGGACTACAGCCGACCACCTCTGCACCAACCATATTCTCAATTGCCTGCCAAATGAACTATATAATGTTTATTCTTCCTATAACTTTGCATATGAAATTTGGAATGCATTGGACAATAAGTTTGCTCTGGAAAATGTCAGAAATAAAAAAAAATATGTAATTGCCAATTTCATGCTCTTCACCATGAAAGAAGACATTGACGTGTCTGCCCAAATAGATGAGTTACAGGTTCTTGTGGGGGAACTAACAAAATAAGGCATGGTACTGCTAGATGAATTCATTATCGGTTCTCTCATAGAGAAACTGCCACATACACGGAATTTTAAGACCACTATGAAGCATAAGAGGAATAACACTACTTTGGACCAAGTAGTGGTCCGAATTAAGATAGAATAAAAAGAACATAAAGAAATATGAGGTTCTTTTATACACACTACTTTGGACCAATCTGGTGGAGAAAAAGACTGCAAAGTTCAAAAATAACTTGAATGTGATAAATGATCATAAATTCAAGAAGCAACAAAATAAAGGAAAATGCTATGTATGTGGCAAACCCAGACATTACAATAAGGATTGTCAGTACCAAAAGTATGACTATGGAAAATCGAAAGTCAATTTGATTAAGGATGATATCGCTGTCGTGGTAACTGAGGTAAACTTAGTTGATAAGCCGAAGGAGTGGGTACTGGACATTGGTGCTACCAAGCACATATGTGGGGACCGTAATTCCTTCTATGAGTATACAACTCAGTCTAAAGGATAGCAAGTTTTCATGATAAACTCACAAACTTTAAAGGTCATCAACAAAGGAAATGTGCTCCTGAAACTGACTTCAAGAAAAATCCTAATGCTGAATGATGTGCTACATGTGCTACAACGGTGGCACAGGAAGACAGGGGGGAGAGAGAGCGAAAGCAAGAGAGGAGGAACCACTGCTATTGCAAGTTGCAACGACGGTGGTAGAAATATAGGAGAGAGGGGGGGGAGAGAGAGAGAGAGTGAGATAGTGTAGCGACGGACCTAAGGTGGAGCTTCATAAGTCACTGCGAAGGTTCGATTCAAGTTAAATGAAGAATAAAAACATGTAATATTAATTTTTTTTGAGGGCATTTATGTTTTTTATGCACCTCTCAATTACGTCTGAACGCATAAGTGCTAGGCTATTAACTTAAAATTTCAGATCTGAACAAATATTTCAGATCAATTTTAGACGCAATACCAAATGAGTCTGATGTCTGGAAAGCAAGTTTTACAAACACCAAACCTCTAAAAAGTGTTATCAAACGGGACCTCAACCTCTCAACCCTTAATGATCAAACATTGCCCGACAATGAAGGACCTCTCCCCTGGTTTCAAGGTGCAATGTTGCACTCTCTGCTCGGATGGGTCCCGGGAATTAAAACATTTTTGCAAACATTTTTCTTGAAACATAATGTGTATATATTATCATATAAATATGTTTTGCAAAACAAGTCTCGAACAAGTTTAAAATCAACTGCCGTCAATTTTGGTTTATATCAGAGAGAGTGCAATCTTGATCATTCATTTTGTCTGACAAAGGGGCTGATCTTGTCACTATGATCACCACTCGAGTGAATTCTCAGACTGCCCCAACATGGTCATGTTTTGACCCCCAAAGGATCTCACTGATTGGCATATCAAAGATAGCCCAATCCGACAACTAGTGCAATACCATAATCGAGTCTAGGGGTTATGTGTAACTTTTCAATTTTGCCCACCAATTTTTAAGGTCCAGGGCATAACTAGAAATTGGTTCGGGTTTAGTGTTTCAAACAAACACACACTGCATGTGATTTGGGTCTAACATTGGCAGTTGAGACAGACTGCCCCAACATTATTGGCAGCACATTAGTGTTACATTCTAAACTACCACGAATCTCGTAAGTGTTTAGTTTAAGGGTAATTCCACATAAACACACCAAATATAACATGAATCAATTAAATACTTTTATTCATTTACAATAAATGGATGTGTACATCAATCTGATTGGAGCTAAATGCATACACTATCTAACAAAAATATCTATTCAAAACACAAAAAATCAATAGGTTTAAGAATATTCATGTTATTTATAAATCAATATTTTTACAAATTTCATCATGAAATTATGTAGTAACAATATAAATTATAATTTCACGAATTATTCAAATAATAAAAATTTAACATTAAAAAATAAAACATTATTTAAATATTTTAACAACTAAAAATCTTAAAAAACATTAAAAATAGTTAAATAATATAACAAAATATTGAATATTACTTAATAACATTCAAATAATGAAAATTTTTAAATATTTTACAAATTATTTATATATTTAAATAACAAAATATTTAACATGAAAAAATTAAATAGTTAAAATAACGAAATTATGTAATAAATTAAAAAAATTCTTAAAAGTGGAAAAATAATTATAATAGAATTCATAATATTCATATTAATAATAATTTAATATTTTACAAAATTAATAACGAATTATGTAATAATAGTACAATTATAATTTTATGGATTATTATATTTCATATTTCAAGAATTTAAATAACAATATTAATTCAATAACTAAATAATATTGTAAATAACTAATTTAACTTATATCAATTAATAATTATAGAAAATAACTATCAATAAAATTATATTTATTAGTAATAATTTTACAATAGTAGTGTATATTCATTATATATTTATATATACTATAATTAATATTTATTTTATTTTTAGTAATTATTTATTATTTTTATAAATATGTATTCAATAATTATTTATAAATGTTTTTTTTTGTTACTTATAGAAAATTATCAATAATTATTGTAGATTAAAAAAAATATTATTTAACTTTTGAAATTTCATTTATCGTATTTATTGTATTTTTGTTATAAATTTATTTTTAGTAATTATATATTTTTTATAATTTATAGATTAATACTTATTAGAGATTAAGCTTTTATTTAAGATTACACTATTTATTGACTAATTTAGTATATTTTCAGTATTTGTTATATTTTTGTAATTATTGTATTTTTATTATATATCTATTATATTTTCATTATAAACTCATTTTCAATGATTGTGTATGTTTGCTATAAATTTTCAAAAATGATTGGAGATTAAACTATTGTTATTTATTAGATATTAGACTATAAATTTAGTTGAAATTATGAGTGTTCAATGATTGTGTATGTTTGCCAATCAAATTGATCTGGTCAAGTTCGTAGTTTGTCACTCGAAACCAATTAACAATTAGTGAAAATCCACCAACTCGGGTTGTATCGATTTGGGTTTATTGTTTAACTTTCGCTTAACAAAGCATGGATCCCCGTCACCATGCCTCTCATTGCTCCATTATCTCCATTCTGCATTCTCTTTGACTTTCTTTTCTCTCCCCTTCCCACCACTCCCATTAAGCCATGTCATCTAACTACCAAAAAATATTCATATAATCTCTCTCCTAAGGTATCTCATTTAAACTAATAGGAAAGTATAATGTTGACTCATTCCCTAATCAATTCCTAAAATACATCCCCAATCAATATCCATTCTCCCTCATTTAAAATATTCTTATTAATTAATAAATAGTTGAATACGGTTAATATTTAATCCCACCCATATTCAATGAGTATTAAATAGTGTTATTACCAAAAGTTAATAAATATGTTTTGTAAATTACCATAAATTAAATATTCTTATTAATACGGTTAGTAAATTACAAAAAATTAATAAATATTGTTATTAATTAACTCATTAACAACATTTTATAGAAATTGAAAACTCTTTAATTAATTTATATAAAATTGATAATTATATTTAATAATTATAAAAGAGTATAAAATTTTAGTTATTGTTATTATTATAATTAATAACCAAATACAAATAGGGGTACAAAATACTACAATGTTAGAAAATGAAATTATTAATTATTTTATATTGAAAAATAAAAGATAAATTAGTGTAATTTTGTTAGTAAACTACCAATAAAAAAGTATATTTAATAACAATTTAAAAAATTTTCAATAAATCCCCATAGTTACACAAATGTAATATTTTTTTAAAAAATTTTCATAAAATAACATTTTTGAAATTAAAAGATATAAAGTATTTGAAAGTTTATTTAAAATGCATTAAATAATTATGAAAAATTATTAAAATATTTTGGAAATTTTAGGAAAATTTATTACATTTTATAGATTTTGAAAAACCATTAAAAATTTATGTAATTTTCATTGCAAATTATTGAAAATTATTAAAGATAAATGACTATGGGAAATGGAAAACTATAATTTGAACAAATAATTAAGATAAATCAATACAATATTGGAAAAAGAAAATTATTGGTTAGTTTATATTCGAATTTTTAAGATAAATTAGTACAACTCTATAAGTAAATCATTTAAAAAGAGAATAAATTATTTCATAAAAATTTAAATAAATTTTCAAATTTACACATGTACAATAAAATTTTCATAAAATTATATTTTTGAATATTAAAGACAATTTGATCTACTTTTATAAATTTACCATGTGTTTGATACTCAATATATCATTTTGATAATTTCTATCATCAAATTGAATATTGGGCTGACGATGATAGTGTTTTCAAAATTGGATCAAACTAGATTGTTAGACCGGAAAGATTGGGAACTGGACACCGTTTCACCTCAAAACCACTCTTTGTCCAAAAATCGTTTATTTGGTTAGTAAACCGTTGACTTGGGTGGTCGAACTGTCAACCTAGACAACAATTTTTGGCCTTTTTTGTTTTTTTATTTTTTTGTTAGAGCGGGTCATCCATTCGAACTGAACAATCAGACCGTTTGACCCCGAAATGGTTCCCTATCCAGTCCAATTTTAAACACCTTGGACGGGGAGTGGAATTCCTTGCGTTGAGCTTTGCTTGGTGTGCGGTATGGCCTAGCCCATGGCCCGACCCATGGACCAGCCTGACCCATAGCATGGCATGGGCCTGTGTGGGTTCAAGTCGTGGGCCATGCTGAATCGACCCCCTCAAATTACTGGGGATGAGGCAAGGAAATTCGAAGATTCTCCATCCTTGATGCCTGAACTCGCCCAATATCGAGGAGTGGTTACCTTGCCCTGAACCCGCGTGACATTGGGGACAGAGTGGGGATAGGGTAAAGTGTCTTAACTATGGGGCAGAGAAAGGGATAGGGTGCCCTGCCTTGAACCCACCCCGTTGTCATTCCTATATAACTGTTAATTATTAGTGGAATTAATAAAAATATTAGCTTTTATAATTATTTTTATTTATTTAAAATTAATCAAAATTTCATTTAAAATAATAAAAAGAATAAAATTATTAAAATTACTACAAATTATTAATAAAACCAAATTTATTAAAAAATATTTATTCATATTCAATTAACAATAATTATTTTTTATAAATCAACATTAAATGAAAAATAAAATTATTAAATCTTTCGTAATTTTCCGTGCATCGCAGCTAGTTTATCTTATTATTCATAACAGTCGAATGTGTGTGTGATGAACAAATCCCAATTCGGATCCAACCCGATTCAAGTTTCACTCTAAGCACCGATGCGATGCCGAAACCGATACTTGCCTTGCCTGACGTAGTCACGTCCTCAGTCCTCACCTCTCTTGCACGTGACACTCAACTTATGTATATATATATACTTGACGCAACAGTATAACTACATAGAAAAACTAAGGAGTTTAGCAAAACAGAGGGAGAAAGAAAAAGACCGCCAGGCCTGGGTTCTCTATCTTCACTGTTTAGAGCTTTGTATGCTGTCGTCTATCTGCTTCTACTGCTGAAATCATGGCAGCAGAGGCGTCGAGATCTAGTGGGTCCGCCGATTCTTACATCGGCAGTCTGATTAGCTTGACATCTAAGTGCGAAATCCGATACGAAGGTGTCCTCTACAATATCAACACCGAAGAATCTAGCATCGGATTGAGAAATGGTACCCCTTCGATTCATAGGGTTTTCGCTTGCTTCTTAATTTGTAGTATTTTTTGTAGCGTTTTGAGTTCTCGGCTTCTAATTTGATGGGTTTTAGGGTCTTCTATCTTAGTTAATCTGAAGTTGGACCTTGTGTTTTTGGTTTTGATTATTGCTAGACGGATTGAAGTTGCTTCGAGGGTTTTGCTTTAATTTTGTTATCCTTGATTTGTTTTGGATTCTGGATTTTGGAAATTTAGGGCGCTTTGAAAAACTTTCTCCCCGTTCGCATGGCATCCGCATATAGATGAAGAGGAAAAAATTCGCTTCCTTTTCTGATACTACTTCTCCGTCTTTGAATTTCATGGAAATTGCAGTCACTTTCAGGCGTTTCCCCCTTCTATCTTCTTTGTTGGGATACAATAAAGACTATTGACTCTTGAGTACCCTTTAGCGTGTCTTTGTGCATGTTCCTCACGCACGCGTGCTACAATTTATACTAGAATCATCTCAATTTCGGGTATGATTTTGAAGTGTGGCAGTTTTCAGTCCTTTTGGCTGTCCACTTCCTACTGGTCGGGTCGTATGACCATAAAATTTGTCAAAGCTGCTTTGCATATGTATAATCGGTGTTTCATGAACACAGACACGGGAGTGGAAATTCAACACACACGTCCAAGAGTCCGACTCAGAAAGATGGGAAAACATGGACTCTCGCGTCTATGCAAAACTATATGCTATTAAACTAGTTCATATATATATATAATTTTAACATTATATGCTTGCAAAAAATGTTGCCTTTATTACCAAGCATGCTTGATATGAAAGAATGGGTTTCATCTTTCTACGGTAGCTGTTAGTTTATGTCAAATAAACTAAAAGATAAAAAAAGAAATGTTAGTTGACATATTGCTTGTGAATCTGATTGATAAGAAATTGTTTGACAACTATACATCTCATTGAATGGCATTGGTACTTCGCAGAGCATGTTGTGACTACGAGTAGTAGGCAAAATAGCAAGGCCCTGTTTAGATTATTTTTTTAGATGTGTAATGTATGAAGTACTTTTGTGTCTTTCAAGGTAAAACCTAGTCTGAAAACACTTCTGGTGTTTGGATAAGCATATAAACACGAAGCTAGAATTCATAGCTTTGTGTTTTAGTTGGTCACATGTGTTTCACATGACACTTCTTTTTCATTTCTTAGACTGTTCTTTTGCTCCCTAAACCCCTAGCTGAATGAAAAATTTGTGAATGACATGTCATTTTGAAAGTACAAAAATAATGCCATATTACATGTGTGTCCACATGGCATATTTAATGCAACAACATAGCCTTTAGAGGCTTCCAAAATGCATTACTGAATAATTGACATGTCATATATGTATGTTCTGATGTCAAAGCATGGAAGTAGATTATTGTATCTAAAGGTCTATTCGTAATTTTTACCATGAAAAGCATGTTCTGAAAATACATTTTACCAAACAGGTTTCACAGTACAAGGTATACAATAAAATCCCTAAAGCAGGTTATTAACACAAGGACAAAAGTCTATCCAAACACAGCCTAAGTTAGGAATCATTTTTGTTTCCAGTCCTTGCTAAAGGATTGCCATGCCATTTGGTTGAGTTAATAACAATATTGTATTTCAGAGGAATGAAATATTACAAGAAGTTTATTTTCTTTGGGTGGGCTAAATGTTTCTTGAGAAATTGAGTATAGAAGTGTCTTAAGGAACATAAACAAAGAGAAAAAAATATTACAGAAATTTCTCATGTTATCCTGCTATAATGATTCTTTTGGCATGTCTTAGATGTTAGATTATGTTTAATCAATGCATGTATATGCATTTCTATGAGTTCATATTCTTTCTTCTTTATGAACTAGCATTTACTCGAGGGAACTCTGCTCCATCAATGAAAACAGTGATAGCTTCTTTATGCTGCTCGCATGATATAATATAGGAAAAAAGAAATTAGTAATAACTTCTTACATTGGCCTCCTTCAAGTTAACAATCAAGTAATAAACTACCACAGAGCTGACTTATGAAGCAAAAATGATTTTGCTACCAGAGATTTGGTTAGATTTTCTTTTTAAGGCCTCTAACCCTGTCTCATCAAATAAAAGCACATGTGCCTCGACCAAGTTATCAGGCATTCACCTGAATGGTGAATACCCTCCTGCTTGGTTATCCTTTTACTGAATGCTTGTTTTCTCTTGTATGCTTTTGAACATTACAGCCATCTTTCACCTCTAGTTACAAGCAACTATTGCATTTCCACCATCTTTCACTTCTAGTTAAAGACAACCATCAGTTCTACTTGTTTTTCAACCTATGTTTTTCTTCAGACATCAGGTTTTTAGTGGCTCCAAATGCAAATTTTCCTTTTCAAGAACATCAGGCTATTGGAAAAAGTTTTGGATGTGGAGTGTATCTTTGAATTGAATTCAGATTTGCATTGATCCAACTTGAATTCATTATATTTACATGCTTAAACAAAGTGTCCTGGCCTCCTGGGTTATGTTGTGTGTATGTCATATGAAGCTTAGGTCCAATCCAAAGATTCACTTAGATTTGATTGGTTGGTTTTTACTTTTGGAGTCACATACTTGTAAGGGGTAACTGATAAGAACTATCTAGGAAAGCAATACAACTAGAAGCTAAGAGTGTTAGTTGGGAGGCCGTTTTTTGAGAATCTTTTTGTAAACAGTGAATCAAAGTCTGATTTTATAGTGTAAAGTGCTCAGTTTTGTATATTCCCAGTGTCCAGTCTCCAGTTGCGTAGGGGCTTTTTTCCTTTTGGGTTCAATACAATACAACATTTTACCTTCCTCAGAAAAAAAACCACTGAGCATCTATAGTTACTTGATATATCTAGGCAGAATATTCTTATGTATTATGAAAATTGTATGTTCAGCGTTTCTTGAATCGTGTGGTGATGTCACTCTTGTGCCTAATTGGAAGGAAGCTGTGTTTAAGGACTTTCAATGTTTTGATGGTGACTAGGCTAATTATTCCTAGCAATCATAATGCTACTTTAACTGTGAGATTTTCCATTGAGAGGGAAAGTAAGCATTTCAGTATGCCAATTTTAACACAATAAGAAGTTTCTTGTATCTTTTATCGCTTTCTATGTGCATCTGTTTTAAAGGGAAATGCATTTTTTTTGAAAGGTAAGATAAATTTTATTAGACACCAGCAAGCATATGGTACAACAGCTCTTTAGCCTCAAAGAGAACAGCCAGGAAAACAGAACAGATTACAAGCTCCAAAGGGAATGGGATCTTAACAACTCAGACGCATTCTGATTTTTGAAATCAGATTTAACAGATACCCAAGAAATCAGTCTACTAACAGCAGAATGGATTAATCCTTCTGGGAAATACATTAACATGTTTCACTTCTGTTATCAGTGTTTTCTTGTATTTCCTTTCTTCACATTGGGTGAGTAGAACTCAGCACTAATTTGAAAATTTATTCCAATTTGTCTCTTTTGTCTTGGCAGTAAGATCATTTGGAACTGAAGGACGGAAAAAGGATGGTCCACAAGTTCCTCCAAGTGACAAAGTTTATGAGTACATATTATTCCGAGGAAGTGATATTAAGGTACAAGATATAAACATAGGGAAATGTGCTACATAAGTTAAATGGATAGATCAATGCCTATGCATACAGTACCAAAGTTGTGTTTCTTTCACAAGCAGCTAGATAAATTGTAATTTTTTTCATCGGTGTTAAGTTGGATAGTTTCACCTTTGTTTTTGTCAATGTTTTAAAAGTGCAAGGCTCAAAAAAGGCACATGGGTCAATTTGTGCCCGAGGTGTAAGTCGCAAGGTGAGTCGTGCACCTTTTTGAAGCAAGGTGCAAAAATAAAAAATGCTAAAAAATAAAAAAATTCCAGAAAAATTAAAAAAATGCTAAAAAATATTAAACATAATATTAATAAAAAATAGAAACTTAAATTTTAAAATAAATGTTTTAAAAAACCTATTGTTATAATTAAAATACATAAACATAGCATATAAAGCATATTCAAATGAGAATTTAAAAATAAAATCAAACATATAAAACATTTTCAAGCATGTAAAACCCATAATCTCTCTCTCTCTCTCTCTCTCTCTCTCTCTCTTTTCCCCTCAATTGTATTACTTCAAGTAGCTAATGTGATGTAAAACATATTACATTCTTGATTCTATGAGCCACCTTTGTGCTACGCTCTGAGAACCCCTTATTTGGTAATGCTGTTCATTCATTCATTCTAATAAAATATCTTATTAAAAAGCAATTAAAATTATAAAATCATTATTTTTTTTTGTGTGAGAACTAAGAATTTAAGACCCTAACATGGACTTGTTTGGGCTTGCCTTGAGGGGTGTGGCACGGGGGTCCCGGGGTGGAGCCCCCGGCCCAGCTGCTAGGTTCAAAGAAAGTAAAAAAAGCGTCAAATTTTCAAAAGCCGCATGCCTGGACTGAGGCGCAAGGCGCATCAGCATGCACCTTTTGAAAGGGCTGCGCCTAGGACCTAGGCAAGGGCATTACCCTAAAATATGCCTTGCTTGTGCGCCTAGGTGCACCTTTTAAATCACTGTTTTTTGTAAACAGAATGAGCTTGTCTTACATTGTTAGAAGTAACTAGATAAATTTTAATGTTGTTTTGATCGGTGTTAAGTTGGATAATTTCACCTATGATTTTTGTCAATACAATGAACTTGTCTTACATTGCCAGTCTCAATCCTGGATAAAGGAGGAGGTTTATGTCAGTTCAGCAGGCATAAAACTTTTGTCAAACTCTTATGGTCATGGATCCTATGCCAAAACAGTATTCATGTAGCCAACCCCATATAGTTGGGATAAGGGTTAGATGATGATGATGAAGATTTTTTTTTTTGGGTGTAAATGGAGTAGCCGTGAAGCACTAAAGTTGTTGGCAATTAACTGAACTTAACAAAGATGACTATTCTCAGCAAATACTTTCTTTCCTAAATAAATTGAATAGGGGTATTTTAGAAGAGAACATATTTTGTAGTAAAATGTAATGTCTAGGTTTACTCTTAATGTTCTTTGATATATCACTTTTTTCTACAAAACTAATGGCTGCTTCAAGAAAAGAATGCTCAATTGGGAAATTTTAGCATTGAACCCTAAGGCTTAAACTCATGGTGAGGATCTTTTCTGAAATGTTAGGGTTCTCAAAAATGGTTAAATGGTTGTCCTTGTATGCCTTCAATCAGGAGTGGTGTTTTCTCTTTATCTCCTGTATTAACTTCCATCATATGAGATAGAGACTGAAAAGTTTCAGTATGATTGCAGGATTTACAGGTTAAATCTTCTCCACCTGTTCAGAGTACACAACCCATACACAATGATCCTGCCATTATACAGGTTAAATATGTCTTTTTTGTATGTGGCACATTTAATCATTATACTTCATTATTTTGATAGTCGATGCATTAAATTATATTACATATCAAAAGCCTTGCTATCCAAGATATGAGATAGTAAGAACAAGCAAAAAATAGCTTACAGCTGGTTATTAACTTATAGAATTTCTTATGCAGTCTCACTACCCTCACCCAGCATCTGTTTCTACAAGCTTGCCTTCTGCTGCGGCTGGTGGGCCTGTAACAGATCTTAATTCCCACACAGCACAGATGGGACTTCCTAGGTCAACGTTCCAAGGTGGCCTGCCTTTATATCAGCCTGGAGGGAGTTTGGGATCATGGGGGTCTTCAGGTCCTCCTCCAAGTGCAAATGGTAGTGGTTTACCTATGCCTATGTATTGGCAAGGATACTATGGACCTTCCAGTGGGCTTCCTCATGTGCCACAACAATCTATGCCACGACCTCCTCCTGGCTTGTCAGTGCCTCCTTCCCTGCAGCAACCAATGCAATATCCTGGAATGAATGCATCATTGCCCACAGGAGTGTCAAATTTGCCATCATTACCAGCAGGAGCTGCAAACTTACCAGAGTTCCCCTCTCCCTTGCTTCCACCTGTTAGTTCCAGCTCTGTAAACTTAACTTCTTCACTACCTTCATCTACTTTGGCACCATCTTTGCCTCCTGCCCAGTCTATTGCATTAAGTTCTGAAGCAACACCAAGTTTGATATCAAATAAGGCCCCTTCTCCTGCTCTTCCTATGGTGTCTCTGAATGCCAGTTTGCCTCTGGTTTCTCCTTTGACTACTACCAATCTGGATATAAATGCCATTGTACCATCAATCTCCAACAAACCTAAGGCAGCTCCTGGTCCAACATTGCCATATCAAACTATGCCCCAGTCGGTTTCGTCTTTAGTTGGGACATCCAGTTCAAGTCAGTCTGAAACATCAACACCTTCCTTGGTAACCCCAGGTCAGCTGTTGCAGCCTGGACCAACATCAATATCTTTGTCTCA
Organism: Nelumbo nucifera; assembly: GCF_000365185.1. Next base: position 3,917,010 of record NW_010729113.1, on the reverse strand, counting down.
GTCTTGTCAAATCACTCAAAAAGATGTGGAGGTAGTTCAAGCATCCCAATCAGAAATAGTGGCTCCAGCACCAACATCAGCTCAAGCACCAACCCCAGCACCTGCACCAGTAGAAGTGAAGGCACCAATATTGCCTTTACCTAAATCTGATCAAAAGGTACTGTGGTCATATCTGAATTCTCTTTGGTAAAATATCCATTATCATCTCAAATGGAATTTATTTTAGGTAATTACCTTGAAGACAGGAAGAGTTAATTATAAGTTTATAACTTAAAGAGATTTCTTAAATTTTCTTAAGAATGAATGTTTCATGTTCAATAACCATTTTTTTGGTAAACTAAGCTTTCTCTGAAGGCACCGGCCAGTGAATTAATCTTTAAAAGCTCTACAACTGAAAAAGACACAGAAAAATGAGGAATAAAGAGGCTTTAGTTCTGGGCTTCTTTCTATCTTAGATGTGGGTTCAAGTAGTTAATCTATAGGAGTTGGTCCAATATGTCTTCCCTTTTTCCCACACCATATCACAAATTAGAGTTAAAGTCCAAAAGACAAAGTGATAGGAAGAAGTAGCGGATTAGTGGTGAACATTCCATTAATAAATGTTAAAGACCTCTGTCATTGTTTTAGTTCTTACACTTCAAGAATGTTCTTGTCAACCCACCTAGGGGAGTAGCTGACTTAATAGTTAACGTTCCATGCATTACTATATCTTCACAGTTGGATGGTATACACACATTTGAAAGTGAAACTAAAGGGATGAGTTCAATGGGTATTGTGTCCCTAAGTTTATCAATGTTCCAAGTTCTAATCTCTTTGTTGATCAATTCTTCCACTTTGAGATTTGGATTTTGAATTGTGGTCCATTGATCAAGAAGGGGATTAATAAGAGGACCAGAGTTAGTCCAATTATCAGTCCAAAAATGGATTAACTCACCATTACCTACTCTCCATTTAAACCCTCTCACAATAAGGTCTCTAACACTTGGGATACCTTTCCCGCATAACAAGTCACTCTTTGTGGGTTTACAGCCTAAAAAATGTTCTCTCTTCAAATATCTAGCCTATCTCAATGGTGTACCAAGAGTTCAACTAATCTAGTCCATCCATATTTCCTCAATTACTTGTCAAAAAAAGAGATGTTCCAAATAAATCCAAAGATCCAAGTCATCTAAGTGGCACACTGTTAAAGCAGTCTCCTAGAGCAGTGGGTTAATATCATCCATCAAGTGATTCGTTGATATTTTAGCCATAATCAAACATATTCCAAAATTAAGTTGCTACATTATTTGGACGGCTCTTACTGATTGGGCAAAGACTTATATTCCTTGTGTATTTTCTTTTATTTTGGTACAATTTACTCAATCATTGATGATTGACCTCCCAATGATGATAGTGATGATGATGGTTCAAGAGAAAAGGAGTTGGATTTCATTTGTACTTTTTCTCTAATCACACGTTACCTCTTTTGTACTTGGAATCTTGGATTTTGTTGGAATGTACACTTATGCATTACCAAGCAACCTACCATGCAATGTGCATTTTAAGAATTAATTTATTGATGTCTCTTGGTTATTAAATTTTAATTAGGATATAGTCTGTTAGAAGATGTCTTTTATCACCTGACTTATTCAATAATGTTATGTATTGGAACTTCTGTATGAGCCATATGGCCTTTGTCAACTTCAAATTTCTGGTGTTTTGACATTTTTCATTTGTAATAATGAGAAATGGTTTTCAGAATCTATTTGATGGAATCATTTTTAGGGTTGTGATGATGATTTGGTTAATTAGCTATAGTAGAAGATGTTTTTTTGACTTCTAGTCCATAAAATGAATTGGAACTGTTATATGAGCTAAGGCTTTTCAATCATTTTTATATTTTACATAGATTCCATTTCATGCTTAACTTGCTTTTGGCATTCTTTGTTTTGTAATGAAAACCAATATCATGTTTGAGTTGTTTTAGTGTTAGAGTCATACATATCATTTCATGCTTAGTGTTTTTTTGACTTCTTCAATTTCCTAGCTTGTTATATTTTAATCTTTCTTGCTTATGAGGATTCTAAATTATGACTTTTCACTTCTTGTAGCTAAATGGAACTCCACAGACTCGTCCTACAAATAGGGGCCGTGAGAGAGGAAGAGGAAATGGGGTAATATGTTGCTTCCTTTTGTTTTTCCATTCCCTTTAGGAAGTTGAGTTTTAATTGGCTTAAAACTATCCCCCCCAAAAAAAAGCTTGGGCCAATGAATTATCAAATCCGTACTGTTTTTTAGTTTCATATAGGCACATAATCACCATTATTCTGTAGTTCTGCAGGTTCCAATTGTTCTTGCTTCTGTTCTTGTTTCCTTTTTCTTTCATTTCAGTGAACGGCAGAGATCTTTTATTTTGATGGTAGAATTTCATGTCTAGCTGACCCTATATACTTGGGATAAGGCTTAAATGATGATAATGGATAGAGTTTCTAGTCTCCAGATGGGCTACCCATAGTTTATGTTACTCTGATAATAACATGCAAAACTGTAAATGCACAGATCAATGTTATTGCATTATGATGCAGTTGTTCTTTTTCCCCAACTGTGAATGTTGAGGGGCCTGGATTGCCCCTCTAAAAGAAGGGACAATCACCCCGCAAATGTTACCTTCCTCATCCCTAATCACCCCACCAATTCTAGAGGGGCCTGGATTGCCCACACAACTCCCATCAAAATTTAGTTTCAACCAGCCACTAGGTAGAGGTGACCAATCCGCTGCTGCAATCTGTCTTCTAGAAGAAGAGGCAGCTATAGCCGCCCAAGTTCTGAAAAAATCATCTACCTTAAAGTCTGAGAAAAGAACCAAGGTCTTGACCCATTGTGCTACTCTAAGGCTGTGTTTGGTTTGAAGGAAAAGGTAGGGAAACCTTTACAAACCTTGTATAGCCTAAGGGTTATGACCTCAATCAATGCCTCCATATTTCTTTCGTTTTCCCCAATATTCTAGAGTTTCTTTCCTCCCAAACTGTCCAAACCACTGCTGCCCTTGTACATTTCCATATCTATCTGCCCCTCCTAGTAAGACAGCTACAAACAGAAGGGCTAAACAACTCTCCCAAGTTAACAGGGGGAAGCCAACTGTAACCAAAATGTGAAGTGAACCAGTTCCAGATAAAACCAACAAAAGTGCAAAAAAGCATTAGGTGATGGATTTTTGGGTTGTAGCTAAGTGTCCCAAACAGGATGGAAAAAGGTTTTATGTCTTTTATGTAGAGCAAGAAAGCATTAGGTTGTTATTCTTCACTCCTCAAGTATAAGAGGGGCACATGAGGGAAAAAGGTATTGATTTTTTTTTCATCTGTTGGAGCATGTCAGCAAAATTGTTGATTATACTGAGTACAATTTTCCAATAAAACCCTTTATCTTTGGAGGAATATGACCATCATGTGATGCCTTTATTTGGAAAAGTCTAGGAGTAGAGGAGGGGATGCATCCAAATTTTTGAGGAAGAGGGAATAATAAAGGACTCATGATATATCCATAGACTATACCCTTTAATCCAAATCTGTCACCTAGGAAGAAAACATCAATCTAATTAACTTGTGTCTAGCCGCATTTGAAATATCTAAGGTCTCCTCCTCTAAAACCTTGATCTGAAAATATTCCTGTGGAAAAAAGGAAGCCAAAACGTGAACCTGTCTATTTTTACAAGGGGAAATGAAGTATCTAGGGAAATTAGAACATAGCGGTCTATCTTCCCACAAGATATCTTTCCAAAACCAGATCTTGGTCCCAGTGATATTACTATACATAACACGAAAAAAAGAAAAAAAGGATAGTTTGCCCAAGTACTTTCCGAGGGCATTGGAGGGTAACCCAACTAGAAGATCTTGAGTTCCATTGGTGATCATGCTTGCTTCTCGCCAAAAGTATTATTGGGAATTTCCGTAATAGCTTACATACCTAGTCAACCTATAATTTTCTAACTTCCTAATTTCAATCCCCCATCCATCTTCCAAATATTAGATCAATTTCACAACCATCATCTATTTTAGGCTGGTATTGAAATATTGAATATGATTAAAGGTGCTCTTACATTAAAATATTTTCGAAAGGGGAGTAAATTAGAGAGGTAGAGGAACTTCTCTCTAAAAGATATTTACAAAGATAGCTAGAAAATATAGCCTTGCAACAAAAATTAGTTAACCTCCGATTTCATGTTTTGCCATATCCATTGTTAAATTGTGAGCACTTAAATTGTTTCTTACTCATTTGACCCATGTCCTTTTTTGTCTGCCCTTAGCCCTTCTAGCCACCTCAACTTGTAACCTCCCCCTCCCCCTCCACACACAAACACCAAAAAAAGAAAAATACACACACAATGACAAAAAAGGATGTAACAGAATCAAATTTCCTTGAAATCCTTAGGAATAGAAGGAAAAGAAGGGTGATTAGGGAAGTTTTTAGGAAAGAGAAATTGGATACTGTGTTAATTCAAGAATCAAAGGAGACATGGTTGGATAGAAGACGGGTGAGGATTGTGTGGTCAGCTAGAGGTTTAAGTTGGGCTTTTGCACAATCATGCGGAGCTTCATGGGGGCATCATAACAATTTGGAAGAATGAGGAGATGGAATGTACCAAATAATTAGCATTGGGAGGGAGGAGCATTGGAAGGAATTAGCAGCTATAAGGGAAAGGGAAAGGGATGAGTGTTGGGAGGAATTAGCAGCTATAAAGGGTCTGGAGTGGTCCTTGGTGTTTGGGGGGTGATTTTAATGTCATTAGATGAATGGAACAACCAATCCTGACCATAGGGTTACCTCTAGCATGAAGAAGTTCAACCTTCTTATGGATTCCTTTGAGTTGAGAGAGCTGCCCACATTGCAAGCAAATTTCACTTGCGCCAATTTTCAAGAACCCCTTTGTTGTAAACTAGATAGATTCTTATTCTCTTCAAATTGGGAGAATGCTTGGAGGGTATTGGTGGTAAGGGCTCTTCCTAGATAAACTTCATGTCATTGTCTAATTAGGCTTTCACAAGGAAAAAAAAGGAGGACCTTGTCCTTTTCGATTTGAGAACATGTGGTTGCTTCATGCCTTCATCCTGATTTTATAAAGAAAGTAGTCAGTACAATATCGGTGGGAAGAACATTAGGTGGAAAGGGTATATGTTCTATAAAAAGCTACAAGATTTGAAAGCCAGGTTCAATGAGTGGGACAAAGAGGAGTTTGGGAGAGTGCAAGAAAGAAAGGTGTGGATTCAAGAAATTGATATAGGGGAAGCAGAGAGAAGATTCAGGGTAAGAAAAAGGGAAGAAAGATGCAAATTGAAACAAGAATTAGAGGAAATCATTAGAAGAGAGGAGGTAAGTTTGAGACCAAAGTCTAGATGTAAATGGCTAAGGGAGGGAGATGGGAACGCCAAATTCTTTGATATCCTGGCAAATGGAAGAAAGAGGAAGAACGTTGTGGAGAGGCTGGAATGGAATGGAGAGTAGGAGAAGTGCTTGCAAGAGAGGAAGAGATAGTAAGAGCTTTTGTGGATCATTTTAGAACCACTTATGACATCCCAAGTAGAATGACAGAGGATATTTATGATTTTGAGTGACAATCTAGGAGTAGAGAACTTATGGAAGAATTAGAAAGAAATTTTGAGGGCTAAGAAGTAAAAGATGATGGGTTTTTGATGGAAAGATCTAACGTCTTGGGTCCAAATGACTTCATAATGGCCTATTACTAAGATTGTTGGGAAGCATAGCTGGTGACTTGATGGAGATGGAGGTATTCTTAGAATTCTTTGAGAGAGGCAAGATTAATTCAGGTGCTAATGCTACCTTTATACCTTTGATTCCCCAAAAGGTGGATGCAAATCACCCCAAGGATTTTAGACCCATTAGCCTGATTGGTAGAATGTATAAGGTCATCTCTAAGATTTTAGCCTTGAGGATAAAAAAGGTACTTCCATCCCTAATTTCTATGGACCAAAGAGCATTTTTGTCCGGAAGGTAAATTACCGATCAAATCCTTTTTGCCAATGGGTGTGTTGATTATAGAAAAAGACAAGGAGAAAAGGGACTGAGAGATAGAGAGAGCAACATTGTTTTCAGGCCCTGTGGGAATAGGAGACTCAAATAGATCAGAGATCTTAGCGGCTGTATAAGGCATCCAGATTGCTGAACAGTTAGGAGTTCAACACTTGATAGTTGAAGGAGACTCTAAAATTGTTGTGGGATGGCTGACAAAGCCAGCTTCAGCTATGTGGCGATATAGAGATTTATTGAGGAAAGTCGATTGGCTCACAAGAAATATGACAGTTACCTCTCTTTGGGTAGAAAGATCAGCAAATTCCTTAGCGGATGGACTAGCTAAGCAAGGGGTTTCAAGGGATCATTTGTTTTGGGCTGCTATGTAGTTTTATTTCTGTTTATTTCTGCTTATCCGATTCTTAATTGATGTAATACTTTGTTAGAAGAGGTAACAGCTCGTGCCTCTTCATGGTTTCCTGTATTGCCTTATATTCTGATTTAATAAATTATTTTCATTCATCAAAAAAGAAAAGGGACTGATTTGCAAACTTGACTTGGAAAAGTCTCGTGATTTGGTGGACTAGGGTTTTTTGTTTGAAGTTTTGAAAAGTAGAGGTTTTGGAGAAAGATGTAGATAGGCCAAGGTTCTGTGTCTACTTGCCACTACTCCATTTTGCTAAATGGTGTAGCCAGGGGTCTTTTCCCTGCAAAGAGAGGTGTTTGAGACAAGGGGACCCCCTCTCCTCCTTCCTTTTTCACCTTGATAGTGGATGTTCTGAGTGTCATGATCTCTAGAGCTAGACTCTAGAAATCTTATTGGAGGGTGTATAGTAGGAAGGCAAGAAGTAGTTCTGTAGTTGTCACCCATTTACAATTTGCAGATGATTTAATTATCTTTTGTGAGGGAGAGCCAGAGGAGATCGTTAATATCAAAGTGATGGTAGAATTTTAGAAGGTCTCTAACTTGAGAGTACATTGGAATAAAAGGTATGTAGTTGGGATTAATAGGCTAGAAGATGAGGTGTCTTCCTTGACTAGAACTTTAGGTTGTGGGGTAGGTAAGTGGCCTTTAAAGTATTTAGGCATACCATTTGGAGTAAACCCAAGGATACAAAGTTTCTGGTACCTAGTTTTGGAAAGATTCACTAAGAGATCAGTAGGGTGGAAGAGAAACTACATCTCACTATGTTAAGACACAAATAAAGGGAATAGAGGGACAAGTGTACAAGAATAGGCCACGTCAGCCTTTAAGTAATGTAACTGATAGCCAACCACTAGAACAAACTAAATAAACAAACTGGACAAGTGGAGAGGCTAATATAACAGAATTGTAACGGAAGTGTTATAAATAAGGAATGGAAGCCAGAAGAGGAGGTATTGATTTTGGGAATTCAGTCACTCACTCTCTCTCTCTCTCTCACTCGTTTAGGAGGCAGGCTTCCTCGAAAAGTTCTTGAGTTAGGCAGTTACCTAACAAGCTGGTATCAGAGCCAAGATGCCGAGCACAAGGTCGTCCGTGATGGAGAACATGGTCGACAACATGGAAGGAGAAATGCAAAGATTATCGGCTAACGTCAAAGAAATAAAAGAGAGCTTCGCGTCCTTGCTTGGGCGACTGGAACAGACACCACCAGTGCCGAACCAGGAAGGGCAAGAAGAACGTAGTGACACTCGTCATCGAAGCAGATCAAGAACAACAAGAATCGAGTTTCTCGTCTTCGCAAGGGGGGATCCCGCGTCCTGGCTTTTGCGAACCGAAAGGTACTTCGATTACTACGACACGCCGGGACCCGGGTCGTGTTCCACTAGCTTCCGCACACCTGGAAGGAGAGGTGATCGTCTGGTACCAGTGGTACTGGCGACGACACCCAAGAACCACATGGGTGGACTTCACTGATGTCTTAACCATGAGATTTGGAGTCTCGACTTTTGACAACTATGATGAAAGCCTCGCTAAGCTACGACAGACCGACTCCGTCCAAAATTATCAGATGGCGTTCGAAAGGTTAGTTGTGCGCGTGCAAGGGTGGCCAGAAAACGCACTGGTCGGCAGTTTTGTTGGTGGACTCAAGGAAGAATTGCGGTTGGAGGTTAAAGCCATGCAAGTTAAAGCCATGCAACCCACCACCGTTCTTGACGCAACAGCCTTAGCTCGACTCCATGAAGACAAATTGAATCGGGCAAGAAGGATTAATCGACCCTTGGGAGCTGCGGTCAGACCAGGTATACCGAATCCATAACCGGGCATCTTGGGTAAACAAGAGTCCAGACCAGGAGTAGGAATCACAAGCAAGGAAGCCAACTCTGGTTTAGGCCCTAGATCAGCCAAGAGGTTAATCTGGGTTGAGATGTGACCCTAACGAGAAAAGGGCCTTTGTTATGCATGTGGAGACAAATTCGGATTGGGCCATCGCTGTAAGATCCCGCAAGTATTCTTCCTTCAGCCCGAAACCGAAAACGTTGAGCAATCAACAGACATTGACGAGCCAGTGGACAACCAAGAATGGGGGCAATGGACAAAGGAATATCCGGAAGTATCCCTGCAAGCCTTGACCGGTCTTGCCTCTTCTCAAACTATGAGAGACCGGACTGGTACAAGGGCGCCATGTGTCGGTTCTTATAGACAATGGCAACACTCTCAATTTCATTACTCAAACATTGGTCAGACAACTAGGGATTTCAGTCCAACCATGTTTAGCATTCTGGGTGCACGTAGCTAATGGGAGCAACCTGGTGTCTGACAGTACATGCACAGGATTAAAACTGAAGATACAAGGACACGAGTTCGAGGTAGATCTACATCCCCTGGAAATCAGTGGAGCAGATGTAGTTCTCGGAGTCCAATGGTTAAGGCAACTAGGGTTGGTGATATGTGATTGGGCCCGTCTCACAATGGACTTTCAAGTGGGCAACTCACAGGTGCATATTCAAGGATAGATGTCCAAGGATCCAGGATCCATTAGTCTTGCCACCCTAAGAAAACAGGCAGCAAATCCAACCCACATCGTTTTAATGCAGATAGACTCCCACGGGAACAGCCCAATTCTAGCCCAAGGAAGTAACTCCAGCAGATCCGAAGAAGCCCACATACAACTGCAATAGTTACTTCAGAAGTTTCCAATGATCTTCCAAGAGCCTAAGGATCTACCATCGAGACGTGCCCATGATCATTGCATTCCATTGCTGCCCAGAATGACACCCACAAATGTAAGGCCCTATCGTTACCCCTATTTTTAGAAACTAGAGATTGAGAGACAAGTGCAAGATACGCTTGATAGAAAAATTATACAACCCAGCCAAAGCCCATTTTCCTCGCCGGTATTACTTGTGAAAAAGAAGGATGGGTCATGGCAGTTTTGTATAGACTATAGGGCTCTGAACAACATTACTGTGAAGGATCGATTCCCCATACCGGTAATCGATGAACTACTAGATGAACTCGACCGGGCTATGAGGGTCTATGAGGGCGACAATATTCTCTAAACTGGACTTGAGATCGGGATATCATCAAATTCGGGTCTATGAGGGTGACATCCACAAGACCGCCTTTCATAAACACGAGGGTCATTATGAGTTTTTGGTCATGCCGTTTGGGTTGACCAATGCGCCAACTACATTCCAAGCACTTATGAATGACATATTTCAACCCCATTTGCGCAAATTTATACTCGTTTTTTTCGATGATATACTTGTATATAGCGCTACATGGGACAAACAACTAGTACATCAACAAATCACCGTGGAACTACTAAGGACTCATAAACTCTTTGCAAAGGAGTCAAAGTGCGCATTTGGACAGACTCAAGTACACTACTTAGGGCATGTAGTCGAAAACGGCACTGTAGCAGCAAACCTGAAAAAGATCTCAAGCATGATAAATTGGCCCCGACCTCAAAATGTTAAGGAGTTACGGGGCTTCTTGGGTCTAACAGGGTACTACCGGTGATTCATCAGAGGTTATGGATTGATTGCTGCCCCCTTGACAAGTTTACTTAAGAAGAATGGTTTCTGCTGGACTAGGGAGGCCCAACAGGCCTTTGAGATGCTCAAAACAACTGTCTTGTCCCCACCGACGCTCGCACTTCCAGACTTCTCAAAGGACTTCATCATTGAATGTGGCGTCAAGCCAAGGAGTAGGTGCGGTTCTCATGCAAGAAGAAAGGCCACTAGCGTTTTTCAGCAAAGCATTGACAACACAAAAATGGGCCAAGTTAGTATACGAACGAGAACTGATAGCAATTGTTCTCGCAGTTCAGAGGTGGCGACCCTACCTTCTAGGGAGGAGGTTCATCATACGAACTGACCACCATAGCCTGAAATTTCTGTTAGAGCAGTTCGTATTATCCTCGGAACAACAGCGATGGATAGCCAAATTACTCGGCTATGATTATGTCATTAAATACAAGGCAGGGCACACTAACAAGGTGGCAGATGCACTGTCACGCCAACCACAATTATTTCCATTACTTCTCACGGGCTCAACGTGTTTCATCATGAGTTAGTTAAGGGAAGAAGCTGAAAGACACCCACAACTGAACAAACTGCGTTCATAGGTCCAAGAGGACCTTACCAGCCACCAGGGTACAAAGTGGAGAATAACTTGTTGTTGTATAAACGTCGAATGGTGATACCACAGGATTCAACCCATATTCAACAGCTTCTTGAAGTGTTCCACTCATCACTAGCAGGAGGACACTTAGGGATTTTGCGCACTTAGAAGAGACTAGCCACTCAATTCCACTGGAAAGGCATGCGAAATTCGGTCCAAAAATTCATAGCCGAATGCGTCATTTGCCAGAAAAATAAGGTTGATACCCAGTCTCCAGCAGGCTTGCTACAACCACTCCCAATTCCTACACAAGTGTGGGCGGATATATCCTTGGACTTCATAACGGGGCTTCCTCTTTCCTATGGCAAGTCCGTCATTCTCGTAGTTGTTGATAGATTCACCAAATACTGCCATTTTCTCCCTCTTTCCCACCCCTTTACAGCTTCAATGGTGGCTGAGATTTTTACCAAGGAAGTGGCACGACTGCATGGTACCCCTAACTCTATTGTCTCAAACCGCAACCCAATTTTTATGAGTCGTTTCTGGGCAGAACGTTTTCGACTACAGGGAGTGAAACTCTTCAAATCTACCAGCTACCATCCTCAAATAGATGGGCAAACTGAGGGGGTCAACCAGAGTTTGGAAACCTATCTAAGGTGCTATGCAGGGGATAGATCACGTCAGTGGCTCAAGTGGCTTCATTGGGCGGAATGGTGGTACAATACCACGTATCACAGTGCAGCAGGAATGACTCCCTTCCGGGCTCTATATGGACGGGACCCACCTCCCCTACTCCCATATGAGAAAGGGTCTACAGCAGTAGCAGTAGTGGAAGAACAACTCCTCCAGTGGGATAGGGTGTTACAAGATCTCAAATCCCACCTCCGTCGAGTCCAACAATGGATGGTAGGCTCTTACAACAGAAAGCATAGGCCTGTCCAGCACCAGATTGGGGAGCAAGTCTTCCTTAAACTACAACCATACAAGCAAGTTTCAGTAGCAGGTCACAGGTGGAACAAACTGAGCCCAAGGTACTTCGGCCCATTTCGGATTGTGGAACGCATTGGGTCTGTGGCATACAGGCTTGACCTTCCAGCAACATCAAAATTGCACCCTGTATTTCATGTATCTCTATTAAAGAAATGACCAAAACAGGAGCAATAACAACAACCACTCTCCCATCATTCTTGGAAGATCGCCAGGTTCAAACTGAGCCCACCCAGATAACAGATTTCAGGTGGATACACAAAGGGAATCACATCGAACCAGAGGCATTGGTGGTATGGTCAGGTCTCCCACTTGAAGATGCAACTTGGGAACCTTACTTGGACTTACAAAATAGATTTCCACATCTTGACCTTGAGGGCAAGGTCGCTTTCAAGGGAGGAGGGACTGTTAAGACACAAATAAAGGGAATAGAAGGACAAGTGTACAAGAAAAGGCCATGTCAGCCTTTAAGTAATGTAACTGACAGCCAACCACTAGAACAAACTGGACAAGTGGAGAGGCTGATTTAACAGAATTGTAACGGAAGTGTTATAAATAAGGAAAGGAAGCCAGAAGAGGAGATATTGATTTTGGGAATTCAGTTACTCTCTCTCTCCCTCTCTTTTTCTTTCTCTCTTTTTCTCTCTCTCTCGTTCAGGAGGCAGGCTTCCTCGAAAATTCCCTGAGTTAGGCAGTTACCTAACACACTAGGGAGTAGAATCACTTCAATAATTAAGTTAACACTAGTAAACTATAGTGACCAAAGAACCAGATAAAGCGTTTCAAGCCAGCCAATCTGCAGCTTGATTCGATTCACGATAAGCATGTTTGAAGTTGATGCTCAAGTTGAACATGGATGAGAGACTGAGACACTCTTTGGTGATGCTTTCCAAATCCCTGCGGGGGCTTTACCTTTCCTCTGAGGCAGTCGGTCAATCACGAGCTTCGGATCTCCTTTAATGATAAGCGGGTTATCACTAGAATCTGTAGCAATTTTGATGGCTTCCCAAGCTTCGGCTAGATTTATTGATGATTAACCAATGGTATAAGCCTTGATATCAAGGACTGAGTTCTGATGGTTCCTGAAAATACACTCTATAGCGTACCAACCATCAGTTCTGTATGAGGAATCGAAGCTGATCTTAATGGTCCCAGGATTGGGGTTGAGCGAAGAGCTACCCTCATCTTGTGTAGCTCCTATATGTTTATATAAAAAAGTTAACGCTAGTAAATCTGTCAGTATACTTCTTGTCTACCTTCAAAGTGCCTATTCAAGTTGTGGATCAAATTGAAAAAATAATGAGAGACTTAACCCAGGGATTCTTAAAAGGATCATCTAGTGAAATGGGAAGTGGCTTCTAGGGAAAAGGAAAAGGGGTTTAGGGATCGGAAATGTCAGATTAAGAAACATAGCATTGCTAGGTAAGTGGGTGTGGAGATTTCGCAAGGAGCAAGAAAGCTTATGGCATAGAGTGATAGGAAGGATGTATGGATGTGCTTCAAAGAAAAAAACCAAATTAGTGCTTATCCCCACATGTCTGTAGCCTTTACTTGAAGATTGGTGAGATGGTAAATCATCTATTAATTTCTAGTCCTCTTGTTACTCATTTGGGATTGGCTCTCCTCTTTCTTTGGTCACAGGTGAAATCCTCCTACAAGTGTGGCTGAGCTTTTTGACTCTTTGGTCACAGGTGAAATCCTCCTACAAGGGCAGTAATTATTCGGGTAGCATGGAAAGAGAGGAATAACAGGATTTTCAAAGGGCAAATAAAGAAGAGTATATGAACTCATAGAAGGGTTCACCATCAAGGCTATACATTGTCTGAAATCGTTGGATCCTTTTCAAGGACTTCTCCATAGATGATTTATTTAGAGGTTGGAGCACAATAGCGGGCTCTTCCTGTTCATTTATTACCATTCAAGAGGATTGGTCCCTTCTACATTTTAGTGTGAAACTGGATTTTGATGGCATCTCTGTAGGTAATCCCTCCCCCCGGAATTGGGGGTGTTTTTAGAGATGTGGAAGGAAGACCACAATCCTAAGGCTTTAACCCTCTGTCAGTAAGAATTGTAAGTAAGAATATACCTAAGGGGGAACACCACAATCAATAAGATTTGACTACCATGTCAGTAAGAATTGTAAGTTTGTTCACCTAAGGGGGAACACCACAATCCTAAGGCTTTCCTCACTGACATGGTAGTCAAATCTTCTCCTAATGGACCTACTTCATCATTGAAAATGGTGTCTAACATCAATAGCTATCTCCTTTTGTGTCCTGTGCTTATTGGGTCAAGCAAGTCTAAGGCCTCAGATAACTGTTGGTAAAAAAATGCTGGGGCACTGAATGCCATGTGCAATGCATGAGTTGTATTTGCTGAATGCATATCATCTTGGACGTACAAGATGGTTTGTTGAACTTGTGTACTCTCTTATTTTAATCATGTGTAAGGGAAACAAACAATGAACTTCCATTTCCTAGGGTAGCCTCAGCTCGACATCTAATCAATCATTTGCATAGTGGAATTTGTGTCTAAAATATAATCATTGTAGCCACATGCTTGGTTCGATGCAAAATAAGTTGTCAAAAACAAAAATAAAAAAACTGCTAGGGAAATAGCATAGCTGTTGGATGACAGGGACATGAACTATAGCATATTTTACTGCTTAATTTTGGAGAGGAAAGGTGGTTTAAAGTCTGTAATAAATGTACGTGGCAAGAATTTGATAACATGACCGACTCTTTTACTTACAGAATTCGCATCCTGTTACCAAATTCACGGAGGACTTTGATTTCATGGCAATGAATGAGAAATTCAAGAAGGATGAAGTATGGGGTCATCTTGGTAAGAGTAGCAAGATGCAGTCGAGAGATAAAGAAGGTGATGGAAAAGAGGATGATGGATTTGATTATCAAGATGAGGATGAAGCTGGATCCTCGAAACTTGAGGTTAAGGTTAGATTACTATCATTTATAAACAAAAACTAAATGGGGAAGTTTTATGTTGAATGCACTTATTCTGGTCAGTAAATTTTTAATCAGCTCAGTTACTTCGCGTCTACTTCTCTGCAGCCTGTTTACTGTAAGGACGACTTCTTTGATTCTCTTTCTTGCAATTCACTTGATCGTGGGTCACGAAATGGAAGGACCAAGTTCTCCGAGCAGATGAAAATAGATACCGAGGTAATGTAATGTTCCATTTTGGATTTGTTCTTGACTAACAAGTTGGTTAGTTTTTTAACTGGAGCTTCTTTCTTGGTTCGTTTACAGACTTTTGGCGACTTTCCAAGGCATCGGGGTGGTCGTGGTGGGCGTGGGCCAGGCCGTGGTGGGCGTGGGCGGGGTCCCTATTATGGAAGGGGTTATGGCTACTATGTTGGTAGAGGTCGGGGTCACACATTCTCGAGTCGTGCCACCTAGTAGGGGATTGGCGTGTCATGTTGTCACCCGGTAGGGGTTTGATTGTTCCGTGTTATCTGTCGCCACTAAACTTGGAGAATTTGATATTTTGTGGAGGTTATAGGAAGAAACCACTGAAACAGATTACTAATGAGTAATGATGGAGGGCTATGCTTGTAATGTTTGTGTCCACTGCTTCATTGACTGACCGACTGTTGCAAAAATAAGCAAAGCCAAGACCAAGAAGGGATTTCCGTAGAAAAGGTGAAAATAAGCGTATATTATCATTTCCAAATGGTTCATATACTTCATACCGTTCATTGGGGTTTTCTTCGTATGGAATGCTCACGTGAGTTCTGCTGTTCATCGTTTTTTGCACATCCATAAATCCCGTCTTTATTTGGTATTAGCACAGCCCATATGTTTTGCTGTCTAGGGTTTACTAACAAATTTTAACATCCATTAGCAAGTCAGCAGGGCAACGCAACGCTCTTATCTGATTGAGTTTAATTCTATAATTTTTGATAACTGGTGTGAGATTATTTCATAGAGTGGGTTTAGGTATGACTTGAGAAAAGTTTTTTTTTTTTTTTTAAATCATATGTTTTGGTAAATTTACATGTTTTGATTATTGGAATGTATCGATCTAATAATAAGTGAATCTTTGTTTTTGTTTTTACTTTTTAGAATGAATTTGAGAATGTGAAAGTACAAAAATAAAATTTTTATGTTCCCTATGATCTAATCATAAATTGGGTCTATGGAGATTTGTTGCATCCATGGATCCATTAAAAATTTATTTAAAGAAAAACAAAATTTCTTAAATTTTGTAATGTACAAGTACAAAAATATGTAATGTACAAGTACAACTATATTCATATGTGCAATATACAAAAAGTTGCACATTGTGCGGTGTGGTTCAAATGGTTGATATGCATATTAAAAATATAATTAAGTTTCAACATTTTTTTTGATAAGAAATTTCACTAATCAGCAAAAGATGGAAAACCAGAAATAAAGAAAAACAAAGCAAGTTGGGAGAGGACAACCAAGCAATCTCACTCCATTTACTCTGATGACAACTTATTGAGTTTCAAAAAATTTTTCTTACTTGTTCAAGATACTATATTAAATACCACAATGAATAAAATTAGGTACATCAGGCAGCTGGGTAGGCTGGTGATCATACCAAAAGAAGTTCGCTTGAGTAAGCTTAACATACTGCGCAATCCTGTGCGCAGGAATGTGTAACTGTCTATTTATATATGCAAAAGGTAGCAAATTAAGTTGGGAGTTGGGACATATTAATCTTCAGATACATTGTAATATTTGAACATTGGTTCAACCATTATTTCTCATACATCTAAACATGTTCTTTAATTACAACTCTGTTTTTGAAACTGTCTACTAACTTATCAGTTGTTATTATTTAACACTAAGTATTCATTTAATTGCAATTATTAATTTTTAATTTTGTAACAATAACAACAGTATTTTGTTAACATTTTATTAATTATAATTGTTATAATAATTAATAATTATTAATAACAGTAATTATTAACAATTTAATAATTGTTATAAAAATTATTGAAATAATTAAGTATTAAACCAGCTGGTCTAACCGGATGAAGTGAATCGGTTCGAGTGTATAGCAGTTGGTCTAATCACACTTTAGGCTATGTTTGGTTTGAAGGAAAAGGTAGGGAAACGAAAGGAAAGTTGAAAAAATCTATACGAGATTTGTAAAGGTTTCTCTAACTTTCCTTTCCTTTCCCTACTTTTTCTTTCAAAACAAAGATAGCATAAAAGTAAATGGTTTTGAGGGACGGGTATCTATAATCCGACCCATTAACCACATCTTCTTAACCCGAGACACGCTACAGCGTCATTCATGGGAATGAGTGAATGACCCAACAACGAGTCTAGGGTGAGTAACTTGCGGCATATTTTGATCCCAATCCATAGGGAAGGAAGACTTTGTTGGTGATTATAATACTCTCCTATCCAACGTGAATCTATTATATTGCCAACTCTGCCGGCATTTATCCCAAACCAGCAACATCTACAGAAACATGGGATCGCAACTTTTCTTGGGTTTAAGGCTAAATTCCCCCAACTTACTGACTACTGATTCAGAATTAATGACATGGGGTTGCATTGCAGGCTGCGGGATTTAGAAATGATGGGTTGATGCTTACCTTTGTAGGCCTATTTGTTTATTTCTTTCTTGATGAAAGGACCGCGGTCGTTGTACAGGCGTCGTTGGATTTTGGGTGTTCAGGAAACACGAACGACAATGGAGAGTTCCTGATGGCTGAGCGGGGCAGCCTCCAAGGTAAATCAAAGAAGAGTTCAGATCTGTGCCCCACAACGTCCTACACTATATCCCTGCTGTGTATAGAAAATATCTCCCGATGATGATATCATCATTTTTCGCACTATCATCAGAAAATGTTCTCAATACATGGCAAGGATGTGATGTGGGACACTGCGGGGCACAGATGTAAACTCATCAAAGAGGGGCCAGGGTATGGTTTTGTAGAGATATCACGTCTATCAGTCTTATGTTATGTGATTGGTCATGAAAGAAGTGGGAAAGACTAACGAGTGTCAACTTGAGATAGGTGGAAACAGAGGGAGACTGCTGAGGTGGTTTCATGAGATAGCAAAGAAAGCTGTATCAAAAAGAAGGGTTAAGAGTTCCAAGTAAACATGTTCTACTTTAGTATATATACATAGAGAATGGTTTAAACGTAAAAGTAATTTGGTGCGCATGATGTTATCAACTGACCAACCATTTCTTTAAGAGATAGATCGGCTACTTGTATAAATATCTAAAAGTCACATATTGGGAACATTTCTTCTATTTATTGTTTTCCACGGGGAGATGTCCCATTATGCATTTGTGGTGTTATATGCACATGAATGCGATGAGCATTTTATGGTCAGTAGGTCTGCGGGGTAGCAATTTCTCAATTTTTCAAACATAAACATGAATTGTTTATTACATATATAATATGACACGATTCACATGATTTGAATTAATAGGAAATCAATTCGTTTGATTTGTTTAAATTAAATGATAAATAGATTTTTTTGGTAAATATATGATAAATATATTTGAAATAATAAAATAAAGATCCATTCATTCATTATATAAAAACTGTTCATTGTCATATTTACTTTTCATAATAATACTTTATCCGATATACATATATGATCTAATAGTTAAATAGATTAACCCGAAAATAATATAATTATTAATCACATTAAAACGGATTAATACAATTTTAACGCAGGCGATAACTCCAATTTCCAACCATAATAATTTTGTCTGTATTTGAACTATATTTAAGTATATGTTTGGCATTGATGCTGCAGATCAGAAAATTGTGTTAATGTGTGAATTGGATGCATCGTTTTCTGAAAAAATGGTGTCTTTTTTTATTTGGAAACAGTGTTGTCAAGTACGATGTTTCCTAGGAGTTCAAATCAACCTCCCACAAGATTACCCCCCCCCCCCCAACATCCTACAACACATCCCCATTGTATATTGGGAACACCTCTCGATGATAATACCAAAATAATGATGTCATCATTGGGAGATGTTCCCAATACACGGTGGGGATGTACTGTGGGACGTAGTGGAGGGCTGATTTGATCTCGTTTCCTGGAGCAATAACAACGTATTTTGTTTGGTACCAATGCTCCAAAAAATATTTTCAACACTGATACCTATTATTCAGTGCCACATCATGTCCTTGCCACTGTCACCTCATCTCCCTGTTGGCGGCAACGAGCTGCAACTCTAGGAAATATCAAATTGGGTGTTGCTCCAAGCCACGCCTTCCTGATTTTCAAGACGTGGCTTGAAGCATCGCTTTTTATAGAAAAACATATCCAAACAAACAGGCGTTTCCTAAAACACCATTTTTTTCGACGTAACACTAATGTGTCGCCGTTTTCGAGAGCAACGACATGGATGCCAAACAAACTAAAATGTTGTGTCAAAATATTGCGAATTCAAATCATGACCTCCTCACCTAACAGTCCAACACCATATTTTCATAACATGTGGGGTTATATGTACACGGAGCACAGACGTCTTCCCTCGTCATTGGTTACGTAATCTTTCTGACTCCAGTGTTCTCAGCGGGTTCGCATCTGCCCCCCACATACTTGCCCCTCAAAAAAGTCCCACAAAACCGGAATGCGACGCATGTCATGACACACGCGCATTAAGCGAGACGCATGTAAAACCCATTTCACGCCATGAAATGCACCTCCGTTAATTCCTCTCTTGCCCAAAAGCGTTTCTTCTCCCATTCTACTTCGAACTAAAACTCTTGGCGCCGGCCCCCTTTCATAACCCACTCACCGGAGATTAACTCGGTCAACGCCGATGACCATACTGGCAGGAGGTAAGTACTCTGTAAGTTTTTATCATTTTTTATATATATATATATTTTTGTTTTTTTTTTCATTCGTTTTCTAACATTCACAGATCTGAACCTGGCGGAGTGGGAGCCTCTTGACGCCATTTCAAACCCTTGACACCCCTGGAATTCGAAAGCCCTCCAAATTTTGAAACTCTCTGGTCATAAACAATTAAAATTCATAATGGTAAACAATTAAAATTCATAATGGTAAACAATAGTTTGGAAGGAAACATAACTGCCATGCTAGGAACTGTTGGTGTGTTTCAACACTTTGATTGTAAGAGGATATGGCTGACATTCTGTGTTGATGCAGCATGGAGCAATCTACATCAGATGAAGTTCGGGAGCAAGATTATAAAGAGAGAAGCCAAAGGTCTGAGCAGGTTATCAGAAAAAGTACCAAACAAATGTAGTGATATCTTCAAAACACCTTGTTTATTGCTCATGTATGCATTTAGGTAGCTGCTATGTCTGGAAGAGGGATTTTGGTAATAACCAAAGACCAACAGTATTTCTACTATTGTAGAAAGGCAATGTATATTTATTTGTAGATCTGTAGTAGCAGGAGTCATAGTGTCGTGTAGCAAGTACTTAGTAGATATATACTCTCATCAGCACTGGTGCTCCTTTAAATCTTTGCTTTCCATTGTTGTTACATGATCTCTGCAGATATGGCTTCCAGGTCTAAGGCTGCATTTGGCATTCCTTGTTTTAAGGACTCCTTTTTGCGGTTAAAATGCCCCAACACCAAAAAGAGGCAAGTCCTTGAAATAAGGAAAGAAAAATGAAGTTTAAGACTTAAAAATTTTTTACCATTGCTGAAACCAACTGCCTCTTCAGAGAGAGAGAGAGAGAGATCGTATTACGGCGTAGATACTAATAAAGAGATATGGAATATTGACAAAGAACCTTTAATATTTCATGAGAGAATACATGACAATCATTACAAAGGGAATTATGATCAAATTCATTTGTTGCAACCGACCTCTCAACTTCAACAACGTCCTCTTCTTTCGCTCCCTCCGTTGCCTTTGCTCCACCACTGGATCAAAAGCTGTTATGGACACATCGCTCGG